>QXTE01000292.1:297811-640037 GCA_003942145.1 Platysternon megacephalum | reverse complement strand
TCCATACAGATATCCTGGTCTATTCAGAAAGCAGAGTCCAGGAGTTCATACTCAAAATCCAGGTCTTTACAGGAGGTCCAAGGGGATGTGAAGCTCATGTGGGCCCTTGCTGGACTACCCTTTCCTTGCCCTCCTGAGGACTGGTTCCATCCTGGCTAAAATGCTCCTCTTCTAGCATTCATGCTTGAGAGGAGGGGGTCCATGGTAGGACCCCTTGCTGGAATCCAGGTCCAGGGCACAATGGGAGGGGTGGTGGGGCTAACTTCTCTCCACCATCCTGTTCATGCTGCAATTTTTCTCAGAATCAAATAAAGAAAATCTAACCATTTGGATAAATGCCCTTTGCTTTCCTACCCCAGAAAATGAAAAGCTACCCTGATAATGACAGATGGGAAACTGAAACAGCTTAGGGTGATCACACAGCAAATGTGAAAAATCGGGACGGGGGTGGGGGATAATAGGAGCCTATATAAGAAAAAGACCCAAAAATTGGGACTGTCCCTATAAAATCGGGACATCTGGTCACCCTAAAACAGCTGATGAAAGCTGTAATGAAAACTTAATATTGCAGGCATCATCTAAGGAACAACTAAGTTGGGCCACCTAGCAGTGGAATCTGAAAATGATTCACGTGAGGCGCTCACTCCAGAGATGCTGATGAAAGTGAATGTGCTTCTGGAAGTGTTGCTAAAAACAATAAAGCCAGAGAAAGGGAGCATATACCATCAAATTTTCCAACCAAGTATAAGAAGCCAGATGCCCTGATAAAAGTACAAGCTAAGGAGCAAAGTTTTACAAACCAGTGAAAAGTTTGGAGTTGTTTTTGGTGCAAATAGGAATAGACACTTAAAGTTTAGTTCCTGTCTGAAAACTGACTATGCTGAGATGGTATCTTAGGCATCCCTTCTGCTCTGTGTGTATTCATCGCTCCGAATGTTAGTGATAAAAATACATTTTTAGCACTTACGTTAGCATTTCAGTGCCATCTCAGTAAGCTGGATACTATTGGGAGGCTAAGCTGGATTCTACTGTGACTCATGCGTCATCAACAGAGTTATTAATCTCCCGCTGCAACTCTCCTCCCAACTCTGCCCTCAGTTACACTGTCCAATGAAGGTAGAATTTGGCTTTCTGAACTTTATTACAGGGGTCATGTGTGAAACAGGATCCAGCTTGACTTTCCTAGGGGTGAGTTGTCGGGGGGGGGAGGGGGCGGAGGGAGAGAAGCTTTTAACTAATACATTGAACCCCTGATCTGGAGTTGGTGAGGGACAATTAACATGGAACCCTATGATGGCATTTTTCAGGGTGGAACTATATTTTAACTGCAATGATTCTTGCTCTCATAAGGAGGTTTAAACCACCATCCAGAACTGGAGGCAGGAGGGAATTTCCCTCGGGATGGATGGGCATTGGCTTCTGGGAATTCTCACTTTCCACTGGAGTACTGAGCAGGGCTTAAGACTGCAGGGCACATTCAGTTAAACCTGATGGATCAAAGCAAATCTTATCTGAAATGTAATCTCTGGGTTTGGATCAAAATTGGGCTTAGGTTTGCACAAACGGTTCTGGTTCCCTAAGAACAGCAGCTGCTTTTTGAGTTGGCAGTGAAATCTCAAACCAGGAGACTCGCGGTTGGCTCGGGGTTTTATAACAGAAGTTTATTGCACAGCTCTCATTCTGATCCAATGCATGGTGTATGTAACATCCCGCAGTAAGCACTGACCAGAAATGTGGCGAAGGGGGGCTGTGACATAAACAAGCAATGACATTCTACTTTCATCGATGCCAACTTCACTGACTGTACGCTGATTTCAAGAGGGTGGCAATAATCTAGCAGAGAGAAGAGGTTTTGGCCCTACGAACTTGTTTCCCTTGATAAAATTTTGCCCGTGGATGTGTATTTGCAGCTCCCAGTGAAACTATTGATGCAACCCAAGGGCAGAACGTGGCCCAGTGTGTCCAAGTGGGGTCCCCCTCCTTTTTCTCAGCTCTCCCCAGGAATACAGAAAAGGGTTCAGTCAATAAACATCTTGTGCTGCTAGCTCTCTGCAGCCAAGTGAGGTTGCCCAGAGGATCCTCAGGTTGTTAAATTAACATGGAGCAGTATAATTGGCATATTTTAAAGGCACTAACGAGAAATAATATTTGTTGATGATGTTTTTGTTCCAATTCTGATTAAAATGTCCTCTGTGTTACCGTTTCAGCATAAAATAGAGCCGTTAGGCACAAATATCACCTTGGCTGTGTACCTTATTTTAAAAAAACCAAAACTATGGTGATGAAGAGTAATGCAGCCATGTCCTCCATCAGGACAAACCATAAGGAGGTCTCTCTTGGTGTAGCTCTTGGGTCAAGTTAGCAAGGAATAATGCTGCACCTGGGACAAAAATTGCCTCCTCGGATTTAACTCTCTTTCACACAGTAGTTATCCTGCGATGGATTTTGGCCCCCTGAGCCACAGAGATACTTTCTTCCATGACAAGACTGCCTTATCACCACCTCATCTTTGAGGAAGGCTGTTTTTTCCCCCCAGGCACCATAACCCAGAGCACTCAGAGTACTGCATTTGCCTTCCATAATCTGCTCTTACTGTGGATTTCAGCTTTTTGCTCTCCAGGGCAGCTTTAAAGCTTTTCCCTTAGTCATATTTGATTGAGCTGGTTTGAGACATCCCTTTGGGGAACTTGAAAAGATGTAGCGTCAGACATGACTGGGACCTGACATTTTCAGCTCTTCTAAGTGGAGGGGGTCATTGTTGCATTTTGTCTTGTAAGTAGTCTCTTGTGATAGCCTGAGCGGTGAGTGCTTTTAATTCAACCGGAAAATTTTCTCTGCCAAGCTGATCTGCAGGTATCCAGTCAATTGCAGGTTGTCTTCAGCCTTCCAGTGGCTCCGTTTCTCTTCTCAGTGTTTTCAACACAACAGGGGAAAGTCAAAGGCTTAAACTTCTGACGCAACTGGCAATCAAAACAAAGGGGACTTGCAGCTGGGGAAGAGACACTGTTACACACTTTAGTGTGTGTTTGTGTACGTGTGCTTGTGCACACAGTTGGGGAGCTTTAAAACTCTGGCTACACTGCAGCAGATTTGCTACCCTGCAAGGTGAGCTCTATTGAATAGCAGCGGGTTTCTGTCCCTTCTTGTAGGACAGGTGTAATGTTAAGTCTCCAGGACTGTCCCAACCATCAACAAGATCATCAAACAACACACATGCCTGTTAGCTGCTTTGTTGCTGTGAACCAAATACACAATACATGGAACAAACACACCAATTCTACCTTACATACCTGCTAGAACCTCACCAGTGTGCCAACCTGAGGACTAAGGACATGGCTCACTCAGCAGCTTTGATCAACACCATATGACCATGAGGAGCAGACACTGCTTCTGCAGTGTTTTACACACACGCACACGCAATTGAATAGTGAACCTCCACAGGTCTAGTGTGCACAGCCTGATGCTGAAAGTTGCTGAGCAACTCCTATAAGCTGCCCCTCAGCTCTTACTCACGTCAGTGGAAGCTGACCTCCCAGGATCTGCCCCTTAGGTACTAAGGTGACACTGTTACCTAGGGTCTTCAGAACCCCCAACAGGGGCAACTTAACTATTTGACTCCAGCTGGTGTAAGGAATAAATCAACAGGAACACAACAATTCCGTCTGATAAGATTCATACAAGTAAGCGTCCTCTATCTAAAACTGCAGTTTATCAGATTTAAGCACACACAAACCTAAGCAATAGGTTTAGAACATCCCAGGTATTTACCTAACATCTGGAACAGTACTGAGTAATTAACAGCAGGTTCGCAGTGGCCAGTTGCTCACACACCGAGGAGAAAGGGTGTCAGGAAAAACGTCTCTCAAGATGGCTTCAGAGGACTGCTCCAAAGTACACTCTATTAGCTAATCTTTTATAACTAACTTCTACAAAACACACAGGTCATAATGACCCCGACTGGATCATCACTTTTCTAGCTTTCAATACACTTTTAATACCAGAGGCGTCTAGGCTCCAGGTTTTCCAACCACCAAGGTTTTTTGTCTCAATTGTTTACTTGTCTGTCCTCTCCTCCCTTTCTGAATAGCAGAAACTGTAGCTAGCTTTGACCTTGCTTCTGAATGCCTGTCTCCGAATTAACCCTTAACTATGTGGTGTTCTATTTCATTAATTCAGGGTGGCTGAATGCACATAATATGGTTGCAATTAGCTTGATCACCTTCCGGGGTATACACACCCCTCAAATCCAGGGCAACAGTACATGTCATCCAAATACCTTTAGAGAGCAGCTTCAAATTGAGCTGCTGGTTGCAGATAGCTATACTGCAGCTGGCCGCTTGATCAGCTGAGCTCTTGAGAGGGTAGTGATGAATGAAGGAGAAGGCAGAGGTGTAGGTAGGGGGCAATAGAATGAAATGGGGAGAGAGAGACAGAGGCAGGTTGGAGTTTCTGATGGAACAAAATAGATGCAAGTAAGGCACGTGTCAGTGGCTAAATCTTGGGCCAGGCTCTCAGCCGAGGGGAGATGTAGTTGATAAGCAAGGTGTCACCTTATTACTTCCTTGGTTCTGCTGACGCAATGTTGGATGCCGTACCTAGAATGTTTTTTAAGTATTCTGCTAGGTACAGAAGAAAGCAGGGGAGTAACTAGGGGGCTAAACAAACTGGAGAACAATGTAGTGGCTATGCAGGTAGTTGTATGACTTGGACAAGAGATTCTGGCTTTGTAAATAGCCAATAGAAGGAAGCTGGTCACCTGTTGGGACATTCCCTTTTTTTGATTCTGCCACTGTACCCCTAAAAGACCTATTCTCCCAATTAATGTCTAAAGCTGTTTTGCTGTTTCTGCTGCCTCCCACTAGTCTATTTTACCTGCTTTCTAGCAATATTCTGTCCTGTTCAGCATACAGAACCCCCATTAGCCAAGACAGAATCACAGACGTGATATTTTCTGTCATTACATTGACAAATGTGGAAAAACAATAGGACAAATCGTTGATGAGCCTACAAGCCTATCACTGTGCTTTGTAATTAAACTGGAAATTTACTGTGCTATGTTCAACTGTCCTGACAGGACACACATTTTAAAAGAGAGAGAAAAGGCTGGTGTTCCAGGTTACAGAGATTCTTTAATGAATGCACTCAGGTGCAGTGTTGAGTAGCAGCAGCTTTACTGAAGCCATCCAGCTTTGCCAGTGTGCTATTTGGGAGCTTTGCTTAGATCCAACGTGGCTACGTGATCTCAAATAGCTGCTACATTTCAACCATTTCAGTAGGCGGTGAAATTTCTCTACCCGTATGGTAGTCTCTTAAAGTGCTTTGGGATGAAAGTTGCTTTGTCAGTAAGATGTCTGTTGTGATTGCGCGTGAAGTTTGTCCTTCCACCCTCCGTCACAAAACTGTTGGTCTTTTTGCTACCTTCCTTTTATCATCATTCCTGATGTGGGTTTTCAGTCTCCAATTTACGGTTCTGTAAGCCTCCATCGTCTTTTCTATAGAATCCCGTTGTTTAACTTTGGAAGATGCTTTGGGATACAATTTGTGTGAAAGATATGTAGTGATATCTGTCAGGCGTGGTGGCATGCGCCTGTAATCCCAGCTACTTGGAAAGCTGAGGCTGGCGGATCACTCAGGGGCTCTGGACTGCGGTATGTTATGCTGATCGGGTGTCCGGTGCCACCGACAGCCTGGCCAGCAGGTGGCTGAAGGACTGGCTAGAAAAACACGAATGACGTGTTGTGATTGGCACTCTCTCTGCGAGGGCTGATGGATCAAGGTGAAGGTGATATGTAGTAACTCTGTGGCTACAGAACTACAGTTGGTGTGAGAATTTAGGGCCTTATGCTCTAATGAGCACAGATTACCCCACCATTTGAGCTAACTGAGAATCTCTCTTCGTTGAGCTAATGGAGACTTTCTCTTAGTTGTAGTACTATACGTTATTGCCTTTGTAGGCTGCTGCCACTAGATATAGTCATGGGGACTTGAACAGGTCAGTCGTTCCATCCAATAGAGGGCAGTGATGTATGTGCATTTATTATGCTGTGTATCAAGTTCATCCATCAGATGCAATACAAAATAAAATTCTGTAGCATCCACCAAGATGTGTTACAGAAGGTACTATTACCTCCATTGTTAATGATAATTTCCTGTTTTTAAACTCAGCTTTCAATCACTTCCACCACATCTTCACCAAAACCAAGCCACTCTACTTCAGATTTAATATAGTGCAGCCAATCCCAGGATAGAATTGTCCCAGAAAAAAAGTGGGGCAAATCACCCAAGGAGTAATTATGGGGATTGACATTACAGCTTCCTAATTGCATTGGTTCACACTCTGCAGAAATCTTAAATTAAGAAACTGACAAGTAATTTTTCATTTAAAAATAAGAAAGACAATATAAAGATATGCTCAAAATTATTTGCAGATAATTAAACCTACTCTGACAACTTCCATACGCAGTGGGTGAAGATTTTCCCACACAGGGTCTCTTGCTAATTTACTGAATAAATTCTGTAGCCTGTGGCTTTATCATTTATTCAGCATAATGGTTCCAGGTATCTCAGTTAGCCTGGAAGTAAACTATTAAATATTCATTTCTCTGAATAAATCTCAATGTGTACATGAAAAAAAAAAAAACAGGAAATGTTTTTTTATGAGCACTGGGAAATGCTAGATATGTATTTAAAATAGTCAATTTCAGTTTGTTACAGTAATGTAACAAATAAACAAACAAACCCTAACTCCTGTTTGCAGAATGAATGAGAGCATCTTGTTATGTTGTCTTCCTGGCTTCAATATATTTTAAATCCTTGACTCAGATCTCTTTGGTAAAACTCAGTCTAAAATATCTAAGGCCCTAATCTTAAAAACTCTTAGGCACAATGGCCCAGACTTCTAATGGAAGTTCAGAGTCTAAATACTTTGGGGGATCTGGTGTAGTTGTAACCGTGTCGGTCCCAGGATATTGGAGAGACAAGCTTCAGGTCTGAAGAAGAGCTCTGTGTGACTCTGAAAGCCCGAGCCCCGTTGCCTCCCTCAGGCTTATGTCCTATGGGGCTGAAGCTCTCTGAGCCCTGGCACCCCGCCTCCCGCAGGGCTGAAGCTCCAAACCCCCTCCCACGCTTCACCCCTGCAGGGCTGAAGCCCCGAGGGCCCCAGGAAATAACCTCTGAGAATTTAAGCCCTGATCAGAACCATAGTCAAGAGTCCAAATGCCAGAGCCAAGGGTCCAAGCAGAGTCAGGGAGTGGAGCCAAAGGTCAGAACTGGATTACCTGGAGTCAGGAAAGGCAGGAAGGAGCAAGGCTTGGACAGGACTGGTGCAGGGCAGGGTCCAGGCTGGAGAGAGGCTGGGGGCAGGGCAGGGTCTAGGCTGGAGCAACGGAGGAGCAAAGCAGGAGCAAAGCTTGGAGTGAAGCAAGCATAGGGAGGCCGAGGATCCACAGGAATGTGCATTAAGCAGCCAGCTTCTCAGCCTGTCAGGCAGGGCCGTCTGCTAGGCAGCTTAGCTGACTCAGGCTGGCTGGAGAACAAGCAGCTGCAGCTGCACCCATTCCCAGAGCTTCAATAGGTGCAGGGCCATACTCCTGACACTTCTGAATAAGGATTTTTTCCTGAATCGGGGCTTTAGATATAATGGCGATGGGCACTATAGAAAATCCTAGATTAATAGATAGAAATTTAGGATAGATAGGTTTTTCAAATTGCCTACAGGGGAGAACAAATAATATTGACTTTCAATGAGACGTGTGTGTCTAAACTCCTTTAGGCGCTTATGAACTCTCCTTCTTAAAATATAGCCGTATTAGTCACAGTATAAAATATACCTTTTAATCTCATTTCCCACATAAAGACACATAATAGGGGATTAGCTAGCAGGGTATTGAAAGGGAATGCAGTGTATTTGGTGGTGGTGGTAATACAATCCACATCCCAAAACACTTTATAGTAAACTAATTGCCAAGTGCTCAGTTCTAGTGTGGGGAAATTCCCCCTATAAAGAAAATAAGTCTCTCCGATATTACTGTCATGGGTACAGAAGTACCTGGCTAGATAAAAAGGAAAACAAAATAAAGCAGCAAAAATCAGAGTAGGAGGAGAAATGAAATAAGCCAAATCAAAATCTAGGCTGCCAGTGATTTTCCCCCCCCCGTTCATTGCAAAATGAGTTGATGGATTTAATCATAATACAGTATATCATGTTATTTTTATGTGCACAGAGCAATTGTACTTCATGCTGATACTTAAATCTGCATGTTAGTTCCACTGCCTCATTCACTAAATAATCTTGTTCCAGATGCATCGCACATCACTCTATTGCCGTCTAAAGCAACACCATGAGCTGCTTTCTGTCGATTAGGTTTAGAGAGCTATCCTAAATAATCAGGCTCATTCTCTCCCCAAACTAAGTAGCTTGCAGTTAATACAGTCTTGCACCATGATCTCATCAGACCCTGTATAGTTAAGCAGGCTGGGGTTTGGGTCAATACTAAGATGGGAGATCTCGAAGGAAAACTCATGGGGTTGGATAGCACTCATTGCTCATTTCTCATTCTGGCTGGGTGAGGCACTGTTCTCCTGGAGGCCCCGTCTTTCAGATGAGTTGTAGAATTGAAGCTTTGGTCGCCAGGGGCCATTGAAGGAAAACAGTAACGTTTGTATTTTTATGATTGGGGAAACACTGATGCATCTGAAGAAGTGGGTTTTTTACCCACGAAAGCTTATGCCCAAATAAAGCTGTTAGTCTTTAAGGTGCCACCGGACTCCTAGTTGTTTTTGTGGATACAGACTAACACAGCTACCCCCTGATACTTGGGAAAACACTGACATCGACTGTCAATTCCACTGTGGCATAAAGTGGGCCACAAAGCCAGAGGAACTGGCCCCCAGCCCATTCCCCTTGGTTAGGGGCCTTCCCTGGGTGTCCTAGGATCAGCAGAGCCCTGTGCTATTCTCCCTTGCAGTCTGCCAGCGTAGGAGTGTGCCAGAGGGGTGCCCAGAGACTGTACTTGCTTTGGTTATTCTGGGTTGTGGCAATGTTTCACGGAGTGCTGTTGCAGGCAGCTGTACATGTGAGCTGCCCCAGGAATAAACCCCCCTCTACCTGCCTTCCCTGCCCCAAGATGCATAGAGTTTAGCTTAAAATCTGGCCCATTGTTAGTTCAAATGAAGCTTAGATAGTGATGGTGTCTGTGAGACGCAGATAAGATACCCTGAGGTATTTTCATAAACCTTTTAAATCTTAGAGTTGTTCTCCAGTAACCGTAATGAAAGAAGCAGAACCAGTGGCGATTAAGTACCTAGCACCTTTCATCTGAGTTCTCAAAATGCTCTACAGAAATCAATGAAGCCTCACAAACATCTGAAATCCCAGCTCAGCAGGGCAGTAAATCTGTCTAATCTCTACACCGTAGGTGTTTCTAATACATCCACCAATACAGGTGCCACATATTCTTGCGTATCCATGACCAGGAGGTTTTCTTGGTATTCCCACCCACTCTGAGTATTCCATGCATCCTTTCAGAATCTAGCAACAGTGCTCAATAGTCACCGTCAAAGACCTAATAGGTTTTTAAGAGATGGTGCACCCGTTGCTGAAATTAATCCAACATAAAAGCTCCCATATAGGAGATACACAGGCATTGGGTTCTAGCCACTCCAGGCTTAGTGCAGCACATGAGCAAATATTTCTCCCGCTTTTCCCAACCTCTGTCGTTCAGTGAGTCCTTTTCCCCCGAGCCCGCCTGACTTCCTTATACGCTCTGCCTCACCCCTTTCCATAAGCACTGTAACAGAATCTCCGTTTTTCCCTCCCTCTCCTCCTGTTGATCCCAGTCTTCTGCTTCTCTTTTAGATGCTATTGTATTATCTACAGCAAAAGCTTCAAGCGCCTGTAGTAGCCTCCACATTGTAAATTGTTGTGTTTTGGGACATCACTAGTAGTTTTTTACGAGTGCCTCCCAGTGCTCTGCCTCAACCCTCTCCCCATCCTTAATCTCCACCGCCGACTGTTACTCCCTCTTCCCCGGGATACAAAAGCCAAAGCAACCCAATTTCTGTCACATTAAGTGACCCGTCATCTCTGTTCAGCTTCACCGGGTGAGCACTGCGGGTCAATTCGAACTGTTTTGATGTGCTCCTGGGAGGAGCTCCGGCTGCTCCCAGAGATGCTGTAACCCATTGATTTAGCATTTCATGGAGGCCTTTGCCCCTAGACTGGCACCGTTTTAGAGGCATTTAAGGCTGTGTGTGCACTTTACGGCAGCGTGTACCCCCTAGCATGGGTATAAATAGCAATGATGGTGAGGCCTGGCTTAGGCATGGAAAGACATGTCAGAACCTTAGGTATGTACTTTACATGGCCTTCTAGACGCCCAAGCGGTGCATCCCACATCTACCCTGGTATTTTTAGCAGTGGCCCACTGCCTCCCTCCTGCCAGTCTTTCATTGCCACATGTAGCCACACAGTGGATGCAGCCTGCTTTTCATGGCAGTGGGTAGCTACACGTACCCTATATACTGCTCCCGTCGTAAACAATGCCTTCATGACATCATGCTGGGGAGAGGCTCAGGCAAGTGGGCTCCTGGGTTCCATTCTGTCTCTGCCACTGATGTGCTGAACGACCTTGGATAAGTCACCTAAACTCTCTGCGCTTCTGGTTACTGCTCTGTAAAATGTGGACAGTGCCAACCTTGTGGCAGTGCTGATGCTTAAGTAATGGGTGTAAAGTAATTAGAGGCTCTTTGATGAAGAGGTGGAGAAGTGGCATTAGGAGAACTGGTCCAACTATTCATAACAAATGTCCGCAATGAATTTTGATAATCTTATTGCTTGCAAGCAAACTTTGTTTTGTACAGATTGATTCATAATAATTATTTCATGAAATATTGATTCGAACAACTTTTAGCTTGTGGGCTGCTTGCAGACGCTTCACAATTCCTGTTGAGTGACTGGTCATCTGGCTCACGTTCTCTATTGTCGTTTTGCCTCCCTGAGTGCACAGCTGAATTTTAGTTTAGGAGAATGATGAAGAGCAAAATGCTTTTGCGTGAATTTCCTCATTTGCATGTAACAAGACAGGGAGCTCCAGCTCCAGTGGGCTGGTGCAGGATGCATGCACATGCCTCCTGAATGTCAGGAAGCAGGGCTTGCAGGGCCAGTCTCTGGGCATCCTAACGAGTGCAGCTGGCCTGTAGCAGGCTGCCGGACTGGCTACACCGCCTGATTGGTTGGAAGAGTCGGCTCTAAAGCCCAGTTCAGCTGCTGTTCAAAGCACTCGTCCGCAGCTGCAATAGCTTTGGCATCCGCTTGGTCCAGCCCAGCTCTTGCCTTGGCCTCGATCCTGCTCCTACCTTGCCCCCGCCTTACCTTGCTCAAGGTAACTCAGTCCTGACTCTGCTCCGACGTTTTAGTTCAGATCTGATCCTCGGCTCTGATCCTCGGCTCTGACTCCAGCTCTGACCCCTGGATGTCAATTCCTGACTTCAGCTGCAGCAGCTGACTTCTGCTCTATCCACTAGGCCTGACTGCCCACATCCCAGTCACTGACACTGAATACCAGCATGCTGTGGCAGCCCTCACAGAGCTTCCCTGAGTTCCTGTGATGTTGCACTGATGGCCAGTGTATAAATGACACAATTTGGCCTGTCGCAAGCAAGCTTTCATACTGCACATTAGGTATTAGTATGCTGGTCCCATACGCATTTAATCAAAGCATCTTGCAAATCGGAAAATTGCACATTAATGCTTCAGTTTTATTACTACTTATAATCTTCCAGTATCCCCAGTTATTAACTTAACTCTGTTAAGCAATCATTCCTCCCAGCCACCTGCGGTGCCCCTTTGTCCTTTATGGCCCCATGTTCACAGCTGTCTAAAGCCAGCAGTCTCATTGTTCGTAGTGGTAGGGATTAACATTTGGAATTTAATCACTGCTTGCCTGTAAAACTATAGGCCGTCATGTCATTACAGCAGTGTAATTGCAGCATGGCAGGCCCTTTCATTCAGTTGTGTATTTAATAAGCAGGTTGGAGCGTTAATCTGACACCGAGAAGTATGGTGAAGTCTGGGAAACAGCACAGCAGGGTGTACATAGTTTTTAGGGCCTGTTTGTAAAATGTACCTTGCCACTTGCAGACTGGCAATGTGCAATGTTTCATTTCAAGTCAAGAGCCTGGTTTACTCACCCCGTAAAGAAAAATGACTTGATGTTTGGCTGAAAAACGGCAAACACTGAAAGGGGTTGGCTGGCTTGCTAAATGACAGATGTGGCTCCCAAATGGACTGTTAGAAAGAGAGGCAAAGCAAACAAATCATGACTTGCTGTTCTCTGTGCAGATTAAAAACTAGCGTGGCAGGCTATTCTTAGCCAGCTCGGTTACTGTTTTCTAAGAACAAAAGCCCCTGGATGTCTGTGTGCTAAGGCCTTATATCAATGGGCCACGGAGCTGCTGCTCTTCCATAGTTCTAGAACGGGGGTAGGCAACCTATGGCACACGTGCCGAAGGCGGCACGCAAGCTGAGTTTCAGTGGCACTCACACTGCCCAGGTCCTGGCCACCAGTCCGGGGGGCTCTGCATTTTAATTTAATTTTAAATGAAGCTTCTTAAACATTTTAAAAACCTTATTTACTTTACATACAACAAAAGTTTAGTTATCTATTATAGACTTATAGAAAGAGACCTTCTAAAAACGTTAATATGTATTACTGGCACGTGAAACCTTACATTAGAGTGAATAAATGAAGACTCGGCACACCACGTCTGAAAGGTTGCCAACCTCTGTTCTAGAATTTGCTTCAGCAAAGACAGTGTTGAAAGAAAAAGACGCACATGTTCAATCAAAGGGTTAGCTAGAGAGATGTGTTTATATTTTAAAAATCCCACATCAAAGCTCACTAACAAGTTCAAGATTAGCATAAATATCAGCTAATGAAGTCATGGACCCTAGTAAACTTTGTCTTCCTCTGGCATCCATCAGAACAAAGGCTGGGATCTGCAAGTAGCATGAAATATGATTGGAAAGAAGCAAACAAAACAGTTGTGTGATTTCTTATGAGGCTAACAAAGGGAGGAACAAGAACTGATTTATTATTAAAGACCAAGGCTCAGATCCTCAAAGATATTTAGGTTCCATTGAAATCAAGATAGAAACCTAAATAACTTTCAGAATCTGGGGCCAATGATTTAGCTTTCTAGCTAGTTACTTACCTCATCTAAACACATCACGAACATTAGTGAAACACTGTTGTGAAGCAGGGAAGTATTATAACCCCAGTTTATAGATGGGAGAAACTGGGGCAGAGAGAGACACCTGTCCAAGATCACACAGGAAATCTGTGTCAGAACCAATCCTTAATTGCACAATGATCCTTCATGCCTAACCTATCCCAGTGGTGCTTAATGACAGAGGTGGTGCACAAGAAGGTGTAAACCTCTCCTAAAACCATACAATATTCAGAGGAGAAATGTTGTCTTGATTCCACCCATGATCTTTTTATGCCCTATGGCTTGAGGATGGGTAGCTGAGCTATGGAACCTCTAGCAGGTTTGCTTGACAAGGTTTTGGGCCCTAAAAGCCCCAGCTGCTCATTTATAGTTCAGTCATGCTTAAATCGACCTATCTGAATTTTCTTGTAATTTGGCGTTTGCTGCCACGGGCGACTATGATGAGGGATACAAACCCCATGCCGGCCAGGAAAGGGTTAACGAGCTGCTGTGGGCTCAATCAGCTGTGCCCCAGGACACCTGAAATAGGTGTCAGTCTCGGGGCGGGCCCAGCTCGGCAGACCTCCAGCTTGTGCTGAGTAAAGACGGCAGCCTGTTAGAGCCTCCCTAAGGGAAGGTAGGCCTGATGTGGAGCGATTGTTGTGATTCATAACCAGTGACTTGCTGCTGCTGAACGAGGCTGCGGCAGGGGGTGCCCCATTAAAACCCTTTTGTCTTTTGCACCTGACCAGCGATGCTGCAACGGGTCATTGTGAGCCCACAAATACAGGTCTGTCTCATCTTACGCTGGGGTTACGTTCCGCGGTCAGCGCGTAAAGCGAAAACCGCGTAGAGTCAAAATTACATTGAGTGTAATGGCAGGCGGAATCGCCCGCACTACAGAAACAGTATTTAAATTGTTATTTTTCTCTTTTGTTTTGTTTTTTTCTTGTTTTTGCCGACCGCGTAAAGCTGAAATCGCACATGTTAAATGCGCCTAAGATGCGACAGACCTGTAACCCTGGCACAGTGATCCTGACATTTCAACGTCTTGCTGATTCGAAAGGGATGTGGTTGCTGTTGCACGCGGCTTTTGATGCATTGTGAGATGAAAATATCGCTAGCCTTTGCAAGGGAAGAACAGCCAGAACTGGCCCCCATCCTGCCTTCCTGGCCACCTACAACACCGCAGAAGCTGCCCCCATTCCAGACACTAATTGCTTTTCCAGCTGCATCCACCTAGTCAGCGTGAAGTCATGTTTGTTCATCACACCCACCAGCTGCCAGGTAGGTCAGTGCAAGTTATGCACACTGACCTCTGTCTTCTAACTCACTTTCATCACCATTTGCATTTGCCTCCATAATCTACACCTAAACCAGTTAACAGGGTTAATTTTAATTTACTGACCAGAGCACAGGTGTCAGGAGCCAAGAAGCTCCAGAGTTCTTATCCTGGCTTTGAAAGATTCCCTTTGTGGCCTTAGGCAAGTGGCTTAGGCCGAAGTCTAAAAGTAGGCACTGATCTGAGGTGCCTCCATTTTTTGAGTGCCCATCTGGAGACTGCATTGGCCTGATTTTTCAGAAGGGGTGAGTGTATCATTTAATCATAACAGTAGGAACAAAACATTTCGAGAAAAGAATTTGAAAACAACCAACAGTCTAGACACATATCTATCTTACCTAGAGCCCTGCCAGCTAACGACGGTGGGCCAGGCAGGCCTAGCTTCTCTAGACACTGCGGCCGGTCCTGGGGAGCAGCCTGAACAGCTCCCCAACAACTGCCACCTCATGACAGGGAGTCTTCAACTGTTTCTGATCTTCTTGGTCTTTTGGCTCCCTGCCCTGGCCCCATGTGGCAAAGAAGTTCTGGAACTTGGCTGGAACCCAGAATTGGAATGCTCGGTTATTGAACATGGGCATTGTCTCTTAACAACCCTGAAGTGTTTACCAGGGAGGTGGCTTATCTCAAGCCATTCTTGTGCTTTTTTCCCCAACAGCCCTGTTGATTTAACACAGTATAGTCAGGCGGTAAACATCCCACTAACTAGGTCACCACACAGCTTTCGTAACTTATATAGCAGCTCCACCTCCATCATAATGAGCACCCACAGCTCCAATTAAAACCAGGCCATGTATGTCACTAGTTAGGCACCTAAAATCAGCAGCCACTTTAGGAAACATTAGCCTCTCTGTCTCACATACCTTGTGTATAAAAGCAGTGCTCGCTTTACAGAGGTGATTTGAGAATCAATGTCTGCAAAGTGCTTTGAAAACGAGAAGTGCTCAGTCACTGAGTCAGAGAGTGGGCTACACGGTAAGGGCTGGATTGAGTTTTCAGGCTCAGCCCTGAATTTGGAGCGATGGGTAGATTTGCCTCCCCAGGAAGAGCACTAGGAACTCCCCAGTGACAATTTCTATCCAGGCTCCCGTTTTCAGCGTGGGAGGAGGACAGTATGTGGCATACTCCCCCTCTCACATCCAGACAGCTTTGCTAGCTGGCACGGGGGAAGAGGGGCAGACCCATGGCTTCATCTACTCCTCTTGCAGGCAATCTGATGGGGGCATGTCGGCCATGCAACCCTTGCTCTGCCCTTGACCCTAAATCCAGGTAGGTCCTATGCTGATAGCAGTGGAGACCTTACTCACCTGTGTGGCTGCTTAGGACCAGAGTACAACGATGGATATTAGAAAGTTTTACTCCGGGGGGGGCCCAGGGAAACCCTCCATTCTTCAGTGCAATTGATGCAATAGCTTGGAAGAGTCCACATCCTGAACCACACTAATAGTCTATTGCATATTGTGGTCACTGATTTCTGGCAATTGAGCAGCTATTTCTTTTCAATCAAATGGTATTGGAACACATGGAATATCAATAGAAAATGCACCTGTGCCATCTGGGATTTGTTCAATGGCATGAAATGGTTGTATCATCTGCATTTCACTGTGTCTGTCTATCTCCTTAAAATATGGTTTCCTTCATAAAGGAACATGGATGAGAGTGTTAGCAGCATCTCATTTCCTAAGATTAAATGGAAGTCTCCATAATTTAGGCCCTATTGTGTCATTCTGAAAAATGGCTAATAGCTGATCAGCTACCTTCTGCATGAGGTAATGGTGTTTCAGCCCCATCCAGTCCTGTAGATAATTCAATGAGGAGGAAAAAGGCGGGGCAGGGAAAGGGTTGTGTATGTGAGAAATGCTCAGGGATTTAGTGGCACGTCCTAAAGCTTTGCAATCCGTCTGGAGCGCTAAACCTAACCCAGATAGTGACAGTAACATACTCATCTGTAGTTGGTTGCAGTGCAATCCTATAGAAATCAATATCAAATCCATTGTAACAATAAATGCATTTGACATTAAGATAGTCAGTGGCACAATAAACATGTCTGACAAACAAGTACATCACTGATTGTCATTAATGATAAGGGACCAACTCCAGGACAGGACAGAGGAAGCTTGAATTGCTGTTGTAGAGAGAGAGAGAGAGTGTGTTTGGGTGTTGGGGTGGGTGTGTGTGTGTGTGTGTGTGTGTGTGTGTGTGTGCGCGCATGATAAACAGGGGATGTGGTCTTTAGGACGGTGTATCAGGTGCTTCTCACGTGCTCTATATCCAATACAAATAATCTTTTCTTAGGCATCACTCTACATACCCATTGTTCATTCCCCTTATTATTAAGCTAGCTGTGTTCATAACATTTAGGTCATCATCACTATCCGGTAATGTGATTGTTGGCTAACTTTGCTTAATCACTTTAGCTTGATGATCATTAGAGGGATGCAAAGGTTTCAATATAATCTATTAAGAAGGAAGCAATCAGGTTGTTAATGACTTGGAGGAGGAAGTGGAAAGCAAATTGGAGAACTCTGCTGAGGACACTAAGTTGGTTCTTCGTTTGTTTGTTTTTCCCCCTTCAGTAAAAACAACAGGGGATTGCGAGAAGCTCCAGATGGACTTTAAGGGGGAAATTTTCAAAAGTGTAAAGCAGGGATTGGCAACGTTTTCCCCGTCAGGGAAATCCACTGGCGGGCCGGGACAGTTTGTTTACCTGCTGCGTCCGCAGGTTCGGCCGATCGCAGCTCCCACTGGCCGCAGTTCGCCGTTCCAGGCCAATGGAGGCTGCGGGAACCGTCCCAGCCCGCCAATGGATTTCCCTGACGGGCTGCATGCCAAAGATTGCCGATCCCTGGTGTAAAAGGTAGCTAAAATGCCCAAATCCCATTGAAAATCTGTCCTGGAAATGCTTTGTGGGACAGGGCAATGCAATGATGGAGGAAATTTACCAGAGTACCTGTAGAGTACTGTCCCCTTGGAAATATAGTCTAAATTCTCCATGAGTGTATTGACTGTGGTCCTACCAGTTCTCATTGTCTATGAGCTTGCAGGATGCTCTGGGAATCAGTGTGGTTAGATTACTGACGTGCTAGTGGCTAAAAGAGCAAACAGGATGCCAGGGTGCCTTTTTGGTCCCATTTTTTAAAATAATGAGATTATATCACACATTCTTTTGAGTACAGTATCCTTTTGGTTGCTGCATCTTTTTTTAAAAAAAACAACAACAACCTGGATAAGATTGAAAAGGTCCAGAGAATGTCAAAGAAGATAGAGGTCTGAGCAGAATGTTGTATTATTACTGAAGTATTTAAGATTTAAGAAGGGTGAAGTAAGAATTGTTCAGTTCATCCTTTTTATGCTGTTCTTTAATATGAAAACAACGCCACTTTTTTCCACACAGTGTGGTGTTATCCTACAGAATTCACAGCCCCCTAAGGTTATGGACTCAAAAGGCAAATGAATTCATTCTGCTTACGCTGGTGGAAATCAGATGCAAATCATAGAGTTACCAGTCAGTGAGATCAGACTGCAGACCTGATACTATAGCTGGATTGAAAAGGGGGATGCAGGATCTTTTGACCAGTAGTAACATTTTAATGTAGAGTTTATCCAGTCTAGTGCTTGAGTCTAATGGCAAGTGCTGCAGGGATCAAGAAGGACTCTCCTCCATCCATTTATATCAGTGCATACCTAGGTAGGTACATGATAGGTGGGAGTTACCTCTCTCTGAAGATTCCGTTAATAGTCCGTGCAGGAGGTGAGATACCAAATTTAAAGGACCAACAATCTGAATCGATAGGGCAAGTCCTGTGTACTTTCAAGAGAACTGAGCAGCTGATGCAATGATACATTCTACTTGGATTTCATAAAGGTATCTGGCATAATGTTGTAAAGAAGAGTAAATTATAAGGTTAGAAACTATTGGATAAGCATAGAAATAGAAGGCACCATCTTTCCTAATAATCTGGGGCTCAGCTCTGGAAGATCCTGGGCACTTTTGCCCTGTTCCAGGACAGCAGGCTTAACCTTCTGCCCAGGTGAGTCCTAACTCATTTACTGAAAGTTGAGCCTGTAATTAACTGCTTCACTGCACTGGGACCAATGCGGTTAGCACCTTGCAAGACTGAGCCCCTCGTTAGCTAGCCAAGGACAGATGTTAATAGTAAGCCTCTGTGTGGTGTTGTTGTAGCAGTGTTGGGCCCAGGATATGAGGCAGACAAGGCGGGTGAGGTAATACATTTTATTGAGCCAACTTCTGTTGGCGAGAGAGCCAAGCTTTCAAGCTACACAGAGCTCTTCTTCAGCCTGGCTGAGAGGGGAAGATGCTGGCAAGTGGTGGAACACCCCAGGGTCTGGTGTCTGTGTCTTGCCTTCCATCTAGTGGCTGAGAAAGACTATTGCAAAGATCTCTGTGAAGGTCATGCGGTGACACTTTACTGCAAGATGGATGAATTGTTGAAGATCTTCTCTCTAATTATTTAACCTCGGCCTTCTCCACTGATATATTTGTACATAAATGACTTAGACATTAAGTTTGCAAATGATGATGCAAGGGGCAGGTCAGCAAATAATGTAGTAGAAACTAATAAGATTCAGCAGTGGTACCTCCTCAGGGCAGTCACAGGGAGCCTTGCCTTTGCCCTTTTTGAGTCAACCACCGAATGATCTTCAGTGACTGACGTAAATTGGCCCTAAGCCTGCTTATTTACATAGCTGTGCTGTCTACCAGCATCCTAGACAGTCACAGTATGTGAGAGTGAGTGTGTCCTCGAGACTCCTCGTACTTGTGGACTATTTTGAAGGAGGGCATGTATCAGCCAACAATATTGATGGCACCTGCTATCCATTGACAAGTGGATTGTAAATCACAACAAGTTCATTTATGGAATGGGTGTTCCAGTGCTGCTTTTCTAGCCATGGAGTCCTGGCTCAGCACTTTGAATTGGCAGGGCAGTAAATCTACAAAAGTAAACTTACTGCCTTGTGAAGATACAAATACAACATAAAAATAAACCTTTTAACACAATGAACCATTTAATCCACTACACACTCATTTAAAATGTCCAGTATCGTATATAAGATAGGATGCACTAATTGCTGTAATAAATCTGAGCTTCAGGTTTACAAAAATTTACAGTAGTCATTTTAAAAACAGGCTTGTGTTTGTTTTAATCTGGAAAATCTGGTAAGAGGAAGGTGGGCTGTAGAGACTGGGTGGTTGGGAATTGAATAAACATCAGTATTTCCTTTTAATACCTGAACCAAGACAAAAATAAAAGGCAGTTTATGGGGATGAGAATGTATCTGTGACTTTTTTTTTTGCATACTGCATCTTTAAATGTCTAAACACCTGCTTTCTGCTAGAGGCATTTGCCGTGTTGTGTTCACTTCAGATATGATACACAGGAAATATGCACTGTACTGTCTCTTGGGGCTGGTCCACACTAGGGGCGGGGATCGAAATAAGATACGCGACTTCAGCTACGAGAATAGCGTAGCTGAAGTCGAAGTATCCTATTTCGAATTACCCGTGCTCACCTCGCGTCCTCGCAGCGCGGGATCGACGTCCGCGGTTCCACCGTCGACTCCGCGAACTCCGCTCGCCCTGCTGGAGTTACGGAGTCGATGGGAGCGCGTTCGGGGATCGATGTATCACGTCCAGACGAGACGCGATACATCAATCCCCGCTATGTCGATTTCTACCCGCCGATCCGGGCGGGTAGTGTAGACGTAGCCTTGGAGACTTCTCTTCTGTTCTTTTCTTTTCCCTTTAAACTAAAACTAAAGGTCTGCAAATGTATGATTAGTGTCTCAATACTCACGGATGTGAGCAAACATCATGGCCTGATACGCACAATAAAGCAAGTAAAGGCAAATATCTTTTATGAAACTCTTTGTCACCATCAGTAAGTTACAGTGATGAGTATATGACTACAGGGTCAGAGATTCAGTTCAGTTTGGAGCATATCCAAAATGTAGATTCAAACCCATCTTTGGCCTGGAAATCTGACTGGAAAGCTCATGAGAACAGATTTCCTCATGATGCTCTCATTCCATGTTGGGCTTTGCTTTGGATGGAAATAAGCTTTCTCTATCCCAAGGTATTTCAGTACATTCACTCCTCTTGCCAGCTGAAAGTAGGGTGTATTGAAGAGGATGAAGAATTAACAAATGCAGATAAAACTAACCAAACTCTTTGAAATCGCTGAGAGAGACTTGGGTTTGATCACATCTTGGGCCAGAGGTTGGAGTGCTAAAACCCTTCCAGATTTCACAAGCTAAAATTGAAATGTGTTGGGTGAATATTATGACGGGAGACCTCCAAGGAACACCCAGGGAGGTACGGGACGGGAGGTGGTGATGAGGACTTGCTGGGTGGCTTTGTCCCTCTGAGTCCTTATTAAATCAATGCCCCCGTTTAAGTCTTCAAGTATGTAAAAGCTTGTTATGAAGAGGACAGTGAACAGTTGTTCTCCATGCCCACCAAGGGTAGGATGAGAAGCAATTGGCTTAGTTTGCAGCAAAAGAGATTTAGGTTGGATGTTAGGAAAAACTTTTGAACTATAAGGACAGTTAAGCTCTGGAACAGGTTCCCTAGGGAGGTTGTGGAATCCCTATCCTTGGAGGTTTTTAAGAACAGGTTAGACAAAAACACCGGTTAAGGATAGTCTAGATATGTACATCAGAGTGGGGAGATGGAATAGGTGACCTCTTGAGGTCCCTTCCAGCCCTATATTTCTATGATTCTATGTTGCTAAGGGACTCTGTGCTGTTGGAGAAACTCTCCTTCTGGATGAGATGGCTAAGCCAAGATCCTGACCATTTGTAGCTCTTAAAGATCCCATGGTTTTTGAGTCCGGTTGGGTAACTATGATGTCTTGAGCAATTTCCAAGTTAAGTAATTACATTCTGCTTCCCTTATTTTCCATCTGCCTTTTCAATTGGATACAGCAAGTCTTGTAAATTTGTCATGACATTTACCAGCCAAAGCACTAAATCAGCTCACTCATCCTTTACCAAGATGATTATGAAAAACTAATGACATTTTACATGCCAGGACCCCCCCCAAAAAAATCAAACACGGAGCGAATGAGGAAGGTGAACTTAGAATCACATATCCATGGCTTGCATTCTCCTTCCCATTCTAAACTGTTGTATGGTATTACTGTCTACTGTTAGACAGCTGCTAAAATGACGGCAGTCATTTCACCCACCAGGAGATCTGGGTTCTAGTCTCAGTTCTGCTACTGGCCTGCTGGGTGACTTGGGCATGTCCCCTCTTGGTGCCTCGGTTTCCCTATCTGTAAAATGGAGATAATCATACTGACCTCCTTGGCACAGCACTTTGAAATCTACAGATAAAAAGTGCTAGATAAGAGCTAGGTATTTACCTCACAGGGGTGATGAAAGGCTGAATGACCTTTATAAAGCCCTGTGAGGCCATGGATGAATGGCACTATGGAAGTACAAATGACCTATTACCTATCCAAGCCAGTTTTCCCATCCGTCTGAGCTCTGGATTTCTGACACTTCCTACACACTTAACTGAAAAAGTTAATCTCAGCTGGTGGGGCTCTTCCTTCTCTTTCAGTGATGGCTCTGACTGAAGCAGGTGTCGTGAGTCGAGGGACTCGAATCCGGGTCCACAGGGTTACTGAGCATCTTAATGCTCCAACCCTGGCAACCTCCTGGCATCATCTAGAACCAGGCCTCCTTGAAGCCCAGCTCAGATAGAAGGCGCCACCCCCATGCCCCAAACTGGAACACCGGAGCTCCTGTTGGGCCCACTCCCCGTATTTAAACCAGACAGAGGAACAGTATGTCATCCATACAGCTTGGCTCCTCCCTGCTTTAGACTGTTCACCAGCCCTACCTGCTCCTGTCTCGTGGTCCTGGCCTCCCAGTTTTCTGACTCAGCCTGATTCCTGGTATCTGGCTCGTGGTTCCTGACGGCAGCTCCTGACCTCCTGGTTCTGAACCCCAGCTGGCATGGGGACCTGGCCTCCTGCCCTATGCTAGCCACTAGGCCTGGCTGCCTACTTCCTGGCCCTGTTTTCCATTTACATTCCTGCCCACTGTGGTTTTCCTGGCCAGTTAGCCTGTGTACCTAGTGCTTTATCCATGTTCAGCACTTTCAAGCCACTTGTAATAAAGAAGTCAGTCACATTCCTCAGGCCTGATGCACCATGCGAAAAACTGGGCCTAGCTTTATTGAATTCCATGGACTTATGCTGATTTACATCAGCTGCAGATCTGGCCCCTCATCTGTTCTTGGAAATCTTGTTGCTTTGGGACAAACGTCCGTCTTTTTCTTCAGTAAAGATTAAACTGGCATAGCAGAAAGTGACAACACTGCCATGCCAGCTGGGATGACTTGCTTCTGCTGCAGGTTTGCAATAATGCTGTTCTATAATTAATAGGTTAAGGCTCTTTGTTAGGGTAAAGAGCTAACAGCTTTACTGAACACATTCAGCATTCTGAATACATACCGGGACATTGATTGCATGGTCAGCAGCCTCATTTGACCCTGTGAAGGTTTAGTGCATCGTCCTAGAGCATGTCGGTCAGTTGTGGTTCAACCATTCTGAAATTCCTGGCCCATAGTGCCCAGTACTGTTGTTGGGAACTGGTCTTTGCGTCAATCAGATGTGAGGCACTGGACTGTGGGCTGCAGAATTTAGTTGTCTGAGGTGCTTGTGGCTTTCAGGGGCAATATGGCGTGGGAGAGTCTGGTTCAAATTCTGGCTTCTGAATATATCCCTTGGTTTTGGGTTGGATGCAAACCTTCAAGGAGCCTATCTTCTAGTTGCAGTGCACATGACATTTCTGCCATTTGGGGCTGAAATCTTGCGAGAACAGCTCTGGAGTGTTGGTGCTAGCCAATCTCAGCCTTGATCCCTAACCCTAATTGAGCCTGAAGCCAACACACAACCTTGGACTATCGCTGAAATGAATAACACCGTGGTTTGGCTGGGATGCGGGGGAGAGAAAATATATTTCCCTCCATTCTCTTAAAATGAGTAACTCTTCCCCTGAAAGTAGAAATGAGAGTGCTGCCAGGAACCGTCTTTACCATATGTGTAGAACAGGTGTTCACCCAACAAAACAGAATATTATAGGCAGAAAAAAAATGTTCACTGGCTGTTTCAATGTGTGAGGGGCTGCAAAGCTAGATGGGGCTGGAATTTTCCCGGTCACTGAACCTTCCCCAGAGCCTGCACCTAGAGCAGTTGTCCCCGGCTGCAGTAGAAGACTGTAGCTGATCACTACCCAGAAAAGATAGCAGAGGTTAGCCTCCGCACTGCTGTGCTTCCCACGGGTGGAAGGAGTTAACACTGCACTGATTCAATGAAGCAAACTGAAAGCACAAGGTCCACTCCCTGCAACACACCCTGTCCCTGATGCACAAGGGGATATCTAGCCATGGATATCTAAGAACTTCCTGGTTGTCGTGATGCTGCGGGCTGTGGCCACTCTGAACTTGCAACAGTGGGGACAGAAACTAGACCCTCTTGCGCCAAAAGCAGTAAAGGATCTATGACACACAGTTGAACAGCTCCAATTCTACCCAGTACAGGGCGGTGGTGTGCACACATAGTAGCCAATTCATTATGATACATAAGATTGGCCTTTCCCAGCCCTCACTTTTCAGATGAAAACGGTTCAGATACAATCATAAAAAAGCCAGCCATGCTCCAAATACCTGCGTATGTTCTTGTGGCATTTCAGCCATGCATGGTGTCCTGAATACTGCCTATTTTCAGAGTCTGTAGTAAACGATGAAGTAAAATTAGCAATAAGACAAATAAAGACAGTTCATTATGGGCAACTAATGAGAGGAGTCCAATGGCATATGCTAAAGGTGTGATCTGATAGAGCAAATGTTTACTGAGGCACTGCCAGAAGCAGTTAATCATTAAAGCCAATAAATAAGGTTTTGCTCCTTCCTGGATGTGCTAGGTCAGGGTTTCAGTGGACCAGTGCAGTTGAGCTTTCACCAACCTTCACCTTTCCTACATGCTGCAAACAAATCAAGCAGCAAATGTAATTGTGGGGAAATGAGCGCTTTGGAATTAAAAAAAAGAGAGAGAGAGAGAGACATGAGGTATTTGGCAGGAAAATTCTAGCCTCCATGTATCTGTCTTGGCTAATGGTGCTGGATGCACTGTGACTTCCAATTTCAAGGATCAAATAAGCTATCAGGAAGCACCATCAAGGACTCTTAGTGGTGCTTTGGCATCACTGCCGTTTGTGTCAAATAGAAATTGTTCAGGGAGGACGATTTATTGGCAGAGGCACTGATGTGGGGAGCTATCAGATTGATTGCTCATTGTTCTCCCACTGCCTCTCTGCACAGCCCAACAGCATCTCGTGGAGAGGGAATGTGTGTAATGCAGGTGGGAGGTCAGGACGGGATGCAGATGGAGGTGGAGAAGGAGCAGTCGTGCAGTTAAAGCAAAAGATGGGCCATTCAGAAAGCCAGGCTCTATTCCCATCTCTTCCACAGACTTCCTGCTTAACTTAGGACAAGTCATTTAGGTCTTGATTCTTAGCTGGGGATCAACTTTCTCATTGTTAAACAGAGCAAAACTGTAGGTGCAACTAGTTGAACTTACAATACCGAAGGGTTCATTTTGATAAAAGGTAAGCCTACATTTCTTCAGCAGTAAAATAGATAATGTATCATTCCCATCTGCTATGGGTAGTTGTAGCCTAAATTAATGTGTGCAGATTGCCTTCTATCTAAGGATCTCAAAGCATTTTGAAGTGCAAATTCATGAAGGGTCCTTGGGTGAAATAAAAATGCATCTCTCAGGTGGAGGATCATTCCTTAAGTATGGCTGGATTCTAGAGATGAAACCAGCCATTTTCCCTTGATTTCAGAAAGGAAGTGGTGTTATCAAATCATCAATAGAAGCAACATAAAATTAAAAAATAAAACCACATCCACTACCTCTGAACATCCAATGAAAGATCTGAAATTCCTAGGGGAAGCCCTGTATTTAAAAATTCTAGCCTTGGTATGTGACTTGACTTTATGAAACGTCTCAAAGGTAAGTGAGTCACAGATAAGATTCATTGCAATTTACTTTCCCTGAGCAGCCACGACAGATACTCAGCATGCAAGAGTAGAGACCCTAGCAGGCTCCAGACACTGTTTGGTTTTTTTTATAGTGCTGTTTTAGCTCAGTCTATATATCTTTTCCAAGTGGATACATGTTCCTGGGTACATGTCCTTGTGATCAGAAATGGATGTTTTCATGAAACATGTAACTTTAGATTTATATAAATAAAAGTTTGGTCTAGTGGTTCACGCAGATGATGGGAAGGAAGTCAGGACTCCTGCTTTCATTGGAGGCTTATATAAGTAGTACTATCTAGGCTTATAACATCCTATCTAATGCCAGGAGACCATAGGACAAGCTGAGTCTGGCCTTGTATAGTCTCTTACACCTGGGCAAAGTAGGTATCAATTGATTTATCTGGAGAAAATGAGTGGAAAATTGTGATTTGGTAGCATTTTACACCCACTTTGCACAGATATAAAGCAAGATGAGGAGTTTAAAGCAGTGGTAAAGCAGGTCCAATGTTTGTTGAGATATATGGATGAAAGACGTCGTGTAAGAATTATCATATATAAATAATGGTGTAGTTTTATTGCCTATTTGACCTTCCAAACCTTCAGAATTCAAATCCACTTTCTAGAGTACAATTAAAATTGTGGTTAATAACTAGGATGTTCATTGTTTGTAGATTAATGTACACAATCTCCTGTGCATACATTTGCCAGGCAGCTAGGGAAATGCCAGCATTCAACAAACAGATTGGAGTATGGATGTTCCAGGGTTACTTACATTAACTGTGGCTTTTTGGTTTGACTTTGTTCTGATGTTCCATGGAAAAGTGGAGAGCCCCTGAATTCATAAGAAAGCTGCAGTTTAAAATAGGGTATATGAGAATTTCACCTGCTTCTGCATTAGTAATCAGTATTTGAATCCTATGTTCCTATGCTTGTTAGTAGCTCAGAACTGCATACAAGTCTCTAAAGGGCTTTCAGGGAAATAAAAATGACAGTATTGATTTCCTCTCCAGCTCCTGTTACTTCCGCTCTCCCCCAGCGGAGTTTGTGGATTGCTGTTTCATTTGAGCACTGTCAGGTCTTTCCAGAGGGAAGGCTCACATGGAGTTCTTAGCCTTCAGTTTTTGTTGTCCCACAATGCCTAGCTGGTCATGGTCAAACCCTCAGTTAGGGATCTTATCTGAAAAACACTCAAATTATCCAAAATTTCAGATGCTTATCAAAATACTATGGAATAAATTCTGCACTTACTTCCCTGCGGTCCCCATAAAAATCACCCCCCTTGGAATACAGGGAACACCAAAGAAGTAACACAAGTGTAGAATGTGGCTTCTTGGTCCTACAAAATTGAGCTGGCTCCTTGATGAGAAGATCTTTGGAGATTTCTGGTAACCCTTCTGAATGGACCAGAAATGCTGCAATGCGGTATCATGATACGTCTTTTGCAAAGGCTGATTTGGAAATACTGAAACAAAGCTGGATGTGCTAGAACCATCAGCAAGGTTGCGTTCAGACCCAGTTCTAGAAAGCAGCAAAGGTTCAAGGGGATTCTTGCCTTTTTTTTTTTTCTTTTAATCAGTTCACCCATCTCTTTCCCATCTTCTCCATACAGCCATTCACTAGATCAGGGGTTCTCAAACTGGGGGTCGGGACCCCTCAGGGGGTCGCGAAGTTATTACATGGGAGGTCGCGAGCTGTCAACCTCCACTTCCACTGCCTCCAGCAGTTATAGTGGTGTTAAATATATATATATAAAAAAATGTAATTTATAAGGGGGGTCGCACTCAGAGGCTTGCTATGTGAAAGGGGTCACCAGTAAAAAAGTTTGAGAGCCACTGCACTAGATGCTGGTGATTTTGCGCCTCATCCTTCTGGCTGGCTATCTGCCAGGAGCTCTCTCTACAAGTGCACTACCGATAAACCCTTCTTCACTGAGGCTGAGTGAACAATGGGCACTACAGTTAGCATCCTTGCATGTATTCGATGCAGCTGCTGTCATTATAGCTAGGAGAGCAGAGGCCTATGAGCAAAGCAGTTGCAAAGTTCAGTTTCCATTAGAGCAATAATTCTCATCCGCAGAGTCACAAACCCCAGAGGTGTTTTTGGAGTGAGGGTGGCAAGAGTTGGAAGCAGTGACATTTTCTACATAAAGCGTTCAACTAAGTCTCTAGCTTTCCTTTTGTGAAGAAAACCTTGCACGTGTAGATAACGGTAATGAGGTTTATTATATAGCAACAGGGAATGAACTATTCAATATATTTCAGTACTAATGTTTTTGTAATAAATCCACAACCACCTAATAACTTAATGGCTGTCACTATGGTGCATACTGTAGTCTTTCAGAACTTCATTGCAACAGTGGGGATAGAACTCTGATCTCATGCTCCAAAAGCACAGGTCCCCGACATTTGAAGTACAGGAGAAGTAAGAAGCTAGAGATGGTTGATTTGAGAGCTGGACTAGGAGCCAGAAACTTCTGTTCTGATTTTTTAGTTCTTGCTTTGACTTGCCGTGGCTTTGGGGAAACCCTCAATTTCTCCAAGTATAAAATAGAGTACCCAGCTCAAAGGAGAATTATTGGAAGTTTGCAAAGTGCTCTGAAAAGGAACACTTCTAAGTATTATTACACCTACGTCACCTCTAGACTATCAGTGCTATTAACCCCACGCAGCAGAACCTTTTGAGGGTCATTAATGTTGTCCAATCTGCAAACACTAATAGCCATCAGAAGGGTCATTCGCCCATCCCTGAGTTGGAATCAGGTATATGGACCCATCTACTAAAATGCTCTTTTAATGAGCTATGCACATTTGCATGAACAGTATACTTGCAGATTTGGATGCTCTAACTGTCAGCATCTGGTTTTCTATATCCTTCACCATGTGCCTGGAAAGATGACTCTGCTTTGATTTTTAACAACTTTTCCTTATGTGTGATTTAACATTCTTAGAGGACATTTTGTGACTCTCTGTGCCAGGCTTCTCAGCAAAATGGTTTGGGATTGGAGCAGATACTGAATCAACATTCAGACTCAGTTTGACAGCCACAATTGAGCTTCTGTCCTTATAATCTCTTCTCTCTCCAAACACTGAGCAGGTCACTGAATTCAGACTCCGCAGCAGATGCACTGCTTGATTCAAGAACGCACTCCTTTGATATAAAGCCCTTTCTAACCTAAGCCCAGGATAAACTTTGTTCCATTGTTGAGAGCCAAGAAACATTCACTGAAATGTCACTTCACAGCCAGACGTGAATTTGAGACAACTGTGAACAGACTATGCTTGGAGCTACTCAATGAATATATCCCAAAGCTTTCCTTGGTTTAGCAACTGTGATCCGCATTCACCCTGGGGTAAGTGGCTCAACAACAATATACTAGAAGATCTGGATTTTGCTGACAACATAGCTCTAAATGACAGTTCAACCAACATGCAAGTAAAGACCAGAAGACTGCCCAGCAATGCACAAAAGATTGGGTTAATAATCAGCTATGGGGGGGGGGGGAATTTAATGAGAACCCTAGCAACTCCCAACTCGAGCGTTATCTTAGAAGGTAAAGGAATACAATATCAATACCTTGGCAGTAATATGCAAGCCAGAGGGGATATCCAGAAGGAAATAATGTCATGATCTGGCCAAGCAGCAGCTGCCTTAATCAGTTTAAACAAGATTTGATCATTGAAAATTAATAACTTAAAGAACAAATTACAAATCTTCAGCTCAATTGTTATTTCCACTTTGTCATATGGACGAGACAGCTGGAAATCCCCCAGAAGTACAGATGTCTAAAGCCTTCAATAGCAAATGCCTCGGGAAAATTCCAGGTATTAAATGGAAGGCGTAGATAACAAATCAGTTTGATATGGATCAATTTTGAAATCGGAGGATTTGCATTTGTTTGCAAAAAGCTGACTACAGCCTGATGGGGTTTGGTTTGGTTTGATTGTTTGTTTGGGTTTACATTCATGGAGCTGCTGTGTTGAGAAGCATCCTGGAAAAATCCACTCTCTCTATTCTCTTTGCTTAGATAATCTGATTCATGGGTCATGTCACTAAGCAGTAAATCATCATTGGTGATCCCTCGATTCGAGGATGATCTCTACCGTGGATTTACATTTGGGTCCTGAGATGACTCAGGAGTCCGATCCTGGAACTACAGATCTGCCTGCAGTGGGTACAGACCTTTTGTGGCGGGCCAGCTGCCTGCTGGGATAAAGTTCTTTCTTTTTCCTTCCTCCTCTGTCTCTTTTCAGCTTCAAGGACAAGGCGCTTCTCCTCGAAACAAGGCGCTTCTCCTCCACTACCTGATGGGGTCGGTTGGTGGCTTGCTCCTCCCAGCTTGTGGTGTCCACATCAGTTTTCTTGAGAGACGCTTTCATTGTGTCTTTGCAGCGTTTCCTCTGACCACCTCGGGATCTCTGACCAAGGGTCAGCTGAGAGTAGAGGACTTGTTTTGGGAGGCGAGAGTCTGGCATCCACACACAATGTTCAGCCCAGCGAAGTTGGTGCATGAGGATCATTGCCTCAATGCTGGTGACATTGGCTTCAGTGAGGATGCTGGCGTTAGTGTGGCGATCTTCCCACTTGATGCAAAGGATCTTCCGGAGGCATCGTTGGTGGTATCACTCCAAACTCTTGAGGTGCTGTCAATGTGTCACCCAGGACGAGTGTAGGAACAACAGTTGTCTTATAGACCTGGATCTTGGTGTCCTGCCTTAGGTCACGGTCCGTGAAAACGCGCCGGGGCAATTTCCCAAAGGAAGCGCTTGTGTACTGGATCCTGTGCTGGATCTCAGTGCAACTCTTTGTCAACAGCTGGGTAGGTGCTTGACCAATGGGCCAGACAACAAGGATACTACATAGTTCTGCCAATGTAAACTGGCCACAAGGCCGCTACAGTTCCCCCAGGAACACCCCAGTTGTATGAGCCAATATAAATGGCTTTAAGACAAGCTTCACCCTCCGAAGAGCCCTAGCACTGGAGTGGTGAGAAGATGACTAGGGCGCTCACTATTTCATGGTCGTGTAATGGCCCATGGGGGGTTTTGAAGCCAGAGCACAAGTTAGGGTAGCTACTCGGGCTGTCCTCAGTTGTGCTTGGGAGGTGGGGGGGTCAAACCGGGCCCTGGCAGTCTTCAAATTGGGACAGCACGGACTGCCCCATTTTGGTCTCTGAGCTGGATGTTGTCACCCCCGGTCCTCAAAGGTTTCTCCTTTGAAGAATTTACAATCAAAACCAGTGAGTGCTGCCCTAGAGGCCAGACAACATCACACTTGTGTGGTGTCAGCACTGCCTGGAACAAATGGCTCTGAATCGCTCAGAAGCAGGTCCGCTGGGCCAAACAATTCAAACTGCCAGCTCTGGTATGTGAGCTGTGTAGAGACCAGGTTGGTATAGCAGGACTCACGGGGTGTGTCTACACTGCTGCTGGGAGCGAGTTTCCCAGCCCGGGCAGGCAGTCTCGCGCTAGTGTGCTAACAGTAGCAAGATGGATGTTCCCGCTCCAGCAGAAACTTGACCCAATCCTCTAAGCTTCAGAGCCCGAGCTCCAGCCTCAGTGGGAACATCCACAGTGCTATTTTTAGCATTCTAGCTCCAGTTTTGCTAGCATGAGTCTGTCTACTCGGGCTGGGAGCCTCGCTGCCTGCTGCAGTGTACACATGCCCACACGTGCTCCAGGTCAAGGCAGATTGGCGTAACTATATGAGAGCCCAGGTTTCAAAATGCCTGAGGGATCTGCAGGCCTTGAGAAGCATTTACAGAACAGGGCAGGAGCAAGGGGTGTCCCTGGGGTATCAGGAATGGGTTATCTGGAGGTTCTGCTGGTTGGGATTAAGTTCATAGGTACTGTATGTTGGGTGCCTTTAACAACACCTGCCTGTGTTACTCCTGGTTCAACAAGCTGTCTTTTCTCCCTCACTTTCTAAGCATTAAATTTGCTCGCTAATTAAGATGAAGAAAACAGGTTATATATTTAGCTGAGTGTGCGGGAAATTAGTCACCAAACTCAACTATTTATCTGTGCAATGAGTTGAAAATATGCCTGTAATCTCTGCACCCACACACTGTAAAAAGTGAAGGATCTGAAAGATGTTTGAGAAACAAAACAGCATTAGTGTAGCAGAAGGTGTTTTTTCCTTCTGTATGTTTCACATGCTGCAACATCCTTTTTAAAAAAGAAATGGGCATAATGTCTCATTGGGAACCAAACTTGCATATATCAGAGATGAGCCAAGAAGCAGCGTCCAGATCCAAATCAGGTTTAGGCTAGAGTTCCGGTCAAGCCAAATGCAAGATTGGAGCTAAGTGGTTGCAATAGGCCAAACAGCAACAAGGCAAGTACCCTTCTGGGAGGAACCCATGTCTTTCCTACTGAATTTGGTCCATCCCCCTAGTAAGTATCCTTCCTGCTAAAACTGGTATAAAACTGGGGTGCTTGTCTAGTGTGGGTACAAACCAACTTGCAAACCATGTTTTAGAACCAGGTTGAAATTAGACAACCTCAAGCTACAAACATCTAGATTCAGATTTTGAAGACTCCAAAGTTTGGCTCCAGTATTTTTGTTTAGTCCTTAAATACATGAGCCATTTGTACAATGTGGATCTGGCCTCAGATCTAAAACACCAATATTCTCTCCAGAGTCTGGGGGATACGCTTCTGTGGTTTCAGTTCAGCCTCATGTGTATTCCAACTCTTCTAGGGTGGGGAAGGGGAGTTAGTCTTGAACATGGTTCTGAGAACTCCTGAGAACTTGTCTGTGCTGCTAAAACACCCTCCGGCAATAGTAATGTGGCTACACAAATGGTGTTAAACACAAGCTGTTTTAGTTCATTCCATCAGTGTGGGAAGAGCATTCAGTGAGCATTTCAGAAAACAGCAAATTTTTGTAGCCATGATTACAGAATTGAGCTGCCAAATGGGATGTGTAAATTGAAGCCACTGCATAAAAAATAAACACATCCGCTATTGCAGTACTGTCTAAACTAAAAACGATGAATAGCTCTGTGATCGGCCCTTGAGAAGGAAGAGGTGATCTAGATGCAGCGAGAGTGCCTGATGCCTGCCTCGACTCCTTGATTCCATCTCCCTGAGCCTGTCGGTGTCGGGTGCTCAGCATCTTGCAGGGGTCACTCGGCATCAGACTGCAAAGTTCCAAATCACAGTGAGAGCTTTAACCTTCCCATTACATTTCTCTTCAGTGAAAAATGGCTCGCAAAGGGTATATGCCATGCCCAAGGGAAATGTAACTTAATGTTAAGTAAAAATAGCTCATCTGTTTCAGGCAAACAATTACTTGAGCTGAGTAAATAGCTAACATGCCGGTTGTTTTTTAGTATTTTAAATTAAGCAAATCTACTATGTCTCTAACCTTTCTCTAGATTAACATATGCAGGAATTCTCTCTTTAGCACCCAGAGTTGACAGGGTCCCACGCATTGCAGCAGCATTTCTTATTGTAAACTGAGTCCTTTCAACCCCCTAATAATTATTAACAAAGTGGATCGGTGACATCTCAGAGAGGGAATACTGCAGGGGAGGCTTCTGTATGTTGCTGGCTACAGCCACTCCCTGTATTTCTCCCACTGCGTTGGGCTGGTAGTCTAGTAAATGATTGATAGTGCAACAAGATGTGGGTCCTGGGTGGAACAACTTGCTTATTAGAATATCACTCTAAAGTTGATATTAAACTTCCTTGAATGAATGTGAGAGAGAGAGAGAGAGAGAGAGAGAGTGTTAGGCAGAGTGGGTAATGCCACTTGTATTTAAGGTTGCTTGACATCTCCCTCCCATTTATCAGATCCTGTTTTCAGTTGCTTATAAGTAGGGCTATGATTTAGTCCCAGAGGTCGCGGAATTCACGGAATCCGTGACTTCCAGCGACCTCCGTGACTTCAGTCTGTAGTGGTCAGGAGCTGCAGGGTCATCCCATCCCCCCCACCCCACCGGCGGAAGCAGGGAGCTGCGGAGCTCCAAGCTGCCTCAGGCGACAGGGATACCCCACAGCTCCTGGCCGCTGGGACAGCGGTGGGGGAACCCTGTGACGGGTTGGATCACAGAAACCCCCTTGGGAACTGCCAACTAATGTGCCAAGACTACTTCTGCCCCTGCTTTCTCTGATAAAATCTCACCCTGAGAGATGTTTCAATAAGTTTCTTTCACAGACTGGAGCCTTCCTAGTCTGAGCACAGTCCTTTCCCCTGGTACAGCCATTGTTCCAGCTAAGGTGGTAACTATTGGATTCCTCACTTTGTTCTGTTCCACCCATTTACCGTATATATCTTTTGCATAAGGCAGGAATCCTTTGTCCCTCTCTGGGTTCCCACCCCCTCCTTCTCATTGGAAAAGCACCAGGTTAAAGATGGATTCCAGCTCAGGTGACATGATCACATGTCACTGTAAGACTTCATTACCCACTTGCCAGCACTCAGGGAGACTTACAGGTAAAACAGAGCCATCTGTAGACAATTGTCCTGGTTAATGGGGGTCATCAAGATTCCAAACCACCATTAATGGCCCACACTTTGCATAATTACAATAGGCCCTCAGAGTTATATTTCATATTTCTAGTTTCAGATACAAGAGTGGTACATTTATAGAAATAGGATGACCACACTCAGTAGATTATAAGCGTTGTAATGATACCTTACAAGAAACCTTTTGCATGAAGCATATTCCAGTTACATTATATTTAAACTCATTAGCATATTTTCATAAAATCATATAGAGTGCAAGGTCACAAACCCCCAAGCTCCTGGCCGCCAGGGGCAGCAGCAGGGGACTCCCGGCGCTGCAGGCAGCTCCTTGCCCCTGCGCAGCTGCCAGCTTCAGGCAGTGTGAGGACCCACAGATCCCCATTTTGTCACGGATATTTTTAGTAAAAATCACAAACGGGTAACGGATCCTGTAAATTTTTCTTTTTTGCCTGTGACCTGTCCGTGACTTTTACTAAAAATATCTGTGACAAAATCTTAGCCTTACTTATAAGTTTGCCAAGTTATTAGTCTTTGAAAAAACGTCAGTTTGCATGTGCTCAGGCTTGTTGGTAGCTTAACTGTCTGAAGAATCCACCTGTACTGGGCTTGCTCCAGCCCAGGGCTACAGGGGATGAGCAGAGCATTCCTTGGAGTTGCAGCAGGCCACTGTGGCGCTGTGCACCAGAAATGAGTGCAGAATACTCAATACTGTCTTTACTGACACCTAGACAATGTGATGGAGGAAGCCACCCAGCTGGAATGCAGAGGGGACAAAAGCCAGATCAGAGCAGGGCCTGGAGAGAGTGTAGCTTAGAATAAGGAGCCTGAGGGATATGGAGGAGGACCAAGAGCTAATGGGTTGAGGGACTGAGACTGGACAAGGAACCTGTGGTGCAGGGGGAGGAAATGGGTCTCAAACAAGGAACTCAGAGACTCGCTGGGCAAAGAGACTGGGACTATGAGCAGAGGGGAGGAGAAAGCATGGAACACAGGTAGAAGGATCAGGAGACAGCAGCAGAAGTGTCTGCCCACTAGAGCACACTCCTCTCCAGAACCCATGAGTCCAGTCTCAACAGTCTTCTTCTGTCAACAAAGCAGTGAACAAATGTAATTGAGAGATGAGCTTCAATGCAAACCATGGGTCTGAACCACTGATCTAGATTTAGACTGGAGTTTGCAGCTAGAACTTCTCTTGAATGACAATAGCCCAGTCTAAGTTCCTTGCCTTTGGGGAAAGTTTGCACTCGTATGAAGATCTAGAGGTCTTATGTCCAGGGTTTTGTTCAGGCCCACGTCAACACTGTGGTGTTGTATAGCTTGTAAATGTTCTTTGAGATCTAGGTACCCACTTGAGGAGGGATTGTGGTGTAGAGTTGTGTGAAATGTAAGCCACAAAACCCCAGATCTTGCTAACTTGAGCAGCTTTTCAGTTCTGTCACATGCTCAATATGAAAATCAACATTTATCCTTCATTCTAAATTATACAAAATACAAACATAAAATACTACTACTACACTCTGACTAATTAGAACATCAAACTCACCTGTTGCTGACTAGAGCTAGGAGACTCCTTTCTGCTCATCTCTTCCCCTCCCCTCCCCCACCAGGCCAGAAAGGAAAAAGCATGTTCCCACCACTGCTATTGTCTAGGTAACTAAGGGAAATGTTCACCATTATTAATGTAATCACTCTCTCGGAACAATAGGACTCTTGTATAGAATCACCCCCTTTAAATACTTGATTGTTTGGATTACAATAGAGGAAAAACTCAGGGTTTATACAGTTTGCAATGTACTTGCTCATCTTCACATTTAATACGATCAACTGTGCTAACTGAATCCACAGAATTAGAATTAGACTTGGATTTTCATAATGAAGCTTTATATTAATTCATCCAAACTTTGCAAGCTAATGAAATACGTTAACTCGTCAGTAATAATGGAATAACTTGCCTATTACCTCTAATTAAAACTCTGTGGTAGTGTCTTAAGAGAGTCCTGTTTGTTTCACCAAATCCAGTTACCCCAGTTACCCTAAGAGACCTAACCTAATTTCACTGTCTGAGGACTGTAATGACAACATTATCACATAAACTGGAAGGGATGGTGGTGGGGGTGTGTGTGTTATTGCCTTTAATATTTTGGGCTCTCACTAACTCCAGTAAAAATCAAAAATAACTCTGTTGAAGTCACCAGTGTAAAACCAGCATATGAGATTAGAATCAGGCCTTTTATTTATAGGTTCACGTGTTACTGAATCATAAAATCATGTATGTATATCATGGAGGATAGGTCCATCAATGGCTATTAGCCAGGATGGGCAGGAATGGTGTCCCTAACCTCTGTTTGCCAGAAGCTGGGAATGAGCGACAGGGGATGGATCACTTGATGATAACCTCTCTGTTCATTCCCTCTGGGGCACCTGGCATTGGTCACTGTCGGAAGACAGGATACTGTGCTAGATGGACCTTTGGACTGACCCAGTAGGGCCATTTGAAGGACATAAATCCACACCGTGTAGAGGTCAAGCATAGGAGTTTATTACACACAGCGCTGGCGGAGTGTCACTTTGCTTATCAGGCTCAGAGACACTGTCAATTAATTGATTACAATAGAATATATAGATTTTCCATGGGCGGGGGAAAGTGACGGGGTAGGCAGTTCCACACCCCGGGATAGGTTTTGCAGCAAGACAAGATAGCACATTAGCCAATGGTTAAAAAGTTACATAATGTCTCCGCCCATGGTCTTAAGTTAGCAAGTTAACATTTAATTAATACTTTGATAAAATGTTATTAGTATAAAATATATATATGTTGAATTCTGATTTGGGGTCCATAGGAATGGAGCAACTCCTTTGATTGTCCAACAGGTACATTCCTAGGGGTTAAAGCAAAGAAACAGTGAAAGCATATGACCATACAGATTGTCTTCTTTATGTCTTAAGGCAGGGCATTGGTCCCTTGGAAGGGAGGTGGAAGGATGCCATATCTTATACTGACATGTGCCAATTTTCATAAAACTCAAGGTTGGATCTGTGGGAAGACTGTTTTTCCTACAGGAGAAACACAATAGGAACAGGGATTCTTTGTTCAACCTGCAACTCTGAATAAGACACAATTATTTAGTTATTGCTTCAACATTTGGCATTTCTACTGACCAAGCATATCTTAGCAAAGGCAATGTTATCTTGTTTATTCTGCTTTTCTCTTAGCTAATGACTATTTGCTAGGCCTCTGGTCTCTTAACCAAGCTCTGGACTTTGGGTCTGGAAAAGAGCTGGCACAATCCATATACCAGGTTGCTATATAAAATGCACATGGATTTTAACCCTTCACCATTCTTATGTTATGTTCTTATGTTAGGTGCCACTAGTTAAGATGTATTCTTTATATCCCCAAATAGCCAACTGATATAACCTTCCAGTCAAACAAGCAGGAGAGCTATGTATGTCCTCGATTTTATTTATTGCATTATAGAAGAGCCCCTACAGGCCTTAAATAAGATCGGGGCCCCACTGTGCTAGGTGCTGTACAAACATAATAAAGATGCAGAACATACAATCTTGGTTAATGCCAAGATGCAATAGATGGAGGAGACCCTGAAAAGCTCCAGTTGGTCAAAGAGGAAGAGATACTATGCTTTCCTTGCATTATAGTTACCTGTATTGAGCCTGGTCCTGCCTTCCTTGTGTTATACACAGGTTAAAGGCATCATGAGTCCCTATAGTGCCTAGTCCACCAGAGGGAGAGACAATAAGAGCGTACTGCTACTGACTAATGGGGCTATTCCTTTGTCTCAAGTGGTAGAGACCTGTGCTGTGGAGCTGAAGGTCTTGGGTTCTGTCTTTGGTGATGGGCCATGCTGGAAGTCATTAACTCTATGCTTGAGACTCTCATTGAACTGAATGAGGATACTTGAGCAGGAAAGGATTGAAGGATCATGTCCTATTTGTTGCCTTAAACAATAACTTGGTTACATCAGAAGAGCCCTGGTTTTTTATTAAATAAAAGGAAACTAATCTGAGCCAATGGCAAAAAAATGGTGAGAGAGGTTTGTAGCCCAGTCCTGTAGTTCTTATGTGAGTCCAACCTCCCGTTGAAGTTGATAGGAATTTGGTGTTGCACAAGGACCGTAGGATCAGGTAGCTTCTATGTTAATGATGTTGGCAACATTTCCCTCCCGTGACTGATTAAATGCCAAGCAGACCCAGCTTGGCTGGTGAAAGAACAATTTACTTATCGAGAGCTGGATGTTAATGTAATCACTGAGCATCTGCTATCTTTTAGGGTCATGGGCATCTCCTGAGATAGTAAGGAAAACTGTAGCAGCTGAAATAGAAAGCAGGGCCGTAGATCTACCTGGTGTGATGCCATACCTAATTCAATCCCCTACATGGAACAATGCATCTTGTGCCCTAAGACAGCAGTTCTCAACCGGGGTCCAGGGGTCCCCCTGTGACATGAGGCCCTGGACAATTGCTCTGTTTGCTACCCCGTAACACCGGCCCTGGCTATTAATCTACTGAAAAAAAGTTGTGGCACAAGTGGGCCGTGGAATTTTTATAGCATGTTGCGGGAGGGGGGACTCAGAAGGACAAAGGTTGAGAACCCCTGCATTAACACTACATGGGGGGTTGCCTTGAGCAAGGTCAGAGAACTCACGTTTGACCCATGACACTCCTTACAATGTTTTAAAAGTCATCTTATAAACATCAAGAGTTGGCGAATCCACCGCTTCACTTGGTAGTTTGTTCCAATGGTTAAACCACCTTCCCTGTTGAACATTTGTGCCCTTTTTCCGATTTGGGTTTGTCTGGCTTCAGCTTCCAGCCATTGGTTCTCGTTATGGCTTTTTCTGCTAAAAAGCCCTAGCTGCTGCCACTCATGAAGGTGGTTTTATTCTGTTGAGGGGAGAGCTCTCTCAGTCGGCATCGGACAACTACGTGAGCGATCTTACAACCGCACGGCTGCATCGGTACAGCTGTGCCACTGTAAGCTCGCTAGTGTAGACATGGCCTAAGCGGCTTGGTTAAAGATAAGATGATCACTCAGAGTCCTAACTAACAAGAATGGGAGTGTAGTGAGGTGGACTGGCCCTCCCCAGACACAGAGGAAGAGGGTGGCTCCACCCCCTTGTGGGCGGAGTCCTACCCCTAGCTCTGCCCCCTGAAGCCAAGGGGCGGGGCCGGAAGTATAAAGTTGGGACCCGGAAGCTCAGTGGGGGCCCAGTCACTGGAGGGGACAGACGCTTCCCCTGAGCTCTCGTGCTGGGAGACAGCAGCAGGTCCGCAGAGTGCAGACAACTGGCCAGGGCCCCCTGGACTTACCTGACCCCGGGGGAAGCAGACAGCTGGCCCGGGCCACCCGGACTCCCGGATGACCTGGCCCCACAGGAAGCAGACAACTGGCCCGGACCACCTGGACCCCTGGACGACCCAACCCCGCAAGAGACAGACAGCTGGCGTGGACCGCCAGCTGGCCCAACCCCTGGCAGAGCTTCTGCTGGCAACTGAGGCCTCCGCAGATCACCTTACCTCACCGGACCAGCAATACCCTTGGAGGGGGAGTGTGGACGTGGCCCAGGGGTAGTAGACCCCTGTTTGGCTGCAATGCTGGCAGCGGGTGAGTCAGCGTGTTGCGGCTTGGATCCCCGCTGACTCGGCGGCAGACCCCTCGTCCACCCTTAGGGCTCTGGGTCCAGGACGCAGTGGAGTGGGAGGGCCTGTGTCCCCCCCTGCCACTCAAGAGGTGGGTGGCAGTCTCCCCCTCCCTCAGGCTAGCTGAAGGAAAGCCTGAGGTAACTGACTTTGGCTACAGGCCCAAGCTGAGAGACTTTGTTTCCCTCCCCGCTCTGAACCAGAGGCTAGCCTGATTGACTATTTGCAGCTCCCCATGAGTGCAGGGTCGAGCCAAAAGACTGCAGCTTGCCCTGAGCGAGGGGCTGCCCCAAGCTGCGAAAAAAAAAAAAAAAGCCGCGATCGGTGGCACTTCAGCGGCAGCTCTACCGCCGCCACTTCATTCTTCGGTGGCAGGTCCTTCCCTCCAAGAGGGACTGAGGGACCCGCCGCCGAAGAGCCGGACGTGCCGCCCCTTCCCAGTGGCCGCCCCAAGCACCTGCTTGCTGCGCTGGTGCCTGGAGCCGGCCCTGGCTAGACTACAGGCTCTAGTTCGCCAGGTGAAGGACTGCTGGCTCCCCTGGAAGGTGGGGGGAGACAACAGCGGTGGGGCATCGCCAAAGGGCCGTGCCCTGAAGAGGACACTGCAGTCCGGGAGCGACGCAGGCCCCCAGAGATGGAGGAAACAGCAGAGCAAACAACGGGTGAAACACCACCTGCAAAGGGCACTCCAGAGTTGGACGGAGCTAATTCCCAGAAAAACCAGCAGGAGGCCTGCGGCGGTGAGTCCAACCTGTTACAGGGAGTCATGGATTTTCAACAAATAAATCCAGGTCAAGTCATTTTGGGACCACTTATGTTCTTAAGTGTTTTTCTGGATCAGGCTCAGACTGCTCATCAACTTGTAGGCTCGAGAGCCTAATCCAGAACCCATTGAAATCAATCAGAATGTTTCCATCGACTTCAATGATATTTGGATCAAGCTCTAAAAATCCAGTTCTGTGAACCCTTACTCACGTGACTAGTCCTTACTCTCTCTCAAACTCTCATTGAGCTCAGTGGAACCACTCCTGTGAATGAGAGTTTGCATAGTTAGGCCCTAAGGCTACATCTACACACCAAAAAAAACCCCAAAAAACCCCACCACAAAACACCTGCAGGAACTCTCAGATCCTGGGAGAATTGACTTGGGCTTGAGTGGCGGGGATGAAAATAGCAGTGTAGGGCTCTGAGACCCTTTCCTTTGCCAGTTTTCAGACCCCAGGCAGCCAGAGCCCAAACATCTACATGGCTATTTTTAGCCTTGCAGACAGAGCCCCACAGCCTTATCGTTGTTTTCAGTGGGGGAAGGATGAGTCCCTAAAATGAAACTGATCGTTCTAGTTTCACTGACCAAGCTAAGTGAAATGAAGACCGTAATCCAGGGGTAGGCAACCTATGGCGCGCGTGCTGAAGGCGGCACGCGAGCTGATTTTCATTGGCACTCACACTGCCCGGGTCCTGGCCACCGGTCCGGGGGGATCTGCATTTTAATTTAATTTTAAATGAAGCTTCTTAAACATTTTAAAAACCTTATTTACTTTATAATATATAACTAAACTATTGTTGTATGTAGACTTATAGAAAGAGACCTTCTAAAACATTAAAATGTATGACTGGCACGCGAAACCTTAAATTAGAGTGAATAAATGAAGATTCGGCACACCGCTTCTGAAAGGTTGCCGACCCCTGCCGTAATCTATTATCATGTAAATAGTGATGTACATACATAAGGAAGTACTTCTTTACACACGGTGAACCTGTGGAACTCATTTCCAGGGGATGTTGCAAAGGCCAAAAGTATAACTGGGTTCAAAAAAATTAGGTAAGTTCATGGAGGACAATTAAATCAACCCTCTAGAATTCCCCATTTTCCTTATCTAAACTGTTAGTAACACGAGTCAGGAATGCCTGAAAATGACTTGGCTTGATAAGTCTCCTTTAAGGACAAGTAAATATTATGCAGTATATGTTTCTGAATGGCAGTATTTTCTTAGCCTTTCCATAACATGATCAAAATGCCTCTCTCTTGTTCATGCCTGGGATTAGCCTGTGAAGAGAAATATTGGCTTTGTGCAAATACCACATCAACAACAACATTTAAAGCAGTAACTAAGTTTTGATTAAAGGAAATGAGACCAGAGAGACTATCTGAGCCCCATTTTTGATCAGACATTACTCCAATACCAGCTAAACTGACATCCGGTTATTGCTGTGGGATTTGACTGCTATAGTCTGCAGAGGGTAAAAGATCAGGGAAAGAACTTGTTCTTTTTAATGAATGGTTTCTGCCAATGACTATTTCCTTAACATGCTTATCTGATGTCAGATGAATCAAGCCTGAAACCACTTTCCCTTTAGGTGTTTTTTGGGTTTTTTTGTATTTTTTTATTTTATTTTTATTTTTACAACTATGCAAGGCCAAGTAATGAGCTCTTGTTAGCAATTTCATGAAATTAAAGCTGTTCTGGATTTTGTAAAATAGTCACATACCTAGTAAGGAAGGGAAAATAACATGAAAAATGTGCCATATATTTGCGTGTCTGAGATCTGCTTCTGATGCTTACAAAAAAACCCAACCACTTGCTGTTAGACAATCAAATTATATTCCCTCTTGAAAGATCAACGTTTAAAATAAGACTAATTTTTCCAATTACTTTCTCTTCCCGGATCTCTCACGTCACGGCTTGTTTATCCATAAGACTTTTCCTTACGTGAAAGAAATAGTGATATCCCCATGTACTTTATCTGACACTTAGGCTTTCTCAAGTTCATCCTCTCAGTTTAACTGAATACTGAATATACAGGCTAAAAAAAAAAAATCTGCCTCAACTAATATAATGGAGATAGTTAATATTTGCCTCTGTCTGGTCTGTTTAGAAACTTTGGGGCAAGGATTGTCCCTAAGGTCTTGTGTACACATAAGCTGGAACTGAAATAACTAAATCAGTATTAATTCACACCTTTAGTTATTTCAGCATAAGTCTGTGGGCTCGTCTAAATGCAAACGTCGTACCGCTTTAACTATACCAGTATAATTCAGTACAAACGCATACGGTAGATGCAGTTATACTGGAATAAAGCTGTTTATATGGTTATAATTTAGGCCTAGTCTACAATAGGAAATTAGGTCTTTATAATACCATCACTCAAGGGTGTGAAAAATCCACACTCTTGAGCAATGCAATTAAACCAACCTAGCCACTGGTATAGACCACACTAAGTGGACAGGAGAATTTTCCCATCAACCTAGCTACTGCCTCTTAGGGAGTTGGAGTACCTACATTGACAGGAGAACCTCTTCCGTTGGTGTAAGTAGCATCTTCACTGAAGCGCTATAGCAGTGTAGACAAGCTCTTATTCCCATACAGGAAGGGGAGTAAGCTATACTGGTCTAAGGCACTTTATATTGATATAACTGGATTGGTTTTATTGATATAAGTATTTCCAAAGAAAATTTCATTACAACCAAAACAGTTAAGCCAATACAAAAGGCATGGGTTGGCCAGGCCTGTGTGTAGATCAAGTATCCATTGTGGTCTTGCTTTGACTAGGAAAAGAGATGTATTTTTAACCCATGTTAAATTAACCAGTGTTAACTAAGGCCATGTCTACACTTCCACATGTGTTGGCAAAACTTATGTCACTCGGGAGGGTGTATTTTCACACTCCTGAGGGACATAAGTTTTGCCGGCATAAGCGCTCATCTGCACAGCACTATGTTGGCAGGAGACGCTCTCCCGCCAACATGGCTACCACCGCTCATTTGGGGGATTTTATTATGTCGATGGAAGAGCTCTCTCCCATCGGCATAGAGCGGCTACACGAGCGCTTTCACAGTGGCACGGCACAGCAGTATCGGTACAGTGGTATTTAAAATCCTAGTGAAAGTAAGGAAGATAAACTTGGCAGGGGGAGGGAGACACAAACATTTGTGTCTTATCCTAGGCTGATACTTAGGCTGATAGTCTAATACCACTTACTATGTCTTAAGGGCCACTTTCTTCCCCACATAGCTTTTTCATGTGCATAGTGTGGGAGACTCCATAGGTTTGGTGTCCCCAAAACTAGCAGACGCCCTGAGCTCCATGGAGAATCTCAGGGTATGTCTACACTACGAAATTAGGTCGATATTATAGAAATCGATTTTTAGGAGACCTGCAAGGACCTTGTCTCTTCACACTGCTGGCCCTGCCTCCCTTCCCCTTCTCATCTTTGCCTCAAAGCTTCACAGTAATAGCTGGGGAGGGGATCCTGCCAGGTTCAATGATGCGGTATTGATTAGTCACATGGTCAGAAGGAGATCATGTTCAGGGCCGGCTCCAGGCACCAGCTTAACAAGCAGGTGCTTGGGGCGGCCACTCCGGAGAGGGGCGGCACGTCCAGGTATTCGGCGGCAATTCGGCGGAGGGTCCCTCACTCCCGCTCGGAGCGAAGGACCTCCCGCCGAATTGCCGCCGCAGATCGCGATCGCGGCTTCTTTTTTGGGGGGGGGGGCCTGCCTGGGGCGGCAAAAACCCTGGAGCTGGCGCTGATCATGTTTCAGAGAGTAACTGCTCCTGAATACCTGTCGGGGCCTTATTTAATAGAGCTCCAGCGAAGCTGCCTTTGCAGAGTACCAAACAGAGGTAGTATTCCGGGCCCTAGTACTATCCTTTCCTTCCTCACCTAGAATTCAGCTGTGTTTTTGGCCGGCTTCTGCTTGGGGGAGCAGATAAGAGAATCTGGGCATAGACAATAATTCCACAGAAGCCAATGCCTTTTCACAACCCAATTAATAACATGTGTGTCCAGGCTCTTCTCTCTCTGGCAGAGGGCTGTCATTATTGCACATACTCCCAATTATGTTCTAAACGATCTTTTTTAAAAAGTCAGTGATACTGGTTAGGAACACAGCTGCACAAACAGAACTGCTGTGGCCTCTTGCCTTCAAAAGCATCTCAGGAGTGTGTTATTAAAGGCCCCCAGAATGCAGTCCCAGCCATCATGCTCTGCTTCATTTGAACACCCCCATGAGGTGTCAGCAGCAGCATCTCAAAATTACTCAATCAAATCATACAGCTGCGAATCTTTTTGACATTATTTACTTAAAAGGATCAAAGTAGAAAGGAGCACGTTGCGGTGTTGCGAAGATGCACAGTAAGCAGCAGGCCGTGTTGACTTGTGGGACTCGCTTTCCTATGGGCAACTGTTCAGTTCATGGCGAGTGGAGCGTGTAATGCATCGCTTGTTGCTGATGCGTTGTTATTGCTCTTGTCAGTAATGTGACATCGACAACTGTTCCTGACCCCGATGGGCTGGCTTATCCAAACTTCGGCAAGTGTGTTTAAAACAGACTCCAATATATCCAGAACTGCCCCCTGCCTTACAATCCCTCTGAAGCTGATGGGTTTTCTATAAGGTATAAACTAAAAATAAATTTGGTCCATATCTGACTTCTCCTCTCAAAAACCTATCCTGATGGAATTGCACTGGCCCTAGTGTTTTGCATAGCAAATTTCATACAAAATAAGTGACTCTAATAGAACTTTTCCATATATGTGTCAATCCCTCTGCTAGTGCAGAATTCCCCCCAGAGTGTATTTTCTAGAGCTTCTGTAATGAGCTCCTCATTCACTGCATAAATATGGACTGCCTGTCCTCCATTAACCCACATATCTGCAGCCTCGAGGATAGAGAGCTTGTCCTTCAGGTTTAAAACCATTAGCTTTTACCACTTGAGCTAATGGATTAGATCTAAGTTGTGGAAGTAGTAGTAAGGCTTTTATCTTCTGTAGTTCATCCACTGGAGGGCATTGTTCAATAAATTACATTTCATCCATTCTAGTTTTACATGTTCCAAGTGATAGGACTTCCACTGCTTCCTTTGTGAGACTCGGCAGAATGCAATATAACATGTTTTAAGCAGTAATAGAGTTTGCTACCATCTTTGTGTTCCCACCTCTCAGTGTTGTGTGCTGGTTGGGTTAATCCCATTATTGGTCTCACCTCCTGACCTCTTATCTCAAATCAATAAAAAAAAAATGCTGTTACAAAATAAAAATAAAGTTCCCCAGACACTTCTAATCTATATTTCATGCCTTGGGCAGTGTATGAGGTTTGAATTTCTGTTTGTGAAGGGTGTCTTGTGAAAACTGTTCTGTGCACAATGGTGTGGAATTTAAGATACAGTGACTGTTCCTATTGATCCCACTGTCTCTTTGTTCTGCTCTGTCAAATCTCAGAGGGACACTGGAGTTTTGTAAGTTTGGAATAACAAAAATAGGGCTAAGGAATATTAGGATCAATGACTGTGCTTTTGTTTTTGTTTTTAAATCCTGCCAAAAAGAGTTAGTTTATCGGTTTTCTGTAGTTGATTTCATTGCAATGACTCATCATCACCAATATGTCCAATTGTTAGTTCTGGACTTCGAAGCCTTCTTTACACATTAGCATTTTTGAGGAAATCTCCCATTGGTGGTAGCAACAACGGGAGCTTAGGGTGAGCCAGCTATCGGTGTTATCACAGCTGTTTACACTATCATGGGCGGAACTGCACCTATGGTGGTGTAATGGTGAGACATTTCCCACTAGTGCAAGCACAGCTTAGTTGTTTTGGTATGAAAAAGTTCCAATTGACATTAGTTAATTTATTGTTGACACTCATAAGACTGAACTTCTCTGTTTAGCCCTAGGACAGATCCAACACAGGTAGTGGAGGATGGCAGAAGTTTGCACAGCCATCTCAACCCTGATTTCTGTGGGATCACCTCTGAAAGAGAATTTAGTATTCATTCTCAGTCAGGTCCGGGTCCAGAGAGGTGCTGTGCGCTGTGAATGGGTGATGCCTCTCTTCAAAGATCTCACAACTTCCTGTGTACAGAGACAGCAGTCATTTTGTTTTCAGAGTTGCCAATGCCTGTGATGAAGGAGATGCATGTGCTCGCACTGTGGTGTTTCTATTTTTGTGCTTGTTTCCCTTAATCCAGAGTAAGGGAGCTCCCACATATGTTTGTGGGAATTTAACAGTGAGCATCTGCGATTCTCATGGAAGGCAATGAGTTACTTCAGAATTCGACTCCTGGTCTTTGGCCTCCTGCTGAGGGTACCAATGTGGGGAGCAAATTAGTGTCAGAAGCACTTCTGGCTCTTGTGATCTGGAACTTATCAACTAGGAAATGACATCGACCCACCAACACATGGCTTATGATTTTCAGTAACCTTTCAAGTGGGCCAGATTTAAACCAGCAACCTAGAGGAGAAACAACTGGTAATGGATCAGAGCCTCTGAGCCATGCAAGGTGTAGCCCAGCACTTCTCATAGAGCTGGCTTTCTACCGCCAGTGAGAGAAGAAAAATAATTCCTCCACATTCCTTTGCAGCATGCAACCCCTGAAACAATCCTGGGGAATTTCCTCTTAGAGTGTACTGACTACTGCTACAAAACCACAGTTCATAGAGGTACTTAGAGAAGCTACAGTGAAAGAATGTGCCAATGACACTGATAGTCTGTATGAGTTGGCATCAAAATGTGATCTTCCCTTGATATTGGAACTGCCATTTTTAAAAAACGTGTCTTGCAGTTTGTGTGTGTAGCTAGGACTTTAACCATCTGACTGGTGCTCTGAAGCTGGTCAGTGGGTCAGGGACCTAACCTTATGTAAGGGTAAGACCTGCTCTCGCCTCACTCTCACTAGCTGAGCACCACCAGAGAGAAGGACTGCAGAGAGGTCTATCTGCCTGACACATGGACTGGGCCTAGGGCCTCACAAGAAGCGGTGTGGGGTGGGTGAGAACATATAGGCTTCTGTTTTCCTAAAGTTTCATAACTCATGTGCGCTTTCTTGTGCAAAGCCTTACTTTACCTTCCATGTGTCCCTGAAGAGCCAAACGATAATCCGGCATACCCATGGAGGTGGACTCTAGCGGAGCATGAATAATGATTGGGAGGCACAGGAGACCAGACACTGAGTTCAGCTTCTAGACTTGCATCCGAAGAAGTGGGTATTCACCCACGAAAGCTCATGCTGCAAAACGTCTGTTAGTCTATAAGGTGCCACAGGATTCTTTGCTGCTTTTAGCTTCTAGAGCAGTGGACCGTGAGACTCCACAGTTCAAGGAAGGGGGCCAGACAGAGGGTCCGCACCCAAGAATGAACCCTAGAGGCCCACGATTAGAGACAATGACTGGATGTTGCCCAGATCCAGCTGGTTTGGGGACATAGGGGATCCAATTACAACATACTGGTGATCATCCAGTAGAGGGACTCAGCTAAGTCTGGAACTACTTTTGAATCAATGTACAGGTCTCTCGCATCTTACGCGCATTTAACATGCGCGATTTCGGCTTTGCGCGGTCAGCAAAACCACCAAAAAAAAAAAAAGAGAGAAAAAAAGCGATTTACGAACTGTTTCTGTAGTACGGGCGATTCCGCCCGCTATTGAAGTCAATGGGATTTTGGCTATACGCGGTTTTCGCTTTACGCGCTGACCGCGGAACGGAACCCCCGCGTAAGATGCGAGAGACCTGTACTGGAGTGCCTGTCACTCCCATTTCGTGGCAGATGAAATCATGAACACTGAACAAGGAAAGGAAATTCATCAGCATCCAGAGCATTTCATTATTTTTTTTTAAAGTCAGCAATATAGAGAACATTGCAGAGCTGTTACTGCTAGTTCATTAAAACAAAACAAAGGCTCAGTCTAGAGGCGCTGCAATGGGACATCGCATTGATAACCATATTAAAATCCATCACTGTGCTAACAGCCATATAAATATACTTGATTTGTATAAAATACACTTTAAAAACTGGAGAAGGGTAGAGAAAATGAGATCCACTCGGAGGGAGCTAACAGGCAACAGCTTCCCCAACAGAATAAAAAATTATCCATATCCCTCAGGAAGCTTTAACATCCAACCCACGTGCCGAAGAAATGCTGGGTCATGAGCCCATAGCTCACGTTTTCCACACACCAAGGCCGACTACAGAACAATGTAACTGATCCCACACAGTCTGGTCCTAGAATAATTGAGAGATGCTGAGGAGCATCTCTGTTTCATGCCACTGGCATAAGGCCCCTCAATGACCTTACACCAGGGAGGAGCAAGCACAGGGTTCTGCCCACTCTCTACCTAGCATTTGGAATGCTGGAGGTGAGAGGTGAGTACAACAGGAGCAGCCTCTGCAAGCCAAGTGCTAGCAAAGATTTCCCCTCTACTAAGGAATTCTCCAATGGCCACCTACAGCTGGAATCTGTCCATTTTGCACTGCCTGAGCAGCATGAAGTGGACTTAGACCAGAGAGTCTGGCCCATGAGCCTGGTTTTGTTAAGTGTTGTTAATGCAGCTGCTACTAGTCTTCTCCTTAATATGGGCTTCATTAAAGTACAGACATTGTTAAATCTTACCATAACTGAAACCAGATGACTTGGAACAGGGTCACATACTAAGTAGCAAAATAGAACCCACTGAGAAAAATGCTGGAGAGGAAGCCATACAAGCAGTAATTGGAAGTAACTCAGTGGGTGCGAAGGCTCTTTGATGAATACTTTATTGGGTCTCCACAATGCATGCCAATAATAAAAATGCTAACAGCAGAGTAAGGACAAAAGATCTAATAAAAGGGCACATTGAGTTACCAGGTATTACAAACATAACATACAGCTGAGTAATGTCCATGACGGTGAAGGAGACCAGTTTCTCTGACTTGTTCAAACCAGATCTTCTCTATGTTCAGTGAACTGTGGCTAAGTAATCGGCATATATGTCATTGCTGGAGCTCTCTTTCTCCATGGCTATGACATCTCGAATGCTAAGAATGAGAATTTCAACAATACATGACAGTTAGGAGCCCACCTGTCTTTAAAAATCAAACTCTGCTGGGTGCTTCTGAAAATCCCATCCTATTAGACTATTTACTGAAGGAGCAGCTTTGCCTCTGACACCTCCTCATCAATTATTGGGAGGGGACTACATCCACCCTGATCGAATTGGCCCTGTCAACACTGGTTCTCCACTTGTGAGGTAATGTCCTTCTCTTCATTTGTCAGTATATAATGCCTTCATCTGTAATTTTCACTCCATGCATCCGAAGAAGTGGTTTTTTACCCATGAAAGCTTATGCCCAAATAAATCTGTTAGTCTTTAAAGGTGCCACTGGACTCCTTATTGTTTTTGTGGATACCGACTAAATCGGCTACCCCCTGATACTTGATCTTACACATAGTAAATCCTCATCAAAACTGGAATATCTATATTTGGTCTCTACCTCCCCATCTTGTACCCCATGCATTGGAAAATGCTGACTCTTAGATCATTGAGCCCGTCTCCCTCTGTAAGGATAATGTCAGCTGTCAGAGGATGTGTCACAGCAGGTAACTAAAGGATGAATGCAAGACTGGAAGGTGGAAAATCTGGATTTGTATTCCCAACTCTGTCACTGACTCCCTCTTTGACTTTGAGCAGTCACTTAACCTCTTGATGCTTCAATATCCACATCTGTAAAACAGAGCTTTATGAAAGTGAGTAGTACCCCTGAGATCACATTCGAATCGCAGTGTGCTTTTTATGCCATAAAGGACAAGACAAGTGTCTCCTATTCTGATTTGTTGCCTGTAGCGGGGTTATTTTTTAAAAGAAGGTAGCTCAAAGGATAGGCAGCTGCCTGTGTTTTTGATTGCACCTATTTTCCGAATATCCATATTCCACTGAAATAATAAAAAAGCGGTGAATCTTGACCCGTTCATTTGAGAAACAAATCCACGCTAGTTCCATTAGGCAATAAATGCAGTAAAGGGTTAATGTTGCTGCCTCCCGTCTAATTGCTTTCTGTTTCTCCCAGGCGGAAGTTGTAGAGAGCAGTTGAAGTTTAAGGGTGTTTTTTTTTTTGTATTCCAGCCACTGAGACTAGGAGACAGTGCCCAATCCACACACTCAAGAGCGTGAGCTGAAAAGATGACAAAAGAATCAGAGGGGAAAGATCCCCTCCTCTATTACTACTGCATCAAATTTGCTCTCTCTGCCTATTCCACCCTGTTTTCGGTAGGTGTTTCAATCGTTTCCAACTTTTATGTTGTCTATGGCAATTAACACACAGTACCTGCTTGGTGGTTTGTTTTACTTTCTGTTTCTTAGCGCTTCGCCCTCTGAAATATAAAATCTACTGGTTAATAATGCTGTCTGGAATTGGGCTGCATTGCAGGAGGTGCCCATTTGTGCTGCTAGAATTCGGTTTGTATTTAATACAGGATGATCTCCATTTTGCTGGATTTAATATTCTTTCTGCCTGATCTCCCGCCCGCCCCTTTAAAAAGCCATGACCTGGCTCATATATCAGACACGTCTTTATTTAAAAAATACAGATCACATCAGGAATCTAACGTTTACTTCACAATACACCCGGCTAGATTGGTTATACTCTACATTTGCCTCTGGCTCCATGCTTAAAGCCTTGTCTCTTTCAGTGGAGATCAGGCAGGAATTGGGTGTGAAATCTGCCAGCTGGGGTTACTAATGTCCTCGAGTTCTTAGTGGTGGTGGTTTTGGCCAGACTTGTCCTTTTCAAAAAAAAATTAAAATCTCCATTTAATCAGCACAATTTTGAAGACGTTAATTCTTAATGCAAACCAGGTCAGTGTGATACTAGCAGTGCAGACCTTGCTGTGAACCTATGTAAATGAGAAGAAGGGAAGATTCACATTCGTCTCTGCAAACAGTAACTACACACAGCAGAACAGCAAGTGGGTAGATTATTTCTCTCCCTTTAGACTTTGTGCATTGCAGCAGTGCTGGTGAAACTTTATTATAACTAAATTATTCAGTGAGACTGTTTATTATGAAGTTATTCCCTTTCTTTGATTAGTCATTCGTGAACCAATCCTATTGATTATTTGTAAATATTTGACAGTTTTGACTAATCATGTTCATCTTATGAATTATTTACTACAAGGCATTCAGCATTTTTAGTGTATTGTTGGTCACATGGTATTGTTTCAGCTCCCTGATTTGCTGACTCAAACAGGAATACAAACAAATAATGACCCTTTGAGAATGAATTTTTGATGAATGAACTCAGACTAGCAGTGCTTGCCTGTAATACCCACCCTGTTAGTAGGTGTTAATCTTTTCCCAGCAGGATCAAGTGGGTTATTGCGTTTCACTGAGTGACTTGCGACTTCCCCTAGGCCTAGATGTAAGGGAGTGGGAATAGGAGAAAGGATCTCAGTCCTGAGGGAGCAGCCAAGCCTGTGGAGTGATTTGAGCAGAGTTTTGTTATCTTGTTGATTTCTTTGTTCAAGCCAAACCTCAGGAAGGAAGGGAGGGTAAGTTTGGACTGTACACAGTGTGTCTCTACATCAGCTCAGGAAAGAGGTTTCAGAGTAGCAGCCATGTTAGTCTGTATCCGCAAAAAGAACAGGAGTACTTGTGGCACCTAAGGCCCCGTCCAGACTACCCGCCCGGATCGGCGGGTAGCCATCGAAGTATCGGGGATCGAATTATCGCGTCTTGTCTGGACGCGATAAATCGATCCCCGAACGCGCTACTTCGAACTCCGGTACTCCTGCAGGGCGAGCGGAGTTACCGGAGTTCGAAGTAGGAGCCGCGAACTTCGATCGCGGCGCCGCGCGGACGCGAGGTAAGTCGCGTTAGTTCGAACTAAGGTACTTCGACTTCAGCTACGCTATTCGCGTAGCTGAAGTCGAAGTACCTTAGTTCGATCCCTGCCCCTAGTGTGGACCAGCCCTTAGAGACTAACAAATTTATTTGAGCATAAGTTTTCGTGAAGTGGACTGTAGTCTCTAAGGTGCCAAAAGTACTCCTGTTCTTTTTTCAGGAAAGAGAGACATTCTAGGACCGGAATATGGAAGGGGATGTGTCCAGGATGTAATTGTATGAAGCTCTTAATAAAGCCAGGTGCAACTTGCATTATTTGAGGTTTCCTAACACATTTGAAACCCCAGCAAATACATCCAAACTCACAGACCCTGTAAGTCAATGTAGTCCAATGTTTGAGCAAGAGTAGGGTGACTTTTGGGCTATGGGTGGCAACAGTATAATACTCTATAGCAGGGGTAGGCAACCTATGGCACGGGTGCCGAAGGCGGCACGTGAGCTGATTTTCAGTGGCACTCACACTGCCCGAGTCCTAGCCACCGGTCCGGGGGGCTCTGCATTTTAATTTAATTTTAAATGAAGCTTCTTAAACATTTTAAAAACCTTATTTACTTTACATACAACAACAGTTTAGTTCTATATTATAGACTTATAGAAAGAGACCTTCTAAAAATGTTAAAATGTACGACTGGCACGCGAAACCTTAAATCAGAGTGAATAAATGAAGACTCGACACAGCACTTCCGAAAGGTTGCCGACCCCTGCTCTATAGATTCAAATAATTTGTCCCAAATCTTAGGCAATAGCTGATGGTTTCTCTGGAGTTCTCTTTTGGACTTTTGTGGCTTATTCAAGCCATAACTTGGGGACGAAAACCCAAATATAAGTAGGTGGTTTGCAGAAATCTCTGACCAAAACTTCTGAGTTTACTAAAGTGCCCAACAATGTGGGTTCACTTTCCATTCGTTTATAAAAGAATGGAACTTATGATCCAACTGGATGTAGGCACATTATCCACCTACCATCCCCAGGAGCCAATTCAGTTTCCTGAAGTGACTGTGTGTGGTAAGCAGCATCCTGAAGACTTCCTGCCAAAGGAGTCCAGGCCTGGAAGAAGAATTCTGCCTTGCCAGCCCCTCTGTAGCCATATTTTAACCTAAGTGAACCTCAAGCATGTTAGCTTTGTGCTGATTTCCCCTGTCCCACCAAATAACTTGGCTCAGGTTCATTAAAAGGTTTTGTAAACTTTGGTGAAACTCCTGTTGAGCCAGGACTAAGCTTAGGGTTTAACTGCAAACTGAAAACCAGGTGGGTTTTGCCTGGTTTGGAGTTTCTTCATAAAAGTGTTGAACAGTTCTAGTCGTGAGACAGGGATATATTTTTCTTCCAATCAGACTCAATCAATGTTGCATTTGACACTCTGCAAATGTAACTGTCTAGTAGGTCGTGCTAAGCACAATATAAAAGCCAAATAATACTGAACTATCCGTGGGGTAGTCAGGCCAGGGCATCTTTGCAAAGACCGACAAAGAGGAAAGCGAGCTGCTGTGCATGCTTGTGAGAAAAACACCTGTCCACAAGAAATAAACAGAGAACAGATTATTTCACACAGCCTAAGACAGTGCTATAAAAAGGAAATAACTGTCAATGACTCCTAACTGGGGCTGCCTTCAAACTGGTGACTTAGTGACCATTACCAATTTCTAAACTCCCCGAGGGATAGTTTTTAAACTGCTCTGCCTCAGAAAAGTCATTGGCCCATCAAAACCATAGAAACTCGGAAACCTACTTGACCTTTTCGGCCAAGTGACTTACATCGTTCTCACTTGCAAATCTGTCATCTTACAAATCCTGTGGCACTCAGAGCCATTCGGAGGGTGGGAAAGTCCTGCTAATTATATTCCAGGAGTGGGCCATCCCTGGATACTTAGCTGGGTTTTAAATGCACTTGGTAGAATTATTATTGGAACCAATTGAACAAGGTCTCCAACTACCCAGTTTTAACCCTGCTTCACACCGCCTTGGTAAAGAAAACTTCAATGGAAAACACGGAGTTTCATCACCGTTCTAAATCAGAAAGTTTATACTCTACTAACATTAAACCGTTCTAAATCAGACAGTCACCAGCCCTGTAACGTATGTTCAGCACCAAGCACAATAGGGCTCTAATTCTGATTGGGGCTTCTGGGTGCTTTTGTATTACAAAGAATAATCCATTTTGACTGAGATATTCAAAGCCATCCAAGGCATTTGGAGGGGTATAGCTCATTAAAATTAATGTAGCTCTAATTTTCACTGTTCAGTTTGAGTAAATGAACTGTGCGCCGACTGTTCAGTTCCAGCTGTGATTGCAAGTGCTTTACTTATGGTAGTCGTTTGGGTTTTCTTTCCACTCCCCTCTCTGCACTAGGTACTGATGAGACACACAGCCCGTGGGTAGGAAGTCTGAGGCAGCACCACCGCAGGCTACCTTTCAGCACATGTCTGTAATGAGGGCAATTATTTCTAGGTGAGCATATCAGTAAGAAGTGCAAGATTAGTTTAAATTCTTGACTTTCTTCCCTCTGGACAGCCACTTTAAAAACAGATTTGAGTTCGATTTGAAAACTGACTGCCAATTCTAAGGGAAGCAGGGACCTTCTGTCTACACTAGCCTTCTCTGCCTCCCATATTTAAGGTGACATTAGATATGTGCTTTAATCCAGTGTCAGGCTGGATGGTCATGGTGATCCTTTCCAGCCTTGGAATCTATGAACAGCCCTTTCATCCCCTTTCTTTATGGGTGCTGGGAAGAAGAGGACAAAGCAGGCAATCCTGAAAACGCTACTAACACTTGCACCTCTGCATCAAGACAATGACTATAATGAAATCTCAGTATTTAGGGCTTCAGATGGTCACATGTAGGGATCAAGGATGATTTCGCCCCCCCCCCCCGATACACTATTGGCCAGATGTATTTGGGGTGGGGGGTGTTCACCTGCCTCTGAAGCATCAGAGATTGGCCACAGCTAGAGATGGGACAGCAGGTGGGGTGGACCAGTGCTCCAACGTGGTACAGATCATAGAACCATAGAACTGGAAGGGACCTCGAGAGGTCATCTAGTCCAGTCCCCTGCACTTGTGGCAGGACTAAGTATTATCTAGACCATCCCTGACAGGTGTTTGTCCAACCTGCTCTTAAAATATCCAATGACAGAGATTCCACAACCTCCCTAGGCAATTTATTCCAGTGCTTAACCACCCTGACAGTTAGGAAGTTTTTCCTAATGTCCAACCTAAACCTCCCTTGCTACAATTTAAGCCCATTGCTTCTTGTCCTAACCTCAGAGGTTAAGAAAAACAATTTTTCTTCCTCCTCTCTGTAACAACCTTTTACATACTTGAAAACTGTTATCATGTCCCCTCTCAGTTTTCTCTTTTCCAGACTAAACAAACCCAATTTTTTCAATCTTCCCTCATAGGTCATGTTTTCTAGACCTTTAATCATTTTTGTTGCTCTTCTCTGGACTCTCTCCAATTTGTCCACATCCTTCCTGAAATGTGGTGCCCAGAACTGGACACAATACTCCAGTTGAGGCGTAATCAGAGCGGAGTAGAGCGGAAGAATTACTTCTCGTGTCTTGCTTACAACACTCCTGCTAATATATCCCAGAATGATGTTTGCTTTTTTTTTGCAACAGCATTACACTGTTGACTCATATTTAGCTTGTGGTCTACTATGACCCCCAGATCCCTTTCCGCAGTACTCCTTCTGAGGCAGTCATTTCCCATTTTGTATGTGTGAAACTGACTGTTCCTTCCTCAGTGGAGAACTTTGCATTTGTCCTTATTGAATTTCATCCTATTTACTTCAGACCATTTCTCCAGTTTGTCCAGATCACCTTAAATTTTAATCCTATCTTCCAAAGCACTTGCAACCCCTCCCAGCTTGGTATCATCCGCAAACTTTATAAGTGTACTCTCTATGCCGTTATCTAAATCATCGATGAAGATATTGAACAGAACCGGATGCAGAACTGATCCTTGCGGGACCCAACTCGTTATGCCCTTCCAGCATGACTGTGAACCACTGATAACTACTCTCTGGGAACAGTTTTCCAACCAGTTTTGCACCCACCTTATAGTAGCTCCATCTAGGTTGCATTTCCTTAGTTTATTTATGAGAAGGTCATGCGGGACAGTATCAAAAGCTTTACTTAAAATCAAGATATACCACTTCTACCACTCCCCCCTATCCCATTCACAAGGCTTGTTACTCTGTCAAAGAAGCTATCAGGTTGGTTTGACAGGATTTGTTTTTGACAAATCCATGCTGACTATTACTTATTACCTTATTATCTTCTAGGTGTTTGCAAATTGATTGCTTAATTATTTGCTCCATTATCTTTCCGGGTACAGAAGTTAAGCTGACCGGTCTGTGATTCCCTGGGTTGTCCTTTTTTCCCTTTTTATAGATGGGCACTACATTTGCCTTTTTCCAGTCTTCTGGAATCTCTCCCATCTTCCATGACTTCTCAAAGATAATTGCTAATGGCTCAGATATCTCCTCAGTCAGCTTCTTGAGCATTCTAGGATGCATTTCCTCAGGCCCTGGTGACTTGAAGACATCTCATTTGCCCAAGTAATTTTTAACTTGTTCTTTCCCTATTTTAGCCTCTTCTGATCCTATCTCATTTTCACTGGCATTGGCTACGTTAGACGTCCAATCACCACCAACCTTCTTGGTGAAAACCAAAACAAAGAAGTCATTAAGCACCTCTGCCATTTCCACATTTTCTGTTATTATTCCCCCCCCCCACACACACACACACCTCATTGAGTAACGGGGGATCATCTCTGTCTTAGATGCTTGGCTGGTGTGTCCTGCTCACTGATAGCCAAATTTGGGATCAGGAAGGAATTTTTCCCAGGTCAGACTGGCAGGGTCCTTAGTAATTTTTCACCTTCCCTGCAACATGGGGTGTGGATCACCTGCTGGGCTTATTTGAACAATTCCCTGCCATTTCAGAAGCCTTGGATATTGGCAGCATCTCAGTCTCTCCTATTCTCTATCCTTGGCACAAAGTAATTTAGTCTCCTGATGATTAAAATGTTTGTCTAACTAAAATCATTGAGCTTAATATAGGGATATCTGGATGGAACTTAGTGCCCTATGTTACACAGGAGGTCAGACTTGTTAGCTAGCGTGATATGTTAACCTAGTGCACGTTACTTTAATGTATATGGTATTAATAGTGTATGTATTCTATCATATATGAATGTTTGGGTAGTTGTGGTAACTGAATTGTGTTACGCTTTCCCCAGAATGCTTACTCCTGTTCACGCATGCTAAGGTATATATCCCATAACGCTTTGCAAAGCTGAATTCAGCTCTTGGCATGGGCAAATACAAAACTGTCAGAGACAAGGTACATGAGTAGTTTGTCCTAGGACAGTTTGGGAGATGCTTTCACAACCCACTGGCACCGGAACTGTGATATCCCTGACAAAGATAAGGAAGGCACAGAATGGTACCGGAAAAACAAGAGCCATTCAGCAGCAGGACGGCCTCCCCCACAACCACCTCATAGTCTTGCCCACCTCATAGTCTTGCCCAGGGGTCTCTACTCACTGCCGTGACAGCAGGGCTGTGGAGGGCTCCCTGCCTCCCCCCTAGCAGGATCCCAGAACATCTGGATTTCAGTTAAACAGCCTCTTAGTTGGAGCCCCTTAGCTCAAGTCAGCTGGCATGGGCCAGCCAGGGTTTTTTTAGTTGCAGTGTAGACATACCCCAAGAAGGCAGGTCTATTAGGAGCAGAGCACTGTGATAGCTGCAGGAAAGTTGGTGTTCCTGTTCAGGTGGTCCTGAAACTGGTTCAGAAAATCTGGGTCAGGTCACTTTAAGCTGGGCTTTCGCTATGATGCTTACCAGTTTAAAGACTTCTCCAGTGTAAACCGACCTTAAGGCAAATGGGGTGAAATGATGTAAAGGGACCTTGGTGCTGGGTATCAGGAAATATTTCATCTGGAATAGTCTAGGGAAAGGATTGAGGCAGGACTGGAAAATAACACTAGACTGTTGATGTAGGCTCACCCTACATCATAATTAGATAGGATCTGTTTAGTCTTTCCCAATCTCTATCTTATGTGAGGTTATCCATGATACTTATTCACTTGGAACATACCAATCTGATGCCAGGTTCCACTCTTCAGACTGCCTATATGCATCAGCTTTTATGGAGGGTTAAAGAGTTAACAAAGCTGACTACCTTAGGATTTGTCAATGTATTTCCACCTCCTACATTCTTGGCTGAATAGCTATAAATACTTTCCCCATTCTACTGCATTACAATAGCAGTTGGGTTTCCTTTCAGCTGTATTATTGCATCTGAGGTGTAGCAGAAGGGGATTTCAGTGAGGGCCTGTAAAACAGTACTATTCTCAGCTGTCTCTCTAGCTCAAGAAGTGCCTTAAAAGTAATGGGAAACTTTTCGTAATCTTTTACTTAGCAGAGAGTGGAGTGAGAGATGGTTGAAATTAGATGAAGTGCAGAATGGTGGAAGTTTATGCTTAGACTGTTGAAGGTGGGAGCTTATCGAGGGATTTTGAGGAACCGAATAGCCTAGTAATCAGGGTTACAAAGTGAGGATCCCTGGCTTCTTTCTGGTTCTGGTTCTGCGGCTGGCTTATGCTGTAGCCATAGGTAACTGAGGGTCAGATTCATGTCCTTATTTGTAAAAGGAAGACAGTACTTCCCTACTTCCCATGATGGTTGCGAGTCTTTATTCTTAAAGCTCTTTGAGATCTTCAGATTAAGTATGTGCTAGAAGGACGAAGGATTATCGTTTTTCTTCTGCCAAGCAGATTCAATTGTTCTGAAGTTTCCATGTTCAAATCCAACTGAAGTCACTCAGGATACACAGGGTATGAATTAGAGCAGATTTTGGACTTATAGATTTTCCCTTTCTTTTTTTTTTAAAGGGATAATAGCCAAAGCCGTGTGTTTTTCAGAGGTTTGTGCAAACAATCTCCTTGGTTTTGAGCTGAGAAAATTCATACCACTTCTATTTCATCTGGTTCTTGTGTCTGGTCATTGTTTCTTGAAGTGATATTCCATAAATTGACTCCAACTTGCTTGAAACTTGCAAGCCTTATGATAAGCCTGGGCCAACTTAAAAAAATTATAAACACTCCTAGAGCTGCGGAATTTGGTTTCCTAGGGTGGCAGAGAATCAGCCTGTAAATGTCTGCTAAGAGGCTCTTCTCAAACCCAAACACCCCCCAAAAATTCTGTCCCTCCATTTCCTGCAAGGGTAGGTGTTCCTTGTATGCACTTGTCTAAAAAAAGAGCTCTCCAACATTAACAATTTACAGCTTGATGTAGGTGGGAAGACAGAATAGTTTGATTTGTGGTAATTTTTGCTGGTCTGATGACTTTACTTGTATTTCCATGAAAGAAAATGGTAAACTTTTGAGCAAGCACATGATCTTTTTCCTCTAAACCCATGACTGCTCTATGGATGCTTTCAGGCCCCGCTGAATAGTGCAATAAATGTCCTAGGCGAATCATAGAATCATAGAATATCAGGGTTGGAAAGGACCTCAGGAGGTCATCTAGTCCAATCCCCTGCTCAAAGCAGGACCAACCCCAACTAAATCATCCCAACCAGGGCTTTGTCAAGCCGGGCCTTAAAAATCTCTAAGGAAGGAGATTCCACCACCTCCCTAGGTAACCCATTCCAGTGCTTCACCACCCTCCTAGTGAAAACATTTTTCCTAATATCCAACCTAAACCTCCCCCACTGCAACTTGAGACCATTACTCCTTGTTCTGTCATCTGGTACCACTGAGAACAGTCTAGATCCATCCTCTTTGGAACCCCCTTTCAGGTAGTTGAAAGCAGCTATCAAATCCCCCCTCATTCTTCTCTTCTGCAGACTAAACAATCCCAGTTCCCTCAGCCTCTCCTCATAACTCATGTGCTCCAGCCCCCTAATCATTTTTGTTGCCCTCCGCTGGACTCTTTCCAATTTTTCCACATCCTTCTTGTAGTGTGGGGCCCAAAACTGGACACAGTACTCCAGGTGAGGCCTCACCAATGTCGAATAGAGGGGAACGATCACGTCCCTCGATCTGCTGGCAATGCCCCTACTTATACAGCCCAAAATGCCGTTAGCCTTCTTGGCAACAAGGGCACACTGTTGACTCATATCCAGCTTCTTGTCCACTGTAACCCCTAGGTCCTTTTCTGCAGAACTGCTGCCTAGCCACTCGGTCCCTAGTCTGTAGCAGTGCATGGGATTCTTCCGTCCTAAGTGCAGGACTCTGCACTTGTCCTTGTTGAACCTCATCAGATTTCTTTTGGCCCAATCCTCTAATTTGTCTAGGTCCCTCTGTATCCTATCCCTACCCTCCAGCGTATCTACCACTCCTCCCAGTTTAGTGTCATCTGCAAACTTGCTGAAGGTGCAATCCACGCCATCCTACAGATCATTAATGAAGATATTGAACAAAACCGGTCCCAGGACCGACCCTTGGGGCACTCCACTTGATACTGGCTGCCACCTAGACATGGAGCCATTGATCACTACCCGTTGAGCCCGATGATCTAGCCAGCTTTCTATCCACCTTATAGTCCATTCATCCAGCCCATACTTCTTTAACTTGCTGGCAAGAATACTGTGGGAGACCATATCAAAAGTTTTGCTAAAGTCAAGGAATAACACGTCCACTGCTTTCCCCTCATCCACAGAGCCAGTTATCTTGTCACAGAAGGCAGTTAGGTTAGTCAGGCATGACTTGCCCTTGGTGAATCCATGCTGACTGTTCCTGATCACTTTCCTCTCCTCTAAGTGCTTCAACATTGATTCCTTAAGGCCTGCTCCATGAAATGTATTTCCCAAGGAAAGGGTTGTGAAAAGGCTAGACCTAAACTTGTTCAGTATGTGAATGGGAGCATGTTAGTTTCACAGTTACCCCGCAATGACCTGCAGCTTGGTGGGTGACTCAAGCAATTCAGTGTTGTCAATTAGGCATAGTTGCCCAGGCAAGTTCTGTTGGACAGTATGTGCTTAAGCTTTATCAAAGCCTTGTCAGTTGCCTTTCTGATTGAGCCTAAACCATCTGGTCTGTGCACCAATGGAAAAGGCCAGCTCTGGTGAACATAGCTGTGATTCTGCTTTCCTTTGCATTGCATCTGTAACTAGTGAATTTATTGCACAAGACACTGGTATCAGGAATGCTGTGTACAGTTTTGGTCACCCATGTTCAAGAATGACGTCTTCCACCTGGAATAGGTGCAGGGAAAGGCTACTAGGATGATCAGGGAAGTGGAAAGCCGAGGAAACTAAAAGAACTCAGCTTTGTTTAACCTAGCAAAGCAAAGGTTGGGAGAGGAAATGATTGCTCTCTATTAATACGTCAGGGAGGGAGAAGAGCTATTTGAGCTAAAGGACAATGTTGGCACAAGAACAAAGGGTTATAAACTGATTGTGAATAAATGTAGGCTGGAAATTAGAAGAAGGTTTCTAACCATCCGAGAAGAGAGACTTTGGAACAGCCTCCCAATCAGAGGAGTGGGGGCAAAAAACCTACTAGTGTTAAAATGGAGCTTGGTGGATTATATGATGGGGTGGTTGCCTGTGACAGCAGCGGACTGCACTCAGTGACCCAGGAAGCCCCTTCCAGTTCTACATCTCCAAATGTAAGAAGTCCTGCTTGTCTGCTGTGGAACAGGGCAGTGAGGGGATATTAAAATGGCAGGACTTGGAGCAAGAGAGACACTGCTCCCTGCCCCCTTTGTGGTGATTTTATATTACCTGCTTAGTTTTCCTTTACCTAAAATAAAAATCCAAACTTAGTGTTATGTTCTCCTCTGAGTGTGAGGGAAAAACCATAATAGCTGTGTCACGGAGAGTGGGGGAGTCAAGGCTCTGCACCGGTCTTCCTGGGATTTACCGTGACTCTCAGCCAGTAAAACGGAAGGTTTATTAGATGACAGGAACACAGTCCCAAGCAGAGCTTGTAGGTACAACCAGAACCCCTCAATCAAGTCCTTCTGGGGGGTTTAGGGAACTTAGCCCCCAGCTTGGGGTTCCCTGCGTTTCACCACCCAGCCCAAAACTGCAACTAGCAACTCCTCCAGCAGGTCTACCCCCTCCCCCTGCTCCTCCTTTCTTTTGTTCAGTCTCCCGGCCGAAGGTGTCACTTCTTCCACCCCCCCCCCACCCCCCCACCCCCCGTCGTGGCTCAGGTTACAGCTCAGGTAGCTTCCTTCCCATCCCCAATGTAACTCCCTCGCAACATTCCCAGGTCAAATCCGCCCTGCTCCCTGCTCCGTCACAAGCTGTCATTTGTAACTCATATTCTAAGTCAGATGCCAGGAGCTCATTTTTCATCTCTGTGTCGTTGCTGTTCTTTCATTTTCAAGGGAGTGTGGCTTAGCTGAGAGATGGCTTATCCCCTCCTGTTCTTAGTTGCTCCCACTTCTGAGCTCTCAGATACCACGTGGTCATCTGACGGGGTCATTGCTGGATGACACAGTAACTCAGTACCATGATCAATGTACTTGTCAATGTTTGACTGGACTCTTTTCTCTTTTCCCTGCAATTTTTTTTAAGTGACCATTTCCCAGTGGATTATGTTCCTATGGACCTCTGATAAAAACATTTTTAATTGGGATGTTTATTTCCAATGGGATGCACCAGTTAGGAAGATTCAATTGTAGTGGGTTTCAGCAAACTGGAGATGTGTCAAGATTATTGGGTTTTAGTTTTGCAACATTAAAAAATAGGGTGGTTTGGATCTGGGGGGAGATAAGAATTCTCTATCAATCCCTGATCGTAGCCCTCTTTTAGAATGGAAAATTAAGTAAATTCTGAAAAGTTTGGTTAACTTCCACACATGTCCTGCCAGACTCCATATGCACACACTCCAGATATACACTACAGACAACATCCCATTCTATTTTTGTTGTACCGGGGCATTTCTGTTTCTAGAAGGGCAGAAATTCTAGTTGGCAGAAGCTGGCTTTACAGTACAGGTCTGTCGCATCTTAGGCGCATTTAACATGTGCGATTTCAGCTTTATGCGGTCGGCAAAAACAAGAAAAAAACAAAAAAAAAGAGAAAAATAACAATTTAAATACTGTTTCTGCAGGGCGGGTGAGTCTGCCCGCCATTACACTCAATGTAATTTTGACTATACGCGGGTTTCGCTTTAGGCGCTGACCACGTAACGTAACCCCAGCGTAAGATGAGACAGACCTGTATTTCTAACTCAGCTAGAAGCACGAGCTACCAAAAACCTTGCTTGACAAGTAATAAATCTGAACCCTAGGTCTAGAAAGTCCAAAATTTTGGCAGAGGGATTGAAATCCAGATTTGAATTTTGCAGCTTGGGCCCCAGTAGGAACTTCCTCTTGTGAGATTTTTATCCAAATTTTACAGATTAATGAGTCTTCGAGTTCAGATAAGTATCCAAACTTGTGGGGTCTTATCCAACCCCAGTTCCCACTCTTTGAGGTTCATCCACCATAAGTAACAGCAACATGGAACAGAAGCTGAGACATCATCTCCCTCACCCCAGTCAGAAATTATTCAGGAAGTCAGTGCACATATATGAACCCCTCTCCTGATATGGACTTGGTTTCTCAGAATAATCTGATTTTAATATGAAGAGCTATGTGGCCATGAAGCTGTTGTCGTCATGACCCATTGATGTTTCTGAAAGCGATGAATTACTGGCTTCTCATTCGCATCTCATTTACTCATCTGATTACAGCAATTTGTCCCTGAACTGAGTCACTTCTCTTCCTCAAAGATGTTTTGAATGATGCCTTAGCTTGTGCTCCTCTGCTCTTATTTATGTACTAGCTTTCTCCCATTATGCATTTCCTTTCCTTGAGTTTTGTCACTATAAGCTGCAGGGGTCACGCAGAGCTTCCAGCTCTTGCTTTGCAAGGGTTTCGACCTCTGGGACATGGACCCCAGATCCTTGAGCTTTACATTACTCATGTCCAGCAGAAGGGAGGCTCTGCCTTTGGGCTGTCTTTGTGTGTTTGGAACATGCTTTGCACATACCAGGTGCTACCATAAGTAAGTGATCTTAGTCTTGAGTGATTATGCATCATCAGAAGCCCTGCTGATCAAGGCTTACTTGGTAGGAGAATAAATTTCCATTTTCAAATTACATTTTTCTCTTAAGTTCACAGGGTGAGGATTGCATATGCGAGTCTACGACTTTCTCCTGTAGACAATTATACATGGTTGCCTTCCTGAGAGGAAATAGCCCCATGACACCAATATCCAGTCTAAGTGACAGGTTAAAGAACAGCATCTCTCAAAGGCAGTGGGGTTTAGAGAGCTGGAGCCCCAGTGAACTTAGCCTGAGAGCTAATTGCTGCTTCATAAGAATAAGTCGGAGAGAAGTGCTATTGTGAAGTGTTAATGAGCAGATAAAAGGAAAGTATTAAAGATCCTTGAAAGTTTGAAATTGCCAGCTCCATCAGGAAACAGAGGGCGCATACAAAAATAAAAGGCCATGAAATCTCATGCCCTGGGGTGTAAATGGAAAACTGCATGGGAAGGGGTAGGTAGGAATTTCCTTTCCAGTCCAAGGGAAGCATTGCAAAACTGACTGCGTGCATAATAGTTTCTACAGGAGGGAGGAAGGCAATTTCTTCCTCTGAAGCATCACATTTTGAGTGCAAATAAGAGGCTCACTTTTGAAAATCTGTCCCTGCATCCAAAGTCTGTGTCAAGGGGAGTGTGAATTAGCCTGTGGAGCTTGCTGCCTTGAGATATTGATGCAAAGAGCTTACAAAGAGTCAAGAAGAGGATGGATATTTCTATGAAAAATAAGACCATCACTCACAATTGCACTAGCTAGAATACAGATTATAAAGGCTATCAGCCTTCATGCTTTTGCACAAAAACCTTATTGCTTGTTGCTTGAGATTAGGAAAAAAACTTCTCCTATAGGTTAGTTATTGCCTGATTATTTGGGGAATTTACACTTTCTCTGAAGCACTTGATGCTGGCAGACATCCAAGACAAGTTACTAGAATAGATGGTCCACTGATCCGATCTGTTGTGGAAGTTCTTTTGTTCTAAATCAGGGGTCAGCAACCTTTCAGAAGCGGTGTGCCGAGTCTTCATTTATTCACGCTAATTTAAGGTTTCGCGTGCCAGTCATACATTTTAACGTTTTTAGAAGGTCTCTTTCTATAAGTCTATAATCTATAACTAAACTATTGTTGTATGTAAAGTAAATAAGGTTTTTAAAATGTTTAAGAAGCTTCATTTAAAATGAAATTAAAATGCAGATCCCCCCGGACCGGTGGCCAGGACCCAGGCGGTGTGAGTGCCACTGAAAATCAGCTCGCGTGCCGCCTTCGGCACACGTGCCATAGGTTGCCTACCCCTGTTCTATATATTTTCTCATGAGCAGTTTCACAATGTAGTTCCCTACATCATCACTGTGACAGTCATTTCTACCCTTTTCACATGCTCACAAAAAAGGGGAAATAATCCATTTTGCTTTTACTGAGCATTGGTTATGAACAAAACTGTTGTTTTTCCAAACAATTGTATGGAGAAATTTACGGACAAGGTATCATACGGGTATAATTTATTTCCCCACAGTCCTCCGAAATAACAAGTTTAGAGAGCAGTGGAAAAAGTTTCAGCAGACATGCAGCTCATTGTAACCTAGAGAAAAGTGTTCTTTAGACCAGTGGTTCTCAAAGCCGGTCTGCTGCTTGTTCAGGGAAAGCCCCTGGCGGGCCGGGCCGGTTTGTTTACCCGCTGCGTCTGCAGGTCCGGCCGATCGCGGCTCCCACTGGCCGTGGTTCGCCGCTCCAGGCCAATGGGGGCGGCAGAAAGCCGCGCGGGCCGAGGGATGTGCTGGCCGCCGCTTCCCGCCGCCCCCATTGGCCTGGAGCGGTGAACTGCGGCCAGTGGGAGCTGCGATGGGCCGAACCTGCGGACACGGCAGGTAAACAAACTGGCCCGGCCCACCAAGGGCTTTCCCTGAACAAGCAGCGGACCGGCTTTGAGAACCACTGCTTTAGACTGTCAGTGTTCATAAAATCCAGAGTTTAATTTCTCATGGCTCATGCAACATCAAGCTGTGTTAGCACTTTCTGTCACAGCAGACTCTAGTGTGATGTGCAAAAACATGTCACAACATGGTGCAACCTGTCAGAACTTCTAGTCTTTGCTACTTTCCACCTCCAAGGTCTAATTGCAATTCTGAAATGCTAAAATGATAGCAAGCAATTTAAGTCTTGTTTAGTGAATTTCTTGCCTTTGGGATTGTTGGTCCCAATGACTTGTATTGACATGAAAAACCCAGCAATTCAAACTGAATATCCTGATCTGAAATGAACAGAGTAGATGGGAAATAAAGCAGATACACACGAGTCTCTTTGAAAGGGAATTAAGGCCCAATCGTGCAAGGTATTGAGTGCCCTTGTCCTGGTTTGGTGTCAGACATGCTCAGGAGCGCCGCCAGCTTTTCCGGCGCCCTAGGCGGTGGAAGGTCCCGCCCCCGAAATGCCGCCCCCAACAGCGGCGGCAGAAGGTCCCGTCCCCAAAATTCCGTGGACGGACGGGGCGCCGGCGCCCCCCAAATAGCAGCGTCCTAGGCGACCGCCTAGGTCGCCTAATGGGTTGCGCCGGCCCTGGACATGCTCTAGGGCCTGATCTAAAGACCTTGGAAGTCAATGGGAGTCTTTCCATCGAATTCGGTGTGCTTCAGAGCAGGCCCATAGTAAATCTAATGGTGTGTTATGAGGAATTGAGGGCGCTTGTTGCCTTGCAAGGTAAAGGGTCTGTCTACACTGCAATCAGATGTGTGACTGCAGTCTGTGTAGACCTACCCAAGCTAGCTTTGATCTAGCTAACTCAACTAATGGTAATAAACCAATGACAGCACAGGCAGCTTGCTTGGGACCCTGGGGATGCACTTGGGTGGCTAGCCTGTGTTGCCACAGCTTCACTGCTATTGTTGTTCAAGAGAGCTACATCAAAGCTAGCTCATGTGTGTCTACACATGCTGCAGTCCCACCTCCTGGTTGCAGTGTAACATCCCAAAGACATTTAAGATGGGAGAGGGGTGACAGACATTGATAGAGTGGAGGCTGAAGCCTTTATATCTGTGGGGCTGTTACTGCACAGGTAATGGCAGTGCACAGTGTTCTTGCATGATCTCTTGCAAATGTTCCTCTAGCTGACATGATGAGGGCTGTCCCCCTCCCCCCCCCCCCTCCTTTGCAGAGTCTCTGTTGCTATCTCTTGACTTAACCTTGTGAATGTTGATCATTGAATTGTATGGCTATTGCCATGCAGTAACTACCGTCTCATTACAGGGTAAATGCAGGCTTGCCTGTGTTCCCTCAGATGCAGCGCAGGGCCCACAGTAATTACAGGCTGTTGAAGATTGTTGCATTTGTATTATATTAAGGAGATCGCTAGGAAATTACTATGTAATTACAGAGGATTTACCAGCAAACTCTATTATATGTGTTGCCAAGTAATTAAAAGTGGGTGGCAGAGAATATGTGTGCCACTGTGAACCAAAAGCATTGGCACTAATCAAATTCCCACAGAAAAAAAACCCAGTGATGGAACCCAGAGTCAGGGAGTCAACTGCAGATTTTCTTGCCGCTTGAGTTCAAAGGAATTCAAGACTTCAGCATGTTAGCTGCTGCCACCAAGTTTCACCTGGTTTGATGTCAGTGATGGCTGCCTATACTTCGATTACTGTTGATTTCCTCAGGAAAGACATATGTATTACCAAGGCATTCGATAGTTGTTGCTATGGCAATGCAACCAAGTTATTTTTTCAGAAAGCATCTTTACTGATTTAAGGAACATTGAATAAATTGGATCCGTTTTTTAACTGATCCATCAATTTTTTTCAGTACATTCTGCCTTGGCTTGGTTTAAAAGAAACGAATCCCAAATCCTGTAAATACTCTCACACACTTGTGAAATCAAATGGGCCCACGTGCCTGCGCATTCAGTGATCGCACTTGTGTGTGTAAAGGTGTTAAGATTTGACTTGTCAAGGAATGTGGGTTTATTACTGTTATACCTTTGTTTGCTATGCACTGCATGTATTCATGTCAAGGACTATGCTTTCTAAAGAGAGAGAGTTCTTTAGAGGCAGAATTGTTACAGGCCATTGCCGGGTGGCACACCGTGCTCTCTCTGGGAGACTTTGCTTTTGTTTGTTGTTGTTTTTCCTTCAATCTAAACTATTCTATCTGGACTGAAAGTATATATTTGCTGTTTGTGTAGGGGAAAAACATAATGGTAATGTTTTTGTAAATCGCCAGTTTACTACACTTTCATGCTTTCCTCGTGTATTGTGCACCGAATTTCTGCTTTTTTTCCCCGTCTGTAAGCTTTCTTCCCTTCATAGTAGTTGAACGTACAGTTTGAAATGCCTGGGACAGTTGTCCTGAATTCATATACATTGTCCAAGATCCAGAGGGAAAAGGTGAAAAGCCACTGCTCAGGTCAATTCAAACTAGAGGGGATTTTAGGCAGACAGTATATAATTATCCAAATGGGAATCTGGCCAGGGTATTAGGGTTACCTTGAACATTGCTACTCTTCCAAAAAGTGCCATTGGATCCTATACAGCCACAAACCCTTGCTTACGTCGCCTAGAAAACTCTACTGATCTGCAAAAAGCGTATTCTATTTCAGAGAAACGAAATCCATCTCCAATTATTTTTCTGGTTTTTAGCCTGCTGCCGTTTTGTAACCTTCCCTCCCTTTCAGCTCACATGCAAGCACCTGCCTGTGTAACAACTACCAATATAGCTGAAGGAAAGCCTATATGACAGGCTCTTAATATCAATTTAACCCAGTTCAGGGACTTGGAACTTCTCAGATCTGTAGTTCCGTAATGATAGATTGGTGAGACTCACCTTGGAAATAGGGAAAACGGAGTGAAATTGAGAATAGGCTAGTACAAGCCGTGGATAAGAATCAGTATGAATTCTGTAAGGGAACGGCTCTAGTCTCTTTGAAAAAGTTAATAAAGTAATATAGATTAAAATGACTCCATGGAAATAACTTTACTGCTGTTGAATTTTTTTTGAGAGCCCACGTTGGACTGGAATTCCAAAGGGTAGAGAGAGGCACAGGGCTAACCAGAGAGGGTCATTTAACCTTGATGGTCCTTCATTCAATTAGAAGCACTCTAGACAAAAGGCTGGCTCCTACCCAACAGAACTGGTTTTGCAGGGGAGAGGTTGTCTGGCAATGGAGTCAGCTAACAGGGGTCTTTGCTCATCTGTTGAGGCTGACCTGAAGTTCACATGACAGAGGAGATTGGGAGGCTATAACAGGGCAGGAGCTGTTCTCCTCAGAGTCTTTGGCCACTTTCATCAGCTCAAGCTAAGGAAAGACTGATTTGGGGAAGAGGAGGAAACCATGGCTACCTGAACACAGATTGATGCCCAAGGGAAAGGTGAGGTACAGCGAGTGGCATTGCATTCAGGGGTTCTGTTTCCTCTTGTGCTTTATCTTTTGAGTAAAGAGTCATTGAGTTAGAAACCTTTTGCTAACCCTATGTCTATTTACTTTCACGGCCACATGCCTCTGAAGAGAAAGCTGTAACCTAGAAGACTCACAACTTCCATGGGATTCTGGGGAACATGCTGGGGGGAGGCCTGTAGGAGACAGCACTAATGTCAGCACCTAGGCAATTGGACCGCAGGGTCCCCACTAACATAGCTCCAGCAAGGGAAGGGTATGCGGGATTCAGCCTTTGGATCCCTTCACAGCAGTGTCCAGCAGGGGGAGCTGGACCAGATCTGGGACACCGACATACTAGCCATCAAAGTGTTGAATACAATTGTTCTCCTCAGAACTAAAATTAAACTCAGAGTGAGCAGATTTGATTGGCACAATCTAAATTGACTGTGGAGGAAAAGCACTACAAAAGTGAGTAAAGGGCTCAGAAGTGTTTAAAATGGGAAGCGTCTGATGATGCTCCACTGTCCATGCATAGAGAAAGCTAGAGACGGAGAAGGCTGTATTTCACTCAGAGAGCGTCTGCTGCTGCTTGGTTCAAATGGCTGACCTTTTACAAAATGAAATTAAACTGGTGTTTGATGGTGTTGGGGTTGGGAAGAAGCACTTCAAGATTTTCCACAGCGTATTAGTTCAATATTTGCCAACTTTGATTTCTTTGCTCCGTTGTCGTGCTTGGAATAAAATGTTGCGGTTTCTTATAGTACACATGAGAGATGCAGGTCTCTCTTTAATTTGAGCAATGTAAAGAAATCTGTACTTGAATGTGTTTATTGCCAGCCGTAATAGCTCTCCTCCCCTGCATCATGCCTTTCATCAGGATCTCAAAGCACTTCAATATCAAATAAGACTCACAATACCTCCTCTGATATAGGAGAGTATTTTATGATATGATGACATTTTGAACCGTTACGTAGATACGTATACGTAGATACATTGTGCTGGGGCGTGGGTCCAGAGCCGCTCATGCTGTGGGAGCCCATTCCACAGCGCGGGGGTGATAGGAAGAGGCTGAGTGGACGCACTCTTAAATACCTGTTAGCATCAGGCTGCTGCAGCCAAACGCAAGTCTGTTTGATTCAGTAGACGCCAACAAATGGCCTCTGATCAGTTAGCATTAAGTTAAGTGAGCTTGAGAGACTGATCTGTGCTTGCTCCTAGGGTGAGTCTGTCTATCTGGGCTGGGACATTCACTGCCAGCTGCAGTGTAGGTGGTCTCACTGACCCTGTTTCCTGCCTTGATGTAAGCAGAGAAGACTTCAGTAGCCCAAGCGGGCAGAAGAGTTATTCAGTTTTGGGTGGACTTGTTCATGATACCCTGGAAAGGGTCTGAACTTAGAATCATAGAACTTAGGTGACTTGGGCTGAGCCACAGAAGATCCAGGGCCAGAGGCAGGCGGCCAGCACGAGGTGCTGAAGCCAAGGATAGTGACAACATCCCGCACTGATGCAAGGGGGCGCTCCAAGGGTGAGTGAGCACCACCGCAGGGAGTCAGCTTTAGAAGGGGGAGCGGGTAGATATTGGGAACCCTGTAATCCATCACTGGAGGTCAGTGAGGGGTTCTGTGTTCTTATGGGGCAGGTTGATTACAATTAGAGCTATGCACATAGGTGGTTTTTTTGGTTCACTGCCACTGCAAAAAATAAAAAAAATAATTAGTTTGCTGTGTAATGAAACATTTCTGATATTTAGCTTTTTTAATTTTTTTTTATTTTTAATAAAATTGAAGTCAATTTCTAAATGAAAAGACCTTTTGAATAAAAAAGGAAATTTATTTGGTTTGTTACCAAAACAGTTTGGCAAAATTGACATGAATTCGCAAAACAGCTGTTGCCCCAAATCTGCATTTTTTGGGGAAAAAAATTCACCCAGAATTTTTTGCTGAGATCTTATGAAGCCAGCACCATCTATTAAGTGTGAGGGCCCCTGATCAGCCCCACACTTTGGAATATGCCTAGAACAAACCCTGCTTCAGATATGCCATGTTAACCTTAGTCCCAGAAGGGTCACTTTTAAAGAAGCATGCAAAATGCAGGTGCCCACGTGCCAAACACCCGCTTGGGTTTATATTCATGGGTAGTGTAGCACATTGGGTGTACTTCCTTTGGTCCTGCTTTGTCAGTTTTACAAGCTTCCAGTAATTAAATGAAGTCAAGATTTTCTTGCTAGAGCACATGAGCAGCCAACTCTTGAACCAGTTTCAAAATCTTATATACAGATCTCTCGCATCTTACGCGGGGGTTAAGTTCTGCGGTCAGCGCGTAAAGCGAACACCGCGTATAGCCAAAATCCCATTGACTTCAATGGCGGGCGGAATCGCCCGCACTACAGACACAGTACATAAATTGCTTTTTTTCTCTTTTTTGTGTGTGTGTGTGGTTTTGCCGACCGCGCAAAGCCGAAATTGCGCATGTTAAATGCGCGTAAGATGCGAGAGACCTGTACACACAGGTGCCATTGGACTGTTTCATAATTCATTATGACATACTCATTAATTAAAAAACCAGAAGTGTTCAGGGTTTATCAACTTCAAACAGTGACACAAAGATTAGGAACAATAGAGAAACTGATCAAGGAGGGACTTGTCTTTTTCTTGATTGCTCAAATCTTGGTATATTATCTGGAACGCCAGATAAGATTTAAAGTAACTTTAAACCAAACCTGGCCCCAGTGTCCACTAGAATCTAAAGATAAAGTGATGATTAATGGCACTTTATCAGAATAATTTCTGCCAGTTCAATTTTAAATAACTAAAAGTATCATCAGTTAAACCCTCACTTCTCTTTAGATTTAATTTCCTTTTAAAAATGAAAAATTAGTAGCCTGAAGGTAGACAGTGATTGATGGACATAAACCATATGTTAATTATGTTCCAGAAATAATCTGACTACAATTTAAAAAACTCCAGAAAAGAGCGAGGATTGAAGATGCATGAAAGTTAAGGATTGACATATCAACATAAATTAGGATGAAAACGCTGGAGAAATCGAATGAAATGGTTAGGACAGAAGCAGTGAAACCGTGGAGCTAGCTTGGAAAGGCAAAGTCATGTCACTAAAATACTTGCTATGCAAAGGTAGAGCTCAGTTTTCACTTGTGCAATATGAAATTGCATTTCTGTATTGTAATATTGATATAATGGTGATCAGTGTCCAAGCAATTTCTATCAATGAAAAAAGGAATGTTTTCCTTTCCAGAGGGCTACACAAGCAGTAGTGTGACAGTAGGAACTACAGGCCACAAATGAGATCAGAGACTTCTTATGCTAGATGCTGTATATACACTTAGTAAGAGACCCTGCTTCGGAGAGTTTGCAATCTCCATAGATTATCGAGAGAGGGTGGGGGAGAGTGTTTCATCCTGGTTTTACCCATGGGGAGCTGAGAATTTGCATAAGACCACACAGGAAACCCATGGCAGAGCCAGGAATTGAACCTAAATAGCCCGAGCACCTGTCTTCGTTCTCTCTCTCACCCCCCCCCCCTCCCTACCCCCCTGACAGAAGATGGTGAAATACACCCTGCTAGTGTGGAGGCACAAGGGGAACAGGGGTCTATGGCAGACAGGGAAGTTGGGTTTCTCTCTTCTTTGGAGATTGGGGTTCTTCTGAATCATTAAATACTGTTGCTAAAAGTTCCTCTTATTGGCAGGCTTATTAGACAGGTTGAATTGGCATGGAGCATGTGTTACCCCCGTAGCTCTAGAAATAATTCCCCCAGCAGGTTAAGGATGAAATATTTGATGGGACAGGATGGAAAACTCAGCTCTGCATTGCTCATGCTGTATTTGAACTCTCCTGGGCTGTCCATCTTATATCTTTCCCTAGCTCTGAAAGCACCTATAAGAAAACAAGTTATGAATGCATACATGGGGAATACTGCCAAGGCAGCCATTGTGTTTTATCTCCTTCATCTCCCATATCATCATGGGAGCTCTTTTATGGGCACCAATCCGGAGTGCCATCACACCCCCTTCCAAACACTGAGCACCATGTGGGCCCGATCAACCCAGGTACAGTAGTTTGAATGTTCCTTCCTCATGCATTCACCTGATTCTTGCAGCCTGTCACTGGGTAATTCGCACACTACACGATTTCAAACCGCCCATAACTCTCTCTAGCAGAGAAGGAAACTGAAAGGGCTGGAAACTACTGTTTCCTGCAGTGCTTGTGGAAGCATGAAGCGTTGTTAAGGCTGAATGCACCTTGGGTTTTCTTGCTAACCTTTTCAGATGTCAGCTGGAAGCTGGCTGAGAAGTAATCAGTTCTCTTCCCCTTCCATTTCTGCAGAGCCATGGTGCTGCATAGTTGACGGGCATAAAGCAAACCAGCATTTGACAACATGAAGCACTTCAGAACTAATTGCCAGTTTCAATCTGAAGCATGCAAGTGTCTAAGATAAATTGTCACCCATCAACGTAATCTGTATCAGTATGTGTGCAAGAACCTATTCTTAGATGTAGAGCTTTAAGCCTTCCCTTGTTAGGAAACTGTTTTGTAGAAATTTTGTGTTCTCTTTTTAAATTAGGGCCATCTCAAAGAAGTCGAGGAGGGAAGACTGTCTTAATAGGAAGATTTTGCATAGTGCTTTACAACAATAGGTCTCAAAGAACTTTTGAGTAGTGACTAAGTATCGTTAGCTTAATTTATAAATTATGGCACATGGAGACATGACTTCCTCAAGGTCATGCAGCACATGCCAGGAACAGAATCCAGCTCATTTGACACTGTTCAATATCTGATCCACTGGCCCATGCTGCCTCTTGTTTGTATTATTTCCGGTTCTCTAGTGGATAGACTAAGAGACTGCCCGTTTGGAACAGGTTAAGGAAAAGAGACATGGGGTCTGATTCAGATCTCATTTAACTAGCTTTACACTGGTGTAATTTCACTGTCTTAAGTGGAATTGCTGCTGATTGGCATTAGTATATAAGGGATATTAGACACTAAGCATCTTTGACTGATAGGAAACCAAAGCAAGTTTAGTTTAGTAGGCAAATTCAAGTGGCCCTTGTGAGAATCATGCAAGATCCTTTTAATAAACTGTGTATATGGTAGAATGATTCCTAAGAATTACAGACAACCCCCTCAGAGACAGAAGATAGACTTGAGAACACACACAATGTTTGACTCTTAACCATTCTTTGATATATTTTGAGAAGATTCAGATTCTGTATCTTTAGTAATGAGCACATTCATATCATGGCTTCATCTGAAGATCTCAGTGCTCTTTATGGGCACGAATCATTTAATTAAGCATCACAACAGCCCTGTGGGATATGCAAGTGCTACCCCCTTGTATAGCCAGTGTAACAAGTTTGGAGAGGTTAAGGTTAAAAAAAATACTTTCAGAAGCGGACACTCGCTTTGGCAGCCTTAATGTGTGAATGCCTGGGCTGGCCAGGGCCTGGTTTTTTAGAAATGCTGAGCAGCCAGAGCTCCCTGTAATAATCTAGTGGGCAGGACCTTGATTTTTAAGGCTATCTGAAAGATGATAGCACAGTGGGGGTGAGGGTTGTGGTTATTGCTTGCTTGTATTATAGCAGTGCCTAGAGGTCCCAACCAAGTTTAGGGCCCCTTTTCTGCCAGTCGCTATACCAACTCCACGAGACAATCCATGCTCCAGAAACCTTAGAATTTAAACAGGTAAGGCAGACAAAGGGATTAGAAGAGGAAATGGAAGCACAGAGAAGGAAAGTTGTAGTATACTGAAAACTCTCTTAAAATTAGTTATGACTTTAAGGGGTTTCCTGGTCCTGCTTGCAAGCTAGGAGGGTGTGTAGGGGAGCATGTGATCTGGGACTGGGTCTTGTGCAGTCAGTCTGCAGAGAGCCAGGCTAATGGTGGTGAGTTGTCTCTCTTGGCCTTATGGAGCAGCCTGCTTTCAGTTTCTCTCTGTTTTTGGTTCTTGTGTGTTAGGATTCTGGATTCTAAGAAATAAAATGGTGTTATATGGCACCTGCTTGGAAGAGTATTTTATGTTTTTATCTAACTTCTCTTTAGGTATGCTGGTAACATAAGAGAAGCAACTTGCCCCGAGGCCCGTTGGTCAGTGGCAGGTCTGGGAATAGAAGCCATGTCTCTTGACTCCTAGTCCATTATCCTGTCCAGTGCTGTATCCACGCGGGGGTGTTGTGTCACCATTACTTAGAAAGGAGAGCACAACCTCTAGAACTGCTGTTTCCAGCAGCAGTTGCTCTTATTAGGGTCAGACAGTGAAATGCTGAACAGTAAAGTCATTGAGCACATCCAAACGGAGTAAAATGGCAAGTGAACATGTTGAGCACTAATGGCATAATTTTCAAAGGTCCTGAGCACCTGCTGCTCCTGTTGAAGTCAGAGGCATTAGGGGGTGCCCAGCAAGTGTTTGCTCTTGAGTCCAGAGAGTTACAGCAGATATTAAAATGTCACTGCTGCAGATCAAGCTGCTACAGCCTTCAGATAGCTAACTGCTCTTTGCTGTCTAATTTTTAAATTTCATTTCCATTCGCCTTCTGTTCCATCCTTTACATAATTACCTTGTCACTTCCGGAGAAACAATAAGGAACCTTTTCACTCAGAAGTGCTGCTCCAATATCTGACTTAAGCTGGAGAACAAAATGCTAGCACGGAGCATCAGCTCCAACTGAGCAATTGAGAACAAAACACAGGCTCCTCTGCTGGTTTTCCATACCTTGTCACCTCTCTCTAATTCAGGCTGTCACTGGGTGTTTCACTTTCCACGGGTATTGAGGGGCGGAAGCTGCAATCTTTGGGTTCACATTTCAAAGCACCTAATGTTTGGGATGCATTTACATCTAGAATATTTTTGTTTGTTTGGCCCACTAGAAAGCTAGAGGCCATTCGCAAAAGCTAGATCAGAGTTTGTATTTCAGACATGCAGAGTTTGCAGGTTGGGTTATGAGGGTCCAAGCTGAGACGGATCTTTTTAATAGAAGTTTAGAGGCCTGATCATTCTGATCTCGCTGCTTTCCACCCAGACAGACCTCCATTTACTTCAATGGAGTTAGCCTTGATATCTCACTAATGCTGAATTCGCTTTGCTATGGTACCCACAGCAGAGCCAAAGCATTTCAATGGATGATTTAGTTGGGGATTGGTCCTGCTTTGAGCAGGTGGTTGGACTAGATGACCTCCTGAGGTCCCTTCCAACCCTGATATTCTATGATTCAATTTCGATTTCAATCCCCAGTGCTGGGTGGCTACCATGGCAAATCAAGTTTTTCTAACCACCCGTCATGGTACACTGGTGAAAATGAGCTCAGACCTGGCCCCCTGGTGAGTCTAACTCCAAATCATCTCACCCTTCTGTCTCTCCATGTAAGAACTGGTTTTGTTTTATTGCAACCCTGTTACAGCCCTTGAGTCTGATGTAATGTATGTATTTCTATTGCAGATAATCGGCTTGGTGATACTGTGCATTGGCATCTATGCAGAAGTGGAAAGACAGAAACACAGAACCTTGGAAGGGATCTTCCTAGCTCCAGCTGTGGTTCTCCTTCTGCTGGGCATCACAATGTTTGCTGTTTCCTTTATTGGAATGGTTGGATCCCTCAGAGACAACAGGACACTGCTGAAGACGGTAAGAGCTTTATACCCTTCTTGTTCTACACTGTGGAGTCGTCGTCCCATGTTTTACAAGCTGAAGGGTATGAAACACTTAACATTCCAGGATCTCCCTGAACCTATACTGGAGCAGGCTTTTTAAAAAAACCTTGAATTGGTTTTTCCTCTTCTGCTTGTGGAATGGATTCTTCTTTATGGGAGAAGGTGGACTAGAGAGAGGCTGACCTACTGTGTAGTATTTCATTCATAAAAGTTCTTTCCAATGAACTATTTAACTGAAGCTGTATGATTAACTCAGTTTTACATCATGGAGGCCTTTCAAAATACTCCTAGGAGGCAACTGATTGGTGACCATGTGTCTTTGAAAATCCATGGCCTGGCCTAATGGCTGTTGGTCTGAGCAAAGTGTGTATTTGTCCTTCAGCCACAGATTCGTAGGACTCAATGTTGCTCCATTGATTAACACAAAAAAGTCAATGGTAGCACCACCCGGATAAATGCTTGATGCATGGCACATAGGGTTTTGACTTGAAGCTGGATAAGTTTGAAGGGCTGGAGTAGGAAACTGAGCCCATGTGTTGTGGCAGTTATTTATATACTATTCCATCAACAGTTCATAGTGCATCCAGGTAGAAATGGGAGCATGACACCTGAGATGATATGCGACTCTTGCTTGTGGAGATTCATCGTGCTGGAGAACAACCTTTCAAGTCAAAATATTTCCCGTAGGGCAGTGGCAGCTATTCATTTAATGAAAAGTTTATTAGAAACAGGTGGGGAGGAGAGGGGAATCCCACACATGTTCTTTCCAAGCTACCTTTTCCTTTGCTACAAATGCTTTTATCTAGTCTTGGAATTCTTTTTTTCCCCACCCTTACCAGAGTTTTGCATTTTCATTTCCTAAACACGTTGCAGTGAACTGACACACACGTGTGTGTGCAAATGCGTGTACCACTCTCATCTGCTGGATAGAACCAGAACTGCTCAGATGCGTCACAGCAGAAAAGCCCTAACAGGCACTGGAGATTTGCCATCAGCTTATGCAGTAGGAGCCTGTGCTTCTGGAACTGGAAAATTGTTCTCTCCCTGCTGCTGCTATAAATTACAAGTGGCCATGGTGTGTTGCATAGCAACAACCATGAAGTCCTAGGTAGCGATGAATTTGCTACAATTTAATGTGCAAGCTTCAGTCCTCAGCTCCATCCACAGCTTCAGCCCCTTCCTATGGCATTCTCCCACCTATGCCCTATAAATTTCACATATATCATCTGCCACCTAGCTAATGTTTGTACCTGGTCTTGTGGTATTGAGATGGTATATTTGTATGGAATTACTACTTGATATTTTAACTTCTGCGGAGAAGGCAGCACTGTAGCAATGGCCTGGTATAATTTAATTGCAAAGCTGATACCTAAGCATTCTCTTATTATCTACGGTTGAATGCCTAAGGGTAGCATCTGCGGAAAGTGTTGCTAGGTTTCTTCTGGGTTAAAATATAAAGTTATTTTTAAGATGCAATTCCATCTGTGGTTTAGCACACTCCCCATTGTTAGGTTTATTGTAGTTCAAACAGTTCCAAGAACAAACAGTTTTGGTTCCTTTTGTGAGGCAATTTTTATGGGGCGGCTGGGGTGGTGGGGGTGGTGGAGGAGAATTCCCTTTTCTGTAACAACTCAAAGCTGTAGGATTCATAGATTCATAGATTCTAGGACTGGAAGGGACCTCGAGAGGTCATCGAGTCCAGTCCCCTGCCCTCCTGTCAGGACCAAATACTGTCTAGACCATCCCTGATAGACATTTATCTAACCTACTCTTAAATATCTCCAGAGATGGAGATTCCACAACCTCCCTAGGCAATTTATTCCAGTGTTTAACCACCCTGACAGTTAGGAACTTTTTCCTAATGTCCAACCTAAACCTCCCTTGCTGCAGTTTAAGCCCATTGCTTCTTGTTCTATCCTTAGAGGTTAAGGTGAACAAGTTTTCTCCCTCCTCCTTATGACACCCTTTTAGATACCTGAAAACTGCTATCATGTCCCCTCTCAGTCTTCTCTTTTCCAAACTAAACAAACCCAATTCTTTCAGCCTTCCTTCATAGGTCATGTTCTCAAGACCTTTAATCATTCTTGTTGCTCTTCTCTGGACCCTCTCCAATTTCTCCACATCTTTCTTGAAATGCGGTGCCCAGAACTGGACACAATACTCCAGTTGAGGCCTAACCAGCGCAGAGTAGAGCGGAAGAATGACTTCTCGTGTCTTGCTCACAACACACCTGTTAATGCATCCCAGAATCATGTTTGCTTTTTTTGCAACAGCATCACACTGTTGACTCATATTTAGCTTGTGGTCCACTATAACCCCTCGATCCCTTTCTGCCGTACTCCTTCCTAGACTGTCTCTTCCCATTCTGTATGTGTGAAACTGATTGTTCCTTCCTAAGTGGAGCACTTTGCATTTGTCTTTGTTAAACTTCATCCTGTTTACCTCAGACCATTTCTCCAATTTGTCGAAATCATTTTGAATTATGACCCTATCCTCCAAAGCAGTTGCAATCCCTCCCAGTTTGGTATCATCTGCAAACTTAATAAGCATACTTTCTATGCCAATATCTAAGTCGTTAATGAAGATATTGAACAGAGGATATGAGGAGTAGAGCCCTCCCCTTTGATTCTTAACCTTTTTCTGAAGGTTTTGTTGGAGCCTTGAGTTACTGCATTCGACTGACATTTTTGGCTCGCTGCATTTTCATTGTCTAGCCTTGCTCTGAAAGGCTGGAGTGAAACATGGCAAGACCCTTGCTGTGCAGCTCTACTCATGTTGACAGGGCATTGAAAAGATACCTGGGGTTCTGGGGAGTTGTACTTCCCAGATCTGAGTTTATTGGCTAACTCTGACATTTGAAGCAGCTAGCCAGGTGAGTCACCTAGGTCTTCTGAGGTTTGAAGGCCACTTCCCTACAGCTGGGTCCCTGCTGCTGCAGTACTTCAATCATGTGGAAGGGCCCTGATTTCAAAAGATGTAATTCATCCCATCTCTGGGAAGTGAAGCTGGTGTTTCCAAAGTGAATAACGGGCAGCCTGTTCCCTCCACTCCAGCTGGCATCCCACTGACACTGGGTTCATTCTACCGTCAGCCAACCATCATCTACCCAGTGGCCATCACAAGTTTCCCACTCTCTAAAATAATACATTATCTTTGTGTGTCTTCCCTCCTGCCAGGTGCATGTGTAATGATGCCCTTTGTCAGGTTGTTTGTGGGGCTTGAATCTGGGACCTCTGGCTCTAACTCAGGCAGTAGAGGCTCATGGTTTTAAAGAACTAACTCCATTCATTTGGAGGCAGTAGTTTAGAATCATAAACCCATAAGCACACAGATTCAGAATGGGTGTCACTCCCCATGGCTGGGGAAGCTGGATCTGATTTTCTCAGAAGTCCATAGCAATTCAGATCCCCATACAGGCCACCATTTGTAACGATGCCCCAATGGTCATTATCCTGGCATCTCCCAAGGCACACTGGCCAGGATACAACTTTTATAATGCGTTACAGTGACGCCACTATGCCTAATGCATGTTCAGTAAGGGGTTTCTCCCCTTTTCCTTATTTGCATATCCTCACCCTACTAACGTGGAGGTGCCCTTCTCCCATAGGTTACTAGGCCTGGTACCTCAAGCTCATTAGTATATACGTCAGTCAGTTACCAATGGCACTTTGTGGTCAGACATCTGCTGAAGTTCCCAACATAAAATATCCCAAGCTGGAATAACTAGCACCTGTCCACAGTGTTCGTTGCACCATTCTACCTTGTGATAGCTTATGATCTAGGGTTACTCCTGGCTAGCTGCTTATGCTAAGGCTTTCGGGCCTTCTGCCTTGTTTAGTTAAGCTATTATTTTACAGGCCTTGAGGCTTGTAGGCTCATTGCATTACTGCCGCACCTGTAGGCTACAATACATCTTGCCACTGCCCTCTGCTGAAGGATATGTCGGACCTGCTCAAGTGTATAATCACCCGTCACCCTCCCATGGCTGCAGACTACAGAGGAAATGGAACCCAATACTTCTCTCTGCCTGCAGCCTCCTCGCCCCTCCTGGGGGTTTTACTCTGAACAAGGGTAGGGACTGTTGCTGCTGCCCAGGGCCAGCTCCAGGGTTTTTGCCGCCCCAAGCAGGGGAAAAAAAGAAAAAAAAAAAAAGCCGCGATCGCGATCTGCAGCAGCTCTACCGCCGCCGCTTCAGTCTTCGGCAGCAATTCGGTGGCTGGTCCTTCGCTCCGAGAGCGAGTGAGGGACCCGCCGCCGAAGAGCCGGACTTGCCGCCCCTCTCCGTTGGCCGCCCCAAGCACCTGCTTGCTGGGCTGGTGCCTGGAGCCGGCCCTGCTGCTCCCTACCTTCCCTTAGGTAGGGTTCTGCTGGAAAGGGTAGATTTTAGGGTCTTGTAGGCTGCTGTGAGATATGAGAGATGGATTCATCCCCAGCTGCCTAAGTTATGCCCCCTCCCTAGCTGCCTCTCCTGGGACCAGTCCCCCCTAGCAGGGGTGAGGTCAGCAGCTTCTTCGTACTTGCTCAGCCTCATACCCCTGGACTCTGTGCTCCTTGGGGTCTCCATCAGGGTCTGCACAAATGGAAGCTGCTCAGATACTCTGGAAATGGGAGCGCCATACGTACCTATGTAGGTAGATAGCCCTTGGCCCAACTCAGTGATATTTCAAGTCAATCCATGCCAGCTAGTTTCTGCTCCTTAGGATTTGGATTCTACACAGACAAAGCTTCCTGTTACTGGGGTCATACCTAGCAAAGTGTATGTGGCTTCATGACAGCTCTGTTTACACATCAGCAGTTGTTCAGCCACAGTCAATTCCTTCTCCGTAAGTATCTCTTCAGTTCAATGATCTGGAATGCTCCATCGAGGATTTTTGCTAGTGTGTGTGTGTGTGTGCAGAGAGTATTAATTGTTTGGATAGTGAAATTAACAACACTCAAGTCTATGTCTGCTGCCAGTCCTGTTTCTTTTTTATTATTATTTTAATTAAACAGCAATATGAGCATATGGTCACTTGCATTTAAGTGTAGCGTTGCTTTTAATTGCTGTGCACTTGCATCTTGAATTGATATCGATGTTCCCTTAACTAGGGAAACAAATCACCATTGTCTTTGCTGCTCTGGCAATAACTGCGTCTGATGTTATAAGATTATCATAGTTTTTCAGTAGCTTCTGTATTCCCAGCTTGCTTTGCAGCTACTATGCAAGTGAATATGTATGTATGTAAGACATGTTGCATGGAACATGTGATTATTCACATTATACTGATAAGTATTCAGCTAATACCAAGGAATCATAATGAATGCGCGAGCAGGAAGAGCAGTTATTTCAAGTACTAACAAATATGTATGTATTATTCATACACTACGTTCACTGATATGAATTCCCAATTTCAGTTNTTTTTTTTTTTTTTTTTTTTTTTTAAAGAAAATTGAACTAAAATTCAAAACAAAAAGTCAGTTCAAATTGAAAAATCAACACATTTTGAAACCGTTGAATTGAACACTTCAACTTTTGGGGGATTTTTTTTTTTTAAATGAAACAGTTTAGCAAATTTAGCACTAATTCGCAAAATGTTCAGGTCAATTTGAATCTGTACTTTTTGGTGGGAAAAATGTTTCATCTGAAAAATCTCAACCAACCCTACCTGCATATAAGTATTTCTTTCCTGTTCTTTATGGCTATTAAGAAAGCTCAATCTTTCCCGTATAATCCAGGGCATTAGAATTTTTTCCTAGACATTACTCTTGATGTCTAGAAGCAATTTTATTACCCTTGCTTCTAGACATCAGTAGTAATGTAACATCAACGGTGGAATTCCTTTACATGGCTTCCTCCCACACAGCAGGATAAAACTTACATTTACTGACATCCTTCCAGGGAGCAACCTTTCCCCTTCTCTTTCCTTTCAANCTCCGTTGGCCGCCCCAAGCACCTGCTTGCTGGGCTGGTGCCTGGAGCCGGCCCTGCTGCTCCCTACCTTCCCTTAGGTAGGGTTCTGCTGGAAAGGGTAGATTTTAGGGTCTTGTAGGCTGCTGTGAGATATGAGAGATGGATTCATCCCCAGCTGCCTAAGTTATGCCCCCTCCCTAGCTGCCTCTCCTGGGACCAGTCCCCCCTAGCAGGGGTGAGGTCAGCAGCTTCTTCGTACTTGCTCAGCCTCATACCCCTGGACTCTGTGCTCCTTGGGGTCTCCATCAGGGTCTGCACAAATGGAAGCTGCTCAGATACTCTGGAAATGGGAGCGCCATACGTACCTATGTAGGTAGATAGCCCTTGGCCCAACTCAGTGATATTTCAAGTCAATCCATGCCAGCTAGTTTCTGCTCCTTAGGATTTGGATTCTACACAGACAAAGCTTCCTGTTACTGGGGTCATACCTAGCAAAGTGTATGTGGCTTCATGACAGCTCTGTTTACACATCAGCAGTTGTTCAGCCACAGTCAATTCCTTCTCCGTAAGTATCTCTTCAGTTCAATGATCTGGAATGCTCCATCGAGGATTTTTGCTAGTGTGTGTGTGTGTGTGCAGAGAGTATTAATTGTTTGGATAGTGAAATTAACAACACTCAAGTCTATGTCTGCTGCCAGTCCTGTTTCTTTTTTATTATTATTTTAATTAAACAGCAATATGAGCATATGGTCACTTGCATTTAAGTGTAGCGTTGCTTTTAATTGCTGTGCACTTGCATCTTGAATTGATATCGATGTTCCCTTAACTAGGGAAACAAATCACCATTGTCTTTGCTGCTCTGGCAATAACTGCGTCTGATGTTATAAGATTATCATAGTTTTTCAGTAGCTTCTGTATTCCCAGCTTGCTTTGCAGCTACTATGCAAGTGAATATGTATGTATGTAAGACATGTTGCATGGAACATGTGATTATTCACATTATACTGATAAGTATTCAGCTAATACCAAGGAATCATAATGAATGCGCGAGCAGGAAGAGCAGTTATTTCAAGTACTAACAAATATGTATGTATTATTCATACACTACGTTCACTGATATGAATTCCCAATTTCAGTTAATGCTGCCTAGTTATTTGTGACATCAAAATATCCTGCTGAAATGTCTTGCAAAAGGAGGCAACTCTCAAATTTTGGACAAATCTTTAAAATTATTGCACACACAAGCGTGTTTAAGGCAAAATTTGAGAATCCTTTTATGCATCTTTTTATCTGCTCTGTGTTACTTTTGCTAAAATATTTAGCCTTGGCTAAACATCTTTATCAATTTTTGATTATATTGCTTTTCTGCTTGTTGTTAGGCAAACGCCTGTTAATTTCAGTGGGAGTTTGCCTTAGTAAGGTACGAGTGAAAAAGGAGTGACGACTTCCTTTGCAATCGAAATAGATCCAAAAATATACCACGTAGTAGCATTACCATCACCATCTAAATACATCCCCTAACATGCCACATGAGGATTGGGTTCAGATTTCCTAAACACGTGTGTTCAGTAGCAGACCTTAGCTTTCTCCTCAACCACTCTTACATACAGAACCATGCAAATAATTGTGGGGAGTGGGTGAGTTTCAGTTTGGTGGCCAAACCGAAAAATGGAAGAAAAAAATATCCAGTTGAACTAAACATTTTTTTACCCAAATATAAAGTGTTTGAGGGTTGTTATTCTTTTTTTTTTTTTTTTTTTTTTTTTAAAGAAAATTGAACTAAAATTCAAAACAAAAAGTCAGTTCAAATTGAAAAATCAACACATTTTGAAACTGTTGAATTGAACACTTCAACTTTTGGGGGCTNATTGAACTAAAATTCAAAACAAAAAGTCAGTTCAAATTGAAAAATCAACACATTTTGAAACCGTTGAATTGAACACTTCAACTTTTGGGGGATTTTTTTTTTTTAAATGAAACAGTTTAGCAAATTTAGCACTAATTCGCAAAATGTTCAGGTCAATTTGAATCTGTACTTTTTGGTGGGAAAAATGTTTCATCTGAAAAATCTCAACCAACCCTACCTGCATATAAGTATTTCTTTCCTGTTCTTTATGGCTATTAAGAAAGCTCAATCTTTCCCGTATAATCCAGGGCATTAGAATTTTTTCCTAGACATTACTCTTGATGTCTAGAAGCAATTTTATTACCCTTGCTTCTAGACATCAGTAGTAATGTAACATCAACGGTGGAATTCCTTTACATGGCTTCCTCCCACACAGCAGGATAAAACCTACATTTACTGACATCCTTCCAGGGAGCAACCTTTCCCTTTCTCTTTCCTTTCAGATCAAACATATAGAGAATGTCTTCTTCTCCCTTCATATGATTATTCTACAGAAGGATAATTTTGAGTGCATAACTTTGAAGTAGATTAATCAAGTATCTCACTTTTTTCCCCTCTTTATGCTGATAAGCATTATTTATGGCTAACATTCTATTTTCTCTGCCTATGGATAAATGAGAAAGTGGGGGGGAAAGACACACAATACAGTGATAATCTTATGCTTACTGTGACAGAGGGCAGCAGATGAAAATCTCATCAATTTCATGGAGTAGGCTCGGTTCGCTGTGTGTGTACTGCTAAAAATACTTTACCGTGAATATTAACGGCAACGTGCCCAGCATAGAGTAGAGTGATGTAAAATGTATGTTGTGAAGTTTTGGAATTAACATAATAAAACCACCACCCCTACTAGTGCTTTTTATTTCATGCTGCTATGTTCAACTCCTAAAATAAATGCGTTGGCAGGGGTTATTCAGATGGAACACTTCATGTTGATTTAGGGCCCTTAGAAATCACTTATATAGCACAAGTGTTTTCTAACATACTGTGTGAAGGATCAAAAATAAACCCATCTTTTTGAATTTTATGTCTCATTTGTAGAGAAGTCCAGTAGAATTCAATAGGGATGCTAGTTTTCATTTATTAACAATGGAAAAGTTTTGGAGCTCATCGGCTGGGTTCTAGCTATTACGGGCCCTGATCAACAGTTAGACCTGAGCAGTCTGTAGATACCAGATGGCAATTGATTAGGGGATTAACCATCAGTTCCAGGACGGGACTAAGGCTGGTTGGAAATTGTTCTGACAAATGACTTTTTGTCCATGAATGCTGATTCATTAAAACCAAAACTTTTCATGGGAAGGTTTCTCAATTCCAGGATTTACAGGAGGAGAGAGACATCGCCTTTTTTCCCTCCGTGCCCCCCCCACCCCCCCACACACACAAAAAAAATAGCCTGCTGGTTAAAGCACTCACCTGGGATATGGAAGACCCAGGTTCAAATTTCTGCTCTGCCGGATTTAGCGCAGGGGCTTGAAGCTGGGTGCCTCATATCTGAGGGAAGTCCTCAGGTTATTCTGGGCTGGGTCTCTGATTTTTTTTCACAGAAAAATTGTGGTTTAATCCCAGTACAGATCGGGAACATTATTAAGATTTCAAAAATGTTTGTGGGACAGGAAACCCATTTCCCACCCAGCCTGGAGATGCAAAAATATTTGGGAATTTTGATAAGCAATTTTGTTTCAACTCCATTCTAAATACATTTTCCAAAGGTATTTCATAATCAACAGTGGTAGCCAGCTCTCTTCAGATTAATTGCACTGACTACCTCTGCCCTCAGGAAAAACAGGCAGTGATGAAGTATCTAATTCTCTAATGCAATGTTACGTATCAAACTTCTGTGCAAGCAAACTTGAAATGAAATCCAAGCTTCACTAATGCAAACAAGGAATGGCTTCTTCACAGTAGCTTGTGCATATTCACTGAGAGCTGCATTGTGATATTTAATCACCGGACATGGTACCTTACTTCATAAGTATCTCTTTTAGCTGCAGTGGAGCTAGTTAGGGTGAGTAAGGATATCTCAATGTAGCCCAGGATGCTATATGAGACATACAGATATACTGCAAAGCAGGGGATAGTGGTACCTGCACACAGGGTGAAACTCACCCTGCCAAGGGCTCACACAAGGGCTATTAATCACTGATGTCGACCTTACGCCTCCAAAATAGAGGTAAGCAGGCTGTAAGTGGTGGTCAACCTTGTGTTGGCCAACTGGACGTGCGTGAATTTCTCCTGGTGTGACTAAAAGCCAGGGATCTTTCTGTGAACTGCTTCGACTGTACATATAAACTGACAGAACAAGGAGTAATGGTCTCAAGTTGCAGTGGGGGAGGTTTAGATTGTATATTAGGAAAAACTTTTTCACTAGGAGGGTGGTGAAGCACTGGAAGGGGTTACCTAGGGAGGTGGTGGAATCTCCTTCCTTAGAGGTTTTTAAGTTCAGGCTTGACAAAGCCTTGGCTGGGATGATTTAGTTGGGATTAGGTCCTGCCTTGAGCAGGGGGTTGGACTAGATGACTCCTGAGGTCCCTTCCAACCCTGATATTCTATGATTCTAACCCAATTAACAGAAGCTTTTAATCAGATGGCTGTAATGGATAACTGAATTGCTAATGATTAAAAAAAACCCAGAGATTTTTGAGATTCTAAACTGTTTGGAAAGCTTCTTCTCTGGCACATCTTTATATGTCAGGATTCTAGCTGGCAGCACATACAGAAAATATGAGAAGGCCACTTCCAAGAAGGTCACTTCTCTGCCAGTGACCAACCCACTCATGTAGTCTCAAGGGGTTTTTAGGTGCTTAATTGTTTTTAACCTAAATTATGAAGTTTTAGATATTTACTTACCATTAGTTGTTAGAAGGACTTTAACAGTAGGCTAGCTTTCATGTGCCAGCTTATTATGCAAGATCTATTATCTAGATCAGGGGTCGGCAACCTTTCAGAAGTGGTGTGCCGAGTCTTCGTTTATTCACGCTAATTTAAGGTTTCGCGTGCCAGTAATACATTTTAACGTTTTTAGAAGGTCTCTTTCTATAAGTCTTTAATATAGAACTAAACTATGGTTGTATGTAAAGTAAATAAGGTTTTAAAAATGTTTAAGTAGCTTCATTTAAAATTAAATTAAAATGCAGAGCCCCCCCAGACCAGTGGCCAGGACCCGGGCAGTGTGAGTGCCACTGAAAATCAGCTCACGTGCCGCCTTCGGCACACGTGCCATAGGTTGCCTACCCCTGATCTAGATAGATCAGGAGACCGGCAGGGCTCCTGGTTTCTGTTCTCTGCTCTGCCAGATTTGCCAGTAACAAGATTTGGGCAAGTCACTTCCTCTCTCTCTGCCGTAGTTTTTCCATCTGTAAAATGGAGCAAATGACTGTCCACCTCCCAGGGGCATTATGAGGGTTAATTACTTAGTAGTGAGCTCCTTGATCAAAAGTCTCTATGGAAGTACAGGGGATTGGTTGTTTGAGATCATGCAGTTTGGTTAACACCAACAAGGTGCTCTGTGGAGTACAAAACAAAGAAACCAAGAGAACTGATTCCCCGAAGAGTTGCCAGTCTAAAGATAAACATATGGGAAGGAGGAGCAAAGAATTTCCTTCCCACATTAAAAAGTTATATGCATTTTCTATTAGACCGTTATGGGTGTAAGTTACCTTGCTGGCTGACAATAGCTTTGAAAAGCAATTGTCCTAGTTGAGCCATTCTTCTCAAGAATATATGAAAGGGGCTGGTTGGTACAATAGCTAAGTACACCCTACACCAGGGGTCGGCAACCTCTGGCACGCGGCTCGCCAGGGTAAGCACCCTGGCGGGCCGGGCCAGTTTATTTACCTGCTGCGTCGGCAGGTTCGGCCGATCGTGGCTCCCACTGGCCGCGGTTCGCCGCTCCGGGCCAACGGGGGCGACAGGAAGCCGCGGCCAGCACATCCTTCGCCCGCGCCGCTTCCCGCTGCCCCCATTGGCCCGGAGCGGCGAACCGCGGCCAGTGGGAGCCGCGATCGGCCGAACCTGCCGACGCGGCAGGTAAATAAACTGGCCCGGCCCGCCAGGGTGCTTACCCTGGCGAGCCGCGTGCCAGAGGTTGCCGACCCCTGCCCTACACACTACTGCAATAATATTTGTACAAATATGTTTTTGAGGTACCATTCAAAACCCGATAACACATTGGTCAGTAATATCATTAAGAAATGTATGTGACAATGCCATATGTGGAATTATGGATACTCACTGATATTAAGCTTTAAAGTCTGTGACAAAAAGATGTTCAAACCAGACACATCGTGGGGGAGTTGCTAGATAGGGTTTCTCCAGACAAAGGAAAGAGCAGGTGTGGCCAAATTCATTGAACTATTCATTTGTCTCAGGAAGAGATCCTTTGCCTTGTAAAGATAACCAGAAGGCGGCTTAGAGGCTACACCCAGCAGGGGAAATTAACTTTATCTGAAGCTATATTTCAGAAGAATACATTTCAATGGCTTACTGGACTATAAAGAGAAGGGGAGGGAATGCCAAAGTTATCCTTTGAATGAGGGGGAAAGAAAACCAGCACCTTAGACTCTGTGGGGATTCTGGCTAAGAGCTAGCCAGACATAGTGGAATAAGGACTATCGTGAGAAAACTGCTTTGAACCAAAAAGCCCTAGTTTAAGTTAGGTTTTAGTCTTAGAAGTGTATTTTTCCTTTTATTTCTTTGTAATCCTTTCTACCTTTATTCCTTCTACTGGGTATTATTTAAACCTATGACTTTTCGGGGGTTGGACTAGATGACCTCCTGAGGTCCCTTCCAACCCTGAGATTCTATGATTAATAAATGTGTTTTACTTTTACTATAAACCAACTCCATGCTGCGTTTGAAGAGAAGGGTATGTTTACCCCAGTTAAATAATAAGCTGCAATGCACCGACTCTAACATAGCAGCAAACGTAGTATCTTCTGTGAATGTACAGCGGCAGGGGCTGTGCATTGCAGAGAAACATCTCTGAATGGTGTTCACTGATTGTTACCTGCTAGGCAATGTTTGGGCTGGGAGAGCCTGGTGGAGTCAGCTGGTGACGAAGACAGACTGGTGTGGCAGGGAGCTGTCACGCAGTCTAATCTCCAGCAAAGCTCACTCTTGCTGAGGCAGGGGTGAAACACAGTGGCTCCCAGCTCTGGGTGTCCCCAGCAGCATGTTCCAGCCTCACACACCACTAGGGTGACCAGATGTCCCGATTTTATAGGGACAGTCCCGATATTTATGGCTTTTTCTTATATAGACGCCTATTACCCCCGTCCTGATTTTTCACACTTGCTATCTGATCACCCTACACACCACTTCTCATCCTCTGAAGGAAATTGCGTGGCTGTGTGCTGTTTCCAGTGTTACTCGGTTTAAGGCCGTCCTGCATTACAAAATACAGTGCAATAGATTGCAGAGCAATGTAAGCTGCAATCAAATGACATTATAGCAATGAATTTTCTGTAAGAGTGGATAGGTAAAACAATTTTCTTACAATGGAGCCAATCTAGGCTGTTAGCGTTAGAGAATGACCTGCAAAACTCTTTTCTTCCTGAGCAGGATTAGAAGTCAGTCATCTAGCAGTTCCATTGGGTCACCGTGACCTACCTTCCCTAACCTCTTGGCTAATCTTTTGCCATTCTGTTAGCACAATTCATGTTTTTGTGAGAGGAGACGAGTCTCCTGTTTGCTCCGTCTGCTGTTTCACAGCTCGGTGGAAAATCCCCACCAAGCAGCCAGCATCCCTACACCGGCCTTTAGTGCAATCCCTCTGCTGTAATTCACTTTCACCTGTGCCCTCAAGCCGGCAGCAGTGCAATGAATTCTTTGCTTATAAATGAGATTCCAGCATGCACTGCAGACAAGAACATGCACTTTGTTTCAGAGAGGAGAGAGGCGGGTCTTAAAGGTGTTTTGTTTTATTTTATTTTCATGCTAAGTATTGTTTGGAAATCCCTGTGACGGGTTGAATCACAGAAACCCCCTTGGGAGCTGCCACCCGATGTGCCAAGACTACTTCTATTCCTGTTTTCCCTGCCAGCTCAGGACTCCAGCACCCTGTCTTGCTGAGCCAGACACTTTCGTCTGCTTCAACACAGACCCAGGGTCTGAATTACTTGCTCCAAAGCTGCAGGTTTACCTGAAAACAACTTACAGAAGTGTGCTTGTCTTTAGCACTCAGATGCCCAACTTCCAATGGGGTCTAAACCCAAATAAATCCGTTTTACCCTGTATAAAGCTTATGCAGGGTAAACATATAAATTGTTCGCCCTCTATAACACTGATAGAGAGATATGCACAGTTGTTTGCTCCCTCGGGTATTAATACATACTTTGAGTTAATTACTAAGTAATAAGTGATTTTATTAAATACAGAAAGTAGGATTTAAGTGGTTCCAAGTAGTAACAGACAGAACAAAGTAAGTTACCAAGCAAAATAAAATAAAATGCGCAAATCTGTGTTTAATTAAACTAAATACAGATAAGATCCTCACCAGTTCCAGAATGCTCCCTTTTACAGGCTAATTTTTTTTTAGCCTGGGTCCAGCAATTACTCACACCCCCTGTAATTGCTGTCCTTTGTTCCAGTTTCCTTCAAGTATCCTGGGGGCGTGGAGAGGATCCTTCTTTAGCCAGCTGAAGACAAAATGGAGGGCTCTCCCACGGGTTTAAATACTTTTTCTTGTGGGTGGAGACCCCCCTCCTCACTCCTATGCAAAGTCCAACTCCAAGATGGAGTTTTGGAGTCACCTGGGCAGTTACATGTCCATGCATGACTCAGTCTTTACAGGCAGAAGCCATTGTCCACATGGTATTTTGTATGTCTCCAGGAAGACTTCTTATGTGGATTGGAGCATTCCAGGATGCATTGTTTTTCAAATGCTTTCTGATCGGGTACTTAACCTTGCGAATTCCTTCCTAAAGAAGCTGACCAAATGCCTCAAAAAGCTTACTTAGAAATCAAGCAAGTATACATAACTTTGAACACACAAATGGTGCCTGCATACAACTAGGATGAACATAGCCAGTAGATTATAACCTTTACATAGACATGTTACATGGCATATGTAGCAAAACCCTATTCCAGTTCTATCATACATACATTTATAAGCACCCCCACATAAAGCCTTAAGGGGTACACTGTCACAATCCCCATGTGAAAACTCATCGGGGAGTGTGAGATTTCTGTTAATGGAATGGAATATGGGCTAGCTGGATGGCACATTTTAAAGCCATCAACGCTAATCAGTGGGATGTATATTAATTGGAGAAATGAGTACAGATGAAAATAAAAGTAATGTCCGGGATAAGTCGATTTAGTGATCAAACAAGCAATAGTTTGTTAGAGGGTCAGCTGGAGGACAGTTCATAAAGATAATTATATCTGGAAAGGAGGGGTATATGTCGCTTTCGTGTGTTCTGTCCCTTTCCCCCTTCATATATTCTAAGCCCGTTAGAGTAAGGGACTGACTGGTGTTTTTTACTCTGTACGGCACCTACAACATGGTGCTCCAATGCCGGTTGGGGCATTTGGCCACTATCACAATAGAAATAATAACTTACCGGTACTTGTATTATGGTAGCACCTACAGGCCCCAGTTGAGATTGAGGGCCGCATTGAACCAGGCGCTGTACAAATACAGAATAATAAATAGCCACTGCCCCAAAGAACTTTAAATCTAAAAGACAAGACAAAGGGAGGAAGGGGAAGCAAAGGCAAAGTGACTTGGCCAAGGTCATCCTGATGATCAGTGTATTGGACATGACTAGAACCCAGGTCCCCTGATTCTCAGTCCAGTGCCTGATTCACTGGATCATACGCCTCCTGGAAATAATAACTGAGAATGGCCTGGGGCTAACTCAGCTTCTGTCTTCCAATGTGAATTAGATGCCGAACAAGAAAACACCTGAAACTGGGACAATGAAGTTGCATTTTTCATTGTGATATCAGTGTCTGTCTTCTGTCAATAAGAAGCTAGATGTTTCTGAACACCTGCTAATCTCCTTCGGTTTTAGTACTTTCCCCTCTTTCTGTCTCGTACAAAGGAATAATGAGTGGTATAGAAGAATGAATGAATAAGAGCTGGCAGGTGCATCTAACTTTAACAGATGTGGCAGGAAACTTGCCTTTTAATGAGGACCACAAATGTAAAGGAACAGGAACACAGAACATATCACAATGGGTCGCGCCTTGAGGGTGTTGCTTTAATGAGATCTAGGGCACAAAAACATATCTGTAAGCTGCAGTAACATGATTCAGTAACCGAGATTATGGTGACTCATGATATGTTTGAGGCAACGTTTCAAGTAATTGACGTTGAATGACTGTTATTGCCAATGATTTGAGGAGTCTATTAAGGAGCATTTTTTCAGGCCAGACTAGTTTTTAAAGTACAGCAGAGAGGAAGGAGTAGGCAATAAATATACTGCATCATAGCAAACTGGTAAAATACCTGATGCTGTTTGCTCACCACTCAGTGCAACTCACAGAGGAAATTACATTCGCCCGTTAGGGCTTTGGACACACGATTGAGTAATTCTAAGTCCATCCATTAGAGGATATTCGTTCACATGCATGCACACAAACTGGTGGGTGTACTGATAAATACACACAAGCCAGTTGATTACATTATTGTGATTCAGATGGCTGTGCATAGTTTTCTCAGCCAATTCTCTTTAATACTGGATGGTTCAGTGTGACAATAAGACTCGGGGACATTCATTTAAAGCACTCCTTTGGTGCTTTTAGGGAAAACAGTTATTTGCATTTATAAAATCATAAACCGACTTACTTCTGCACAAGTCTCTAAATTTCCCTTCAGCTGTCTATGAATCATAGAACCATAGTCCAACCCCCTGCCAAGATGCAGGGTTTGTTGTGTCGGAACCATCCAAGACAGATGGCTATCCAGCCTCCTTTTGAAAACCTCCAACGAAGGAGCTTCCACAACCTCCTTAGGCAGTTTGTTCCATTGTCCTACTGTTCTTACAGTTAGGAAGTTTTCACTGAGATTTAATCTAAATCTGCTCTGCTGTAGTTTGAACCCGTCGCCTCTTGTCCTGTCCTCTGTGGCAAGAAAGAACAACTTTTCTCTATCTTTTCTATGGCAAACTAAGTATGTGAAGACTGCTATCATATCCCCCCTTAATCTCCTCTTTTCCAAACTAAACATACCTAGTTCCTTCAATCTTTGCTCATATGGCTTGCATTCCAGCCCTTCGATCATCTTTGTCGCTCGCCTCTGGATCCTTTCCAGTTTCTCTACATGTTCTCTACAGTTTCTCTAATATGTCACTTGTATTTCATCATGAAATAAAATGCTATTTTTTCAAATTGCTATTCCATTTCTAAACCTTTCCATCTAAAATGTTCAAAAATATCAACAATGACACATTCCCTCAGAACATTAGATGAAACAGAGTTTTCCAGTGGAAAACTGTGCCATCAAAATATTTTGACCATGCCTACTAGATAGAAACTACTATAAGTAAGACACCCAATAACAACTCTGTAGCTTAAATATCACCTTGGAGGTTGGAATTTCTCAGGCAAGACAGGGAGAGGTTTCACATCTGATTTAAACACAGAGCAGACCTGCATCAAATGCACAATTTTTTTGTAATTGTGGTTTCATTAGACACTGACACTCTCCACTCCATGCTTCAGGTTTATTAATCAAATGATTTAAAAACAAAAATACAACCAGATTTGTTATCAGTGGGAGTGGCTGGTTATTGAGTATTTCTGAAAATGTGCCCACTCCATTTAGGTGCCAGAATGGGACACTATACTCTTAAAAATATGGGCCTTGGAGACTTGCCCAGCATCAGAGCTGGGATTTAAACCGCTTATTGTTGGGTCCCAGTTAAATGTCTTAACCACAAGACCATCTTTCTCTAACAGAGTTTGAGTGGAGACACCAAGGACCCAGTGGATCATGGGAACTGAGCTCCTTTTTCAATCCTAAAGAAGTCCCTCCAAGTTAGGTTTGATGTACATTTATAGGGGACTGTGCTTTCATCAAACCTTCTGTAAGTGCTAAATTCCCCCTTAGATATAAGGAATGTCTTTCAGATACAGTGTCCTTGAAGCTTGTTGCATTGATATGCCACTTTGAATGGCTACTCTCAGATTTTGATAGCAACTGTCAGTCACTGTAAGTAAAATTTGTTAATCTTGGTAAAAGTTTGTCAACTTATTTTGTACTGGCTCGAGACACTTTAAAGTGACTTCCCTCCGCTCCATTGAGAGGCAAAAGGTGTAATTGGGGGCTAGTCTACACTGCCGTGGCAGCGCTTTAACGTGGCTTGTGTGGTCGCGGCGCAGCTCTGGGCGAGAGCTCTCCCAGCGCTCTAAAAAACCCACCCCCACGAGGGGCGTAGCTCCCAGCGCTGGTGCACTGTCTACACTGGCGCTTTTACAGTGCTGAAACTTACTGCGCTCGGGGGGGAAGGGGGGTTTTCACTGAGATTTAATCTAAATCTGCTCTGCTGTAGTTTGAACCCGTCGCCTCTTGTCCTGCCCTCTGTGGCAAGAAAGAACAACCCCTGAGCGAGAAAGTTGCAGCGCTGTAAACTGCCAGTGTAGACAAGCAAATTCTACAGCGTTGGTAATAGCTGGGCTGTGTCATTCTGGAGAAGGGGAATAAATTGGAGGAGGCAGAGAATATTTGCCTATCGAGTGGGAATGTTGTAAAAGTGGATCAGATTTGGCTTTGTTCCACCGCTCTAAATCCTGAATAACTGGGTGGAGCTATTCTTTGACACTGGCATGATGGAGCAGAATTTGGCTCATTGTGTCTTCACTCTAGCTAACTTGTCTGATATTGGGTCTGACCTGACCAGTTAATGCTGCTTATTTTATTACCTTTGTGCAGGAACAGAGGTAGCGTTGGCAAAGTGAGTCAGTAATTCAAACTCTATTCCTTTAGGGCTTGTCTACGCTTGAAACACTACAGCAGCTCTTGAGTGTAGACGCTACCTGTGCTGATGGGAGGGGTTCTCCCATCGGTGTAAGTAATCCACTGCCTGAGAGGCGATAGCGAGGTTGGTGGAAGAATTATTCTGACCTAGCACTGTCTACACCGGGGGTTATGTCATCTTAACTACATCATGGGGGATGGATTTTTCAAACCCTTGAGTCATGTAACTCGGTCAACCTAACTTTTTAGTATAGACTAGGCCTTAGATTGTCTTGCAGAAAGACATTTGGAATGGCAGAGGCAGTTTGCTGGAACTTGTACATTTCACATGAGGCTAGCGTGCTCATCCAGCAGTCGTTTCTGCCTGGGGAGACTCCTGGACTCCTTGACTTCAGTGAGCCTCTTCATGGGCTGAAGGGCCTGTTTTCATAGATCAGAGGGTAGGATCAAGGGCTATGTTTCAGTTGATAAAGCAATATTGTCCTGTGCAGCTAAGATAACTAAAAATATGTAGGGTGACATTGATCTGAAGCTATGTTTGTTAAAAATGTGAGTTACTTGACAGCCATTGCACTGCTGTTAAAGTTTTATTTAGTTCTATAACTGAACACACTCGTCTTCGGAATAGTGCCGAAACAAAATTAGCTCCAGTTGTTATCTGAACAGCAGGCTTGTACACATAAACATAACGTTCCTTGCCAAGCAGTACCTTTACACACAGAGAGCTGCTTAAAGTGAAATCAAATGTCTTCAGCAGCGCTATTCACCTGAGGATGTCAAATCCCCACATAACTAAGAACTGGAAGGGAACTCCTGGCTCACCAAGTCCAGGAGTGTTCTCATTGGCAGTCCTGTCAGAAAAATCTCTTATCAAGCTCCATCTTAAAACTAGTTAGGTTGTTTGCCCCCACTGCTCCAGAACCTCCTTCCTCTGAAGGTTAGAAACCTTCTTCTCATTTCCAGCCTGCATTTATCCATGGCCAGTTTATATCCAGTTGTTCTTATGCCAACACTGTCCCTTAGCTTAAATAGCTCTTCTCCATCCCTGGTGTTTTACAGCCCTAATGTATTTATTGAGAGCAATAATATTCGCTCAGCCTTTGTTTTGCTAGGCTAAACAAGCCAAGCTCTTTTAGCTTCCTCTCATAAGACAGGCTCTCCATTGCCCTGATCATCTTAGTAGCCCTTCTCTGCACCTGTTCCAGTTTGAATTCATCTTTCACATCCTCTGTTCTTCTTCTGTTTGTCCTGTAGACCACTACAAAAGACTCCATGAAACTGCTGATATAGGCTATTGAATCTTAAATATAAATGGATCAGAGTATTCAGAAGAATGTAAACTGCCATGATTGTCCTGCCTAAGGGTTCTTGACCGTATTATGGCATACCTTATTGTCTATGGATTACCCTTCAATGCCATTTCCTGCACTGTGATGTGTGCAAATGGACTGCTATACTCATATGGCTCCCCATGGAAGTTCAGGGCTTATCCTTGACAACTGATGTGCAATTCCTTCTGCCTAATTAGGCGTTACGAAATAGAACCTACCTTTTGACTGCTTTTTCCTAGCCGGAGTGAAGCAAACCTGAAATAGACTGTACACATGGCGTTTTCCAGGGATTGATTGTACAGTATTCAAAAATGTCATTGAGAGACTTCCAAACTGCTGCCAGTACTTCTCCAGATCCCAATGTGCCACGCAGTGAAGGATGGTTTTCAAACAGATGTCCCACATGAAGGGCTTAGGACACTTGCAGAGAGGAGTGGAATTTTAGGTGATGGATGGAAAATGGGGTAGGCAATGTAAAGTTCAATACTTAACTCCGAGTGCTTTTCATCCATAGGAAATGGAGGCACAGAGAGGGGAATTAACTTGCCTGTGGTCATCCCGCAGGGGTAGTGGGAGCTGTAGGACTCAAACCAGTGCTTAATTTGTGCCAGGGCTGAGTCCCAGCATCTGATTGCTTGAGCCACAGCACCTCTTTAATTACAAATTATGCACTGACTCCAACCCATGTCTAACTCCCAGTGGAGACCGCAGTCTTCTGGAAAATGCTGCCTCCTTTCATAATAATGAATAGATTAAACCAGGGGTAGGCAACCTATGGCACGCAAGCTGATTTTCAGTGGCACTCACACTGCCCGGGTCCTGGCCACCGGTCCGGGGGGCTCTGCATTTTAATTTAATTTTAAATGAAGCTTCCTAAACATTATAAAAACCTTATTTACTTTACATACAACAATAGTTTAGTTATATATTATAGACTTACAGAAAGAGACCTTCTAAAAACGTTAAAATGTATTACTGGCAGGCGAAACCTTAAATTAGAGTGAATAAATGAAGATTTGGCACACCACTTCTGAAAGGTTGCCGACCCCTGGATTAAACAAAAGAAAAGCTTCTGGAAATAACTAATTCACTTCCATTGTAAAAGACAGAGAGATTCCATACTTACCTTTTAAATTAGAAACTGTTATAGGTGGTGTATAAGGAACCATTGAATTCAAAGTAGATGCTTTTTTAAGTGCTGCGGGGTAGTAGAAAGCATTCCGGCTGTGTTTACTTAAACCCTGATTTGAATCTCAAGTGGAAGTGTTTGGTATCTCTCTAGCTTCCATTTTATATAACAAAATGTAGCATGACCACTGGCAGATCTTTTGCACAAGGGAGGTCAGGGCTGCAGAGGCAGGGCGAAGGTAAGGAATGGAGCACACTGGTAAAGGCATATGGAGCTGTAGGACAGGAACAGTAGGTGTTACTGCAGGTTAACAGTGAGAGAGATTGGTAAAGGACTAGAGTAGCCGGAGTTAGGAATGAGGGCATTACCAGTGCTGTCTGGGTTTCTATGAGTGGAATAGATGGAGAGGCTGCAGGGTAGGGTATAATTGAATTGACAGAATTGTGCCACGGCCTGGAACTGGAATTTTAGGGATTACTGCAGGGCAGGATTGTGGTGCATTGCCAACGTTGTGTGGAGTCAGGATATGAGGAGAACTGCAGATGAAGAAAGGTGCCACAGCCTGGCGAAAATATGAATGTGAAGCGTGGAATTTTTTTCAAAATCACAGAAGAGCAAAAAAAATTTTTTTTTTTTTTTTTTGGTCTCAAATATTCAACTGGAGGGATATCCATTTTTCACCAGGAGATGTTCAAGCAGCGTGAAATAGGGAACGGGACCAGCATTAATTTGCAGCTTGCGCTCTGCCTGCCTTGTGCTTATCAATATCTGGTTTTATTAATCCCTCACTTGGAGCACTGAAATTGGATATCGATATTCGGAATCGGGAGGGACGCTGTGTGCTTCAGTCCTTCCTCTTTCCATTTAGATTGCCAAAAAATAAATCATTGCATCTGTTGCAAAGAGAGAAGGGTCCATTTAAAGCTAAATTGACTAAGCTATCGGGCTCGCTGAGTTAGGTGATGAAAATCAGTCTATTAAATTGGACTTTACCTACCATCTAAAATATTTTCCTTCTTTTCCCATTTGCAGAGGTAATACATCCCAGCTAGAACCCTTTCACACCTTGTCCACACAAAGAACATCTCTCTGTTTAGTTGTCACAAACATTATTATTTATAAATAAATAAAACCTTTCCACAGTTCATAGAATCATAGAATCATAGAATATCAGGGTTGGAAGGGACCTCAGGAGGTCATCTAGTCCAACCCCCTGCTCAAAGCAGGACCAATTCCCAACTAAATCATCCCAGCCAGGGCTTTGTCAAGCCTGACCTTAAAAACCTCTAAGGAAGGAGATTCCACCACCTCCCTAGGTAACCCATTCCAGTGCTTCACCACCCTCCTAGTGAAAAAGTTTTTCCTAATATCCAACCTAAACCTCCCCCACTGCAACTTGAGACCATTACTCCTCGTTCTGTCATCTGCTACCATTGAGAACAGTCTAGATCCATCCTCTTTGGAACCCCCCTTCAGGTAGTTGAAAGCAGCTATCAAATCTCCCCTCATTCTTCTCTTCTGCAGACTAAATAATCCCAGTTCCCTCAGCCTCTCTTCTGCAGACTCTTACAGTATTGATATAATACCAGGCTTGGGAGTGGAGTCGTTACAGCAGAGAGCTGTGAGCTTTTGCATTCTAATCCCAGCTGCCGCCCTGTATGGCCTTGGACAAGTCACATCATTCCCCTGCCTCGGTTTTCCCATATGGAAAATGTTTATATGTAAAATATGTATATTTCTATTAATCAGCTGTTTGCGAAGTGCTTTGAGATCCTCAAATGAGACATGTGATAGCAGTGTAGATTGTTTTAAGTAAAATTAATATTTTAAATGGCTTTCGTACCTGGTCTACTTATATGAAATCCTGCCAGTTTGTAGTATTTCAATTGTACTTTCTAAGGCCCCAGTTCCCCCCCCCCCCATGTATGAATTTATTATGATTATTTATTAATTATTTGTATTGTGGTTGCACCTAGGAGCCCTGGTCCTGGGCCAGAACCCCACTGTGCTAGGTGCTGTACAAACACACAGGAGAAAATGATGGTGCCTGCCCCAGGGAGCTTATGCATGGAAGTAACTTTCCTCACTTGAGTATCTCATTGACATAAATGGACTACTTGTGTGAGTAAACATGCGCACACACAAATTTCTCATAGAATCATAGAAATGTAGGGCTGGAAGGCACATCAAGAAGCCATCTAGTCCAGCCCCCTGCGCTGAAGCAGTACCAAGTAAACCTAAGGCCTGGTCCACACTAGGGGCGGGGGTCGATATAAGATACGCAACTTCAGCTACAGGAATAGCGTAGCTGAAGTCGAAGTATCTTATTTCGACTTACCTCCCGTCCTCACGGCGCGGGATCGACGGCCGCGGCTCCCACGTCGACTCCACTACTGCCACTCGCCCTGGTGGAGTTCCGGAATCGATGGGAGCGCGTTCGGGGATCGATATATCGCGTCCAGACGAGACGCGATATATCGATCCCCGATATATCGATTGCTTCCCGCCGATCCGGGCGGGTAATGTGGACGCAGCCTTAGAGTATCCCTGACAGGTGTTTGCCCAACCTGTTCTTAAAAACCTCCAATGATGCGGATTCCACAGCCTATTCCAGAGCTTAACTACCTTAGAGTTAGAAAGCTTTTCCTAATATCTAACCTAAATCTCCCTTGCTGAAGATTAAGCCCATTGCTTCTTGTCTTGCTTCCAATGGACCTAGAGAATAACTGATCACTGTCCTCTTTGTAACAGCCCTTAGCATATTTGAACGATTGGAGCAGGATTAGAACCCAAGCCTACACATTCAGTGTTGTAAAACGTTCTGCACTGTGTAAAATCCATATTGGGTAAATTCCTACAGGTAGGAAGAACAAGGAATGAAAGCAATAGATTTCAGAAACTAAATAAGGGTCTAGAAAAATTACTCTTAGGCTAGGTCCACACTACCCGCCCGGATCGGCGGGTAGAAATCGATGTAGTGGGGATCGATCCATCGCGTCTCGTCTGGACGCGATACATCGATCCCCGAACCCGCTCCCATCGACTCCGTAACACCAGCAGGGCGAGCGGAGGTAGCGGAGTCGACGGGGGAGCCGCGGACGTCGAGCCCACGCTGCCAGGACGCGAGCTAAGTGCGGGTAATTCGAAATAAGATACTTCGACTTCAGCTACGCTATTCTCGTAGTTGAAGTCGCGTATCTTATTTCGATCCCCGCCCCTAGTGTGGGCCAGCCCTTAAAGTGGGGGATTTAACAAAAGACTGTTAAGCAACCAACTCCGATTTGTGCCTTTTGAACATATGGAATTTAAGGAGACTCTTTCTATAGGCATCTTTTAAACCAGCCAGTTGAATTATATTCTTGCAGTAGAATTTTGTATATTGGTTTAAAAATTCTATAGGATGTTGATTAATCTCTATTGAAACTCTTCCATAAGGGACATATATTAAAATGATCCTGCAATATCGTGTTTAGACTGATTGATTTCCCCACCTTCAGCAGCAGCTTGGTCTGGTTTTTTAAAAGGCTTGTTTCATTTTCTTTTGTTCACAAACATCCTCATTATCTCGGAGAGGTTTATGTTCCAAACTTTGCTCTTGCTCTGCTGAACAGGACCCAGTCCTCCCATTGGAGCACCGGCTCTCATCTTCAGTGTCTGAAACTTGACAGCTGTCAGCACAAATGGCAGACCCGCCAGAAGAGAGCAAAACAAAACAAGCCAAAAAACCTCCAATGGGCTGTCAGCTGCATTGCTGGGGAAAACTCCAGGAGAGTTTCCTTTTCACCAAAGATGAACCATTAAAAAAATCCTTATGATGTTTTTTTCTGCATGAGGAAAATAAAGGATTCAGCAGCATTCAGTACCGGTCTAAAACCGATTAGACTAGTTAAGAAGTGCACATCCATGCTCTAAAATTCTTTGCACAGAAGATACTTTATCCACACACATACTGACAATGAGAATGGCCTTTCTTTTGGACAGAACCAAATTAAAGTCTCTAGGAGAGAGTGTGACGGGTTGGATCACAGAAACCCCCTTGGGAGCTGCCGCCCGATGTGCAAAGGCTACCTCTGTTCCTGTTTTCCCTGCCAGCTCAGTGGTTTCAGCTCCCTGTCTTGCTGAAGCCAGACACACCCGTCTGCTCCAACACAGACCCAGGGTCTGAATTACTTGCCCCAAAGCTGCAAGTTTACCTGAAAATAGCTCACAGAAGTGTGCTTGTCTCTAGCACTCAGATGCCCAACTCCCAATGGGGTCTAACCCCAGATAAATCCGTTTAACTCATAAATTGTTCGCCCTCTATAACATTGATAGAGAGATATGCACAGTTGTTTGCTCCCCCAGGTATTGATACATACTCTGAGTTAATTAATAAGTAGAAAGTGATTTTATTAAATACAGATAGTAGGATTTAAGTGATTCCAAGTAGTAACAGACAGAACAAAGTAAGTTACCCAGCAAAATAAAATAAAATGCGCAAATCTATGTCTAATCAAACTGAATACAGATAATCTCACCCTCAGAGATGCTTCAGTAAGTTTTTTCTCAGACTGGACACCTTCCAGGCCTGGGCACAATTCTTTCCCCTGGTACAGCTCTTGTTCCAGCTCAGGTGATAGCTAGGGGATTCTTCATGATGGCTCCTCTCTCCCTCTGTTCTCTTCCACCCCTTTATATATCTTTTGCATAAGGCGGGAATTCTTTGTCCATCTGGGTTTCCCCCCCCCCTCACTGGAAAAGCACCAGGTTAAAGATGGATTCCAGTTCAGGTGACATGATCACATGTCACTGCAAGACCCCATTACTCACTTGCCAGCACACACACATACAGGAAGACTCACAGGTAAATAGAGCCATCTGCAGACAATGGCTCTGATTAATGGGAGTCATCAAGATTCCAAACCACCATTAATGGCCCACACTTTGCATAATTACAATAGGCCCTCAGAGTTATATTTCATACTTCTAGTTTTAGATACAAGAGTGGTACATTTATACAAATAGGATGATCACTCAGTAGATTATAAGCTTTGTAATGATACCTTACAAGAGACCTTTTGCATGAAGCATATTTCAGTTACATTATATTAACTTATGTTTTTATAAAACTATTTCAGTTACATGATATTCACTTCTTATCATGTTTTATAAAACCATATAGACTGCACAACGTCACAGAGAGCATACAGGGTCTCCTCTAGGATGGATCTCACTGAACTGAACACAGCAGGGAATGAAGAACTAGCAAACCATCAGTCCTGTTGATGTAAAAATACGCCTCAAAGGGAGCCTCAGTCTCTCCTCCAAGTGGGAACTCAGGAGCCTTGGGTTTCTCGTTCCACCTCTGATGCCAGCTTGCTGTGTGACTTTAGATGAGTCACTAAGGACTAGCGCTTTAAAGATATTTCAGTGCTTAGAGGAATTTTCAAAAGCACCTAGGCACCTAACCCTCACTGACATTGATTGGTGTCAGGCACCTACATGCTTTTGAAAGTCCCACTAGCTGCCTAAAAAACAGATTTAAAAACAACAGATTAAAATAAAACAACAGATTTTAAAAATCTGGCCCCAAATCTCTATGCTGCCATTTCTTCACTTGTTAAGTGGGTACAGTACTTCCCTACTCTATAGGATGGGGTTTTTGGCTTGGTGTTAACATTCTGTGAAGCACTTTAAGATCATCGGATGAAGAATACTGCCAAGTCTCTGTTGCCGTTACCTTCCTGCTGTCCAAGGACTGGACATCACTCCCCACTGAAGCTCATCCGGGAGCTCTTCCAATGACAAGGCTTGCTATTGAGCAACACAAGGTATCTGGCCGCTTTGTTTTAAAGGGCTTCTGTCCCTGCAGTGCTGCTTCCTCTAGGGAGGCTGATTTGGGAGCTGCATGTTGGTTTGCTTTCACATGAACAAGCATCCTAAATGTGTGGGAAAATACGACCGTCACTCATTTGTAGAGCAGTGTTTATCTGGCAGGAAGTTACATAGAAGTTAGAGCGGAAAGATCGTCTTAGAAGAGTGTTAAAAAGGGTATTGCACTCAGCTGATCTTGTACAGAGCTAAAGGACAAAACCATTTAACAACTGAATGGGGTGAAAAGGAAGCTGTCAAACATGGCTGAAGTGTTGTAGTGTAGACAGAACTTAACAGTGCACTGAGAATAGCTCATAGGGTTTGTGCTATGATATGCACAGTATAAAAAACATAGATACTAAGAGCCAGCATGCAGGCCCTCTCAATGGGATTCAAGTAGATGATTGAACAAGAATGTTTTTGTTCTCTTTTGCTGAATGTATGCCAATATATTTTAACTGCTAAAGACTAGCCTTTTAGATGTCAAATCACCAGCAAATAAAAATGGAATCTATTATCGCTTCATCTGAATATCGGAATGCTATTTTGTAAGGGCTTGCATTTTAGAAAAATATTTTGGTACCTAAAATGCCAGGAGTTACAACAAAACATTTGTAACACATCTTTTTAAAATGAGATTATAATAAGTAGGTGCAGGTGCTTTTGTTAACTTTACATCACTCTGGATAATTTTGTGCTAGTTGATTGCTTCTTCCTTCCCAATTCTCTGGACAGAAATCAAACAAAATTTACATCTTTCATAACTTACTATTTTGCAAACCTTCTAACTCTGGAAATTGATATATGGTTCCAATATCACTTCTGCAAGTTTTTTTTAACTGAAATTACATTTAGGTTTCTTTTCTTATCAAACTTAGTTTCCTAAGTCATTATCCCTAATTCTCATTCCCTCTTTGTGCTGTGGAAATAAATGCAACTCTTACCTGTTTGTGTTCTGAGTTATCAACACTTTGATTACTTCTGTAATATCCAAGGCAAAGACTACTCAATAAAACCTTCAACCCACTTGCAGTTCTAATCACAAGTTTATTAGAAAAATTACAGAGAAGACCCAGGGATTTTGGTTACTGGATATTTAATCAGCATTATGAATACATATATTTAATAGGTGGGATAGGAATTCCTACTTTAGATTAAATTTTATGAGTTCATTCCTTTGTCACAGTTAGAAATTTGTAAAGCTCAAATGAGCATGCAAATTGTATCTGAAATTTAACATGCTTTAAAATTATCATGAAGGCTTGTCTGTTCATTTCCTAGGTGGAAATTTACCCTTCTGGGTGAGTTCAGTAAGTGCACCGTATCCTCTGTTTTCTAGGTCATTTAAATGGCTCTCTATGGGCACCTTGGTGCGGTTGAACACTTTGTACGTTTCAGCGCTGCTTACACAGACCACAGTATTTTGCATATATAGATCGCCAAATCCTGTTCTTACTGGAAGCAATGGGAGTTTTGCTATTGATTTCAGTAAGACCAGGGTTTGTTCCAGACCATCTTTCTTACCAGTACCTTGTCACAGTCCTAGTTAAGTTCCTCTTGCTCACCAGGGTGCTGTGTTTGGAACCACATGCTGGGGTGCTTTTAAGCTCCCCGGTGTCTGGGTAGGTTCCAGGCACTGTCTCCTTCTTTGGCCTCTAAGCTCACTCCCCAGGCATATCTGTATCTGGTGTTCCTCAGAAATGGGACCTCAGAGTCCAGCTGCCCTAGGCCACAAGAAGGGTGCTGAATCCCCCAACAGCTATAAGCACACCTTCCCTGGAGCATCACCCTAGCAGGTACTCTGATTTGTAGTGGATCCCTTTGTGGACACATAATAGTTGTATCCACTAAGACATAGACTTTGCAGCGGGATTTTTCAATCAATCATTCTTTACTTTTAAATCACCCAAGAGATATACAAATGTCCATATATGATTCCCTGCCTCAGTTTCCTCACCACTCTTGAGCATTCCTTGAGAACTCGGTCAGTGTCCTTTCACAATTCCAAGTCCCCTCTCTTGGACTTCAGTCTTCTCTTCTTGTTATGGTTGGTGAGTGGGTGCTGCTCCGAGCAGATCCGGTCCTTTGATTTCTTCCAGTCCCATGATTTATATGCAGATTTGGTGTTCATGAATGTAAGTAGCTAATAGCACTGAATGGTGACAGGCATAGTGTGGGCGTTGTCTAGTTACCTACTTAGCTGTTTATACCATAGTCATAGAATCATAGAATATCAGGGTGGGAAGGGACCTCAGGAGGTATCTAGGTCATCCAACCCCCTGCTCAAAGCAGGACCTAATCCCAACTAAATCATCCCAGCCAGGGCTTTGTCAAGCCTGACCTTAAAAACCTCTAAGGATGGAGATTCCACCACCTCCCTAGGTAACCCATTCCAGTGCTTCCACACCCTCCTAGTGAAACAGTGTTTCCTAATATCCAACCTAGACCTCCCCCACTGCAACTTGAATCTAAATGAAATTTTTTTGAATCTTCTGGCAAAACAAAAGTTTTTTTAAAAGTGTTTTGGGTCAAACAAATGTTTCATTTGACTTGAAACGAAATGTTTAGTTTTTCAGGTATCAGAGGGGTAGCCGTGTTAGTCTGGATCTGTAAAAGCAGCAAAGAATCCTGTGGCACCTTATAGACTAACAGACGTTTTGCAGCATGAGCTTTCGTGGGTGAATACCCACTTCTTCGGATGCAAGTTTTTTTAACTAATTTTTTTCTTAAATAATTTTCAGTAAAATTCAGAACAAACAGGCATTTAAAATCGAATGTGTCAAAACAAAATGTTTTAAACCCCCCTCCCCCCCCCCATTATTTTGGACTGAAGCAATTCAATACATTCTGTGCACATTTGAAAAACATTTGGGTCAATTGAATCTGCACTTTTCAGTGGGGGGGGAGAAGGTCTCGGCCAAGAAATTTTACCCACTCCTAGTCAGATTTCCACTGGGGGCTAGGGTGAAACCACCACCAAACTTATTTTCACTTGTTATCTTAGGCAGGATTTGAACTCGCATCTTCACAAGATAGAGGAAGAGTTCTGTGTAGCTCGAAAACTTCTCTCTCACCAACAGAAGTTGGTCCAATAAACGCTATTATCTCACCCACCTTGTCTCTCTAATATCTTCACAAGTGAAATGTCAGCTGTTAGATCAACGACCCACCTTGCCACTCAGCCTCTTACAAGTGAGGTTTTAAATTTTTTCATATTTCAGCAGTCGTAAAACACCTAAAAGGCAAATTGTAGAGCCCTCAATAATTTTACTGCTCATTTTATTCACAAGCTTTTCTATTAAAGGTCAAGCACATGATGAGACTTCAGAAAGTGATCTTTAAATGCACCTCTTACCACTCTAGGGCCTTTGATTCACACACATAAATAACAAGATCAAATACTAGAAAAATGCAGTTATCTTAAACTTAAAATGGAGGAAGAATAACACAAAGGTTACATTGGCTGCAGTCGCAGAGTGTATTGTCATTCACAGAGAAAGATAAATTCCTTCTTGGGGAAAGTCAGATGCTACAGTGATTTGAAACTTGACTTCCTGCTGTTTCTGAAAAGCAACAATTAGAATAGAAAATACTTAAACCAGCATTTCCCTTTTGAGCCAGTCCAAGTGGTTAGATTTTCAATTACAGAGAGAACTATATTTCCATTTCATGTAGCCTTCGATTATGGCAGCGTTGTACAGAGCTTTCTTCCATATTGCTAAGATCTACTTGCATTATCCGGGTATCTGTGTCAGATGATTAAAATAAGCGCTAAGTCAGTCAGTATGAAAACACTCAAAAGCTTGTGTCTTCCATTTATTCTTTATTACTTTTTGAATGGAGGTGGACTGAACAGCCAAATTGTCAAAAGTGTGTGTTAATATACATATGTGTGTATCTAAATCTAAAACTCTATATCTGTCTGTGCGTATATACATACGCAGGTGATTTACCTATATTTAAAACATCTGCTCTGTTACATTTTTTTACTCTTTTTTTTTTAACAAATTCCATTTTTCTTTTGCTTACTGGGTATGTCTACACTGCCAGAAAAGCCCCACAGCAATGAGTCTCAGAGCCCATGTCAACTGACTTGGGCTTGGGCTATGGGGCTAAAAATAGCAGTGTAGACATTTGGGCTCAAGTCAGAGCCTGGCCTCTGAAAACTGGGGAGGGGATGGGTCTCGGAACCTGCGCTCCAGCCTAAACCCAAACATCTACACAGCTGTTTTTAGCCCCATAGCATGAGCCTGAGTCTGTTGACCCAGGCTCTGAGACTTGCTGCCGCGGGACTTTTTTGCAGCGTAAACAGATACCCAATGTAACATTTAGGCAGGAAGACATTAATTGTCCAAAGAGGCTTAACCACCATCTCTTGCCCCTCCCTTCATGTCAGGACTGTGGCATTGTGCAAGCTTCCCCCATCTTGCATGTCCCCCGCTGAAGCTGTCAGACTTGAAGATGGATGGGATGCTTGCCCTTTTTCTGCCTGTCCTGAATCTTTCCTCCTTTTCCAATAGCTGTCAGTCTTCTGTTTGAGAGTGATCTTTATCTGCGGGAGATGACATTTTCCCCTGTACATTGATTTTCACACCGCTGTGTTTCTTTGTGTTGTTAAAAAGCAGACGTACTCCCATGAGGGATGAGTGGGTAGTGAGCCATGCAGGGTGGTCCTTTGCCTTTCTTTTGAACTTCCTAATTTGGGCTGCATTTTAATTAAAAAAAAAAAAACCAGGCTGCCTAGAGCACACAGTATATATGGCCCCCCACAGAAAACTCCCTGCCAGCTGTCTCCTCTTAGGAGTGAATGGGGTTCCTGCTCAGGTTCTCCTTCTGAGCTGATCTTTTGCAATTGAGTGAGAGGTCTCACATCGCAGGCCATTGAAATGTGCTGCTCAGTTTGTCAGCTTCTCCTCTACTTGCCAACTATAGAGAAGATGTTATGGACAAAGGGTGGACAAGTGACATGATGGAATGCACCAGCAGAAGGATTTGCAACTCTAATTCCTAGTGCAATACGAAAGAAGTGTCTAGGAAATAGATTAGTTTAAAATGCTTCATGCCTTTATGAGAGCGTTGACTTCACAGTACTGTATTTACCAGCATATACTCCACCTTGCATTGGCTGAAGCCCAACTAGGTGTAACAGGCTATCGTGAACCTCCCCAAACTTTATTTTCTGTATTAACAATTTTGTAAGTAACTAAAGGTTTTGACAGTAAGTTCATTTTTCTAGATGCAATTAAATGGGGAGTGACTCTTGGAAGGCAACATGACCATCTGGAGTTAGAGAGGCTAATCTTGCTTTTGAGCAGTAAGTTTGTCTTTTTGTTCAGTCACCAACTTTCAGGAAAAACAGCCAGACAGACTGTAACTTGATTCACTAAAAATGGGCTTAGTTTATTTACCTTTCTCTACTTTTATTTGTTCAACTCTGGAATCAGCTTCATATTCCTAAGCCAGCACAACCACAGGAGTCCTGTTAGAAATGCATTGTGTGTTACTCCAGCAAGGAAGGAAGCTGTTTCCCGTTGATCAGTAGGATGCAGTACGTATTGAAGCAGTATGGCTGAACTCTGCAGAGCCCGGTGGTGTCTTTTGGTATGAGGTTGAAAATGACATATTCTTACTGTAGCTATGTGGTAGTGAAAGATGGGGAAAACAATGTTGCCCAGCTGGTGAGATCGGTCAGGTTCACAGAGCAAAATGAGCATGGCTGCATGCAAAACTACTCTCATTTGCACAACTTGCATCCTTTTAAATGAAGTTCTGTAACTATTGTTTCGTGCAGCTGGGAAAAGAATGGGGGGAACTAACTTAAAAACACATGCAACCAACTCCAAAGAACTTCTTGATTCTAAAGTAGAGGTGTGCAGGAAATGGAATTTGGATCTATTGAAAATTTTATAATTTCATATTTTTGGTTCTGATTGGGGACAAAAAGCAGAAATTGCAAAATTTTCCACAAAACTCAAATGTATTAGAAAAAAAACCCCCCAAAAACCCCAAGTCCAGAATGGAATTTTTCAAAAAATTCGGGTGAAGTCAGCCAGCCCACGCGCCAGCCAGCCTGAGGATCAGGAGAGCAGGAACTAGGGAGCTAGGCAGGAAGCTGTGGCGCCTGATGATCACCAGGCAGGCTGGCCAGCTAGTCTGTCTGATTGCTATCGACAATTTCAACAGAATTAAACACGTTCCCATGGAATGTTTCAATTCCATTGACTCCGCATTTTCCAACAGAAAACTTTCAACCAGCTCTAGTCTAAAAAAATAACTCTTGTCTTCTGCATCAGATGATCTGGATTTCTCACATTTGCGTTCTGTTGCTGGCTAAGGCGGGGCGGGGGGGGGGGATTGCCAGTTCTTTCCTAGCTGTATCCAGCAAGAGACCCTAGCATATGATTTCACCTGTCTGCTTCTGCTCCGAGCATCCTCTGTCCTTGCAAGTGAAGAGAGAGATTCCCTATTCAATGAAATATACAGAATAACAGCTTGGGTAACTTGACTCCCCATCTGGATGTAAAAACTATTTGACTTACGTATTTTAGGATTTTGTATAACCTCCGTCACTGTAGTATCTGAGTCCTTAATGGTTTCACCCATAGAACTTGATTGATATTCCACACTGAGCACTACAGGAAACCTTGGTAGATAGATTCTCTTCCTGTTTAAATTTTTGAATGAGAAATGGAGTTGCAGTGCCCACCATTGCAGGGAAGGCTCTTTGGCCCAGACAGAGTGAGACTCTAATCCATTACGATTTTCACCCACTGCTGCATGTTGGCTCTTGGTGCATCTTTGTCAATAGCACTTACCCACTTTCAGACATCACAAACCTTCACTGCTAATGCTACCTCTGACACTATATGGAGGCATGAGATACCCCAGATCCATGACTATGAAATAAATTAATCCGTTTTCCCAAGGTACTGTTGTTTGCTTGAGGTAGCGCAGTGCAGATTAACCTCCCAAATACACATGGTTCAAAGTATTGTCACAAATCTGTGGCCACTTAAGACTTGAAAGCTGTCACTCTGCTGCACACCATGAACATCTGGAATTTCAGGGGGAAAGTTGGCCTAGAACTCAGATTTGCTTGCTCCCAAAGCACAGGCCCCTGCCACTTCAGCTAATGGAGAATCTCCTTTCACTGTTAGCAGAACTGGGACTATGACATATAGTTGAGCAGTTTTCTCTCTCCAGTAGAAGGCAATTGTGAACATTACTGATTCAGAGGTTCAGTATAAAGAATGTTTGTCTGTACCTGAATTCAAAGCCCATCCATTACTGCATGAAAAATATAGTTAAATATGTATACATGTGAGATTTCCTATATACGTGATGTAGGTGAAATTTGGAGGCAGCTATCTAGTAGTTACAGAAGGACACTGGAAGTGAAGGCTCCTGGATTCTAGTACCAAATTTCCCAATGACTTAATGGTCTTGGGCAAGTGGTTTAACTTCTCTATGCCTCAGTTTTATGCCCCATAACAGTTGTGCATTTTCTGCAAATGGGCATTTACCAATAAATGGACTGAATTCTTCATATCTTGGCCTCCCACCTGCTAATGTAGGATTGATTTCTGCATTACAGTGACACGTCCCACTCCTGTGTGAGCTTCAAATGTCAAAGCAGTGGGGTTTCTACCACTTCTCTCAGAGATTATTCTCAATCGAATAGACTTTACCACTAATATTTTTTTCCTGGCATCCAGTCACAGTGCCTCTGGATTTTAAGAGCTGAAGGAAAATGGCTGTTTCTCTGCACACGTATGAACAAGATTGATGTGGGGGGAGTAGCAATGGGGTTTGTTCATGTTTTATATTATCTTTCTCTCTTCTCCCTCCCCCCCCGGTGACTGACGTTTCCCCTTCGTATTGCAATACTGTCAGGGAGGGTAGATTTCTGAAGACCGAGACCCTGGTAATTAGAACACAAACATAGAACAATCAAAAAGGGAGTTGTTTAAATCGTTCTTACGGAGATTCTCTCAAGGATATTTATTTATTGTCAAGTGTAGTAATTATATAATGCTCTATAATTAAAGGATTTCTAAATTAACAAACCACTTTCTTAATTTTCTGCTTTAACCACTCAAAGGTCTTTCAAAATCCATGAAAGCGGCTGACAAAGCAGAGGGGGATTGAAAAGAGTTGATAAAGGCAAAGCCTAACATTTCAACACCCGCAAATGTTTCAGAGCACTAAGGGGGCCCAGTCCTAAACCCAGGAAGCTGAATGCATTGGGAACTCCAGAGTAGCTGTCTCCAACAAAAGGAATATGTTACCGTGGGAGACGATTGGAACCAAAGAGCAAGATTCTCAGCTGGAGTAAGTTGGCATAGCTCTGCTGAGTGCGGTGGAACTATGTTGATTTACACCTGTTGAGAATATGGCCCAAGACTTTAAATGGAAGCTGGGGAAGAAGTGGATGAGCACAGGGGGACAGAGTAGAATAGAATCATAGAATATTAGGGTTGGAAGAGACTTCAGGAGGTCATCTAGTCCAACCCCCTGCTCAAAGCAGGACCAACACCAACTAAATCATCCCAGCCAGGGCTTTGTCAAGCTGGGCCTTAAAAACCTCTAAGGATGGAGATTCCACCACCTCCCTAGGTAACCCATTCCAGTGCTTCACCACCCTCCTAGTGAAATAATGTTTCCTAATATCCAACCTAGACCTCCCCCACTGCAACTTGAGACCATTGCTCCTTGTTCTGTTATCTGCCACCACTGAGAACAGCCGAGCTCCATGGGCTGTGGAAGGAGAAATAGCAGAAGAGGAAAGTATATCCCTAATAAAGGCAAACTCCTTTTTACCAAAAGTCACTTCAAACTTGGTTGAACATCCTTTGGCACTGCCTATTTGTTTTGCTGATCCGCAGGAGAGAATTTAAGGCTTTATATGCCACCTGTCTTAATTTTAGGGCCAGCCTACACAGTAGGGTAGCGCTCTGTACGGGGTCTGACTTCTAAAGCACACTAACGTTGTGCATTAATTGGTCCATATAGACCCTGCTGGTGCCCTTTAACATAGTGCTGTTTGGAAAAAGTACTTGGTTAAAGCACAGTAGGGAACTTTTAGTGCCCACCAGCTGGGTCTACACAGACCAATTAATACCCAACATGTTAGTGCACTTTAGAAATCACACCTCTGTAGAGCACATGTCCCCCACTGTGTAGACAGTTCCTGAATTCTCACCTTGGTATTTCTTTCAGCATCAGTTGACTGTTTTTCCTTCTGTATTCAAGCAACGTCAGTGTGAAGCGTTTTCTGGTTCGTAAATGATTGTAACAGGTGCTTTTTCCTCTCTAAAGAGGATGATGCCACCCCTCCTTGAAAACAAGTGGCTTTTCTGATTTGACTTCCTTCTCACTGTTTGCCAAATAATTAATAGAGCCTCACACAGTGAGCAGGTGAAACAATTGCACATTGTACAATACAAACAGAATGGAAACATTACATGTCGGACGTAACTGTCTGTGGCCAAAGGGAGGAAATAGATCTGTACATTTCTACCTGTCTAAATAAGAGATGGGGTTCACACTTGAAACCCTGGACTAGCAAACTCTGAAATATTGGGGAAGCTCTATCCCCCTTATTCAGTAGTGAGAAAATGATATAGCAAAGGGGTGGTGCCCCAGTGAGACCGCTACACTTTGGTTCAGATCCTGCAGGCTGCAAAGACATGGATCCCACTGAAGTCAACGGGAGTTTTGTAAGAGTGATAGGTACAGAATCAGCTCTGAGCCCCTTAAGCATCCAGGAGCTTTGCTCCATTGGGCTGTCCAAAATCCAAACATGTACTGTTTTCTTTAGTGATGGAATTGGGCTCCGTGGCTAATGCGTATTTGCCAGGCATTTCTCTCCTCCTGCCCCTTGAAGGAGAATGCCTAAATCATGGAGGCTCCTAAATTCCTGAGACTACAGCCGCAGCCAAATAATGGGCAGGTAGAGCAGTTCTTTCCCACATACCATGGGGAGAGAGACTTATCCCAAAGCTCAGGCTCTTAAACTGCCGGCTGGGGTCCAGGATTTAGACTTGAATCAGTGTTTTCACTTTGTTTGGAGAACTATCATTACGTACTTTGGAAATGCTAAAAATTGATCTACAAGTGAAGTGGACATCCTCTTTGGAACCTGCCATGGGGAAGTGGTCTATCCTTGTAGCCATGTACTAATGTTCAACGGCCAGGAGCAAAGCTTTTTAGAATAAACAATCTATCTTCAAACAATAGATGCTTAGAAGAAGAATACGAGCAATTGTCACGTTAGCAGTGGAGAGTTGTTGTTTTTTGCTTAGTAAAGGCACAGCGAAATACTGAATGTAATTTGTCTGTTACACTACAGTAATTCATCTGTGTTTGGGGAATTGCAACAAATTCTACTACAGCAAAAGAGCATTTCCTTGCAAATGTATCCCCCAACTTCTATTTTGATTCCTCCCCCATCACTTAGAAGATCCTTCTCTGATACTCAGCTCTCAAGGGATTTTTTTTCTGCATGAGTTTAAAAAAAAAATCGCTCAAGTGATTCTAAAGAATTAGGAAAGCTAATGACAGACAGATACTGACATTCTGAAGGCTTTAATATTCCCAGCGTGTTGTGTTTGTGCCTTGTGCTGCTTAAATGGTGTGTGTGTGTGTGCAAATCAACTTAGTTGTCGGAGAGCACTCCTATTGACATACGTGCAAGCAATAACATTGTCATGTCGGCTACTGAAATGCTGAGTTAACTCTTTTGCACAAGCCATTATTGCTTCATGCAAGTGAATAAATCCGTTTTTTAAACGGCATCCAGCGGAGCGGGTGTCTGTTGTGAGCATAAAATAGCCCATTCCAGGCCACGCCTCGGCAAATAGTCCCTCATTCTTCATCACACCCCAAGGTTATTGCTGCTCCTTTGCATGTTTTTAAAAAGGGTGAGGCAGAAGGAAAGGAAGTGTGCATTGGAATGGAGTGTAGCATTAGGAGCCAGTACCCCCTGAGTTCTAATATTGGCTCTGACGTGCATATCCTCCTCGATGCTGGGCAAGTCCCTATAACCTCCTTGGGCTGCATATTCAAAGGTATTTAGGTGCATAATACCAATTGATTTCAATGGGAGTTGGGGGCTTAAAAACCTTTAAAAATGTGTCCCAAATTGTGTCTCGCTTTCTAATCTGCAAGTGAGGATAACTCAGTAACGAGCAGACTCATATGCACATGTGCTGCCGCCTTCTAGTAGATGAAATTGGGATTGCAACTGTTCAACTCTCCTCCGCTTTAGACTGCCAGCAGCTAACTTTGGGAACAGAAGAATCTGAGTTCTGCCCTCATGAAGTTCTGAGGAGCCGTGGTGGGCAGCATGAATTCCTGCTGGACACTGGTTTGTTAAAGCACTGGCCTCACGTGGGTGGTGTGAGGCTCAGTTACTGTTTGAAACATGGCTTGAAGATGAGTTGCCACCTCCTCCTCCTCCTCTTGCTTGCTCCAGGTTCACACCAGTGTAAGTCTGTGGTATACAGTTTAGCTTGCAGCAAGGGAGATTTAGGTTAGATATTAGAAAAAGCTTTCTAACTTTAAGGATAGATACGCGCTGGAACAGGTTACCTAGGGAGGTTGTGGGATCCCTAACATTGTCGACTTTTAAGAACAGTTAGACAAAATTCTTTCAGAGATGGTCTAGGTGTACTTAATTCTCCCTCAGCACTGCGGAAGAGTGGGGAAGGAGTGAACTAGATGACCTCTTAAGATCTCTCCAGCCCTATGCTTCTAAAGTTCTAATAAAGTTTCTCCTGATTTTTCACTGGTCTAACTGAGGAGAGAATCAGGGTGTGTCTACACCCGGAACGCTATAGTGGCCCAGCGCTTCCATGTAGATACTACCTATGCCAATGGGAGGGGTTCTCCTGCCAGCATAGGTAATCCACCTCCCCAAGAGGTGATAGCTAGGTTGACAGAAGAATTCTTCCATCGACCTGGCACACAGGGTTTTAGGTGAGCTTAACCACGTCGCTCAGGGGTGTGGATTTATCACACCCCTGAACAACATAGCTGTGTCGATCTAATTTTCTAGTGTAGAACAGCCCTCAGACTCATAGTTCTTTGCTTGGGCAGCAAGACAGCCGATCAGATTTATAAAAATCTGATATTCTGCTTTTATATTCAGGTCCCAGGGTGAATTGGGTCAGCTCTTTGTATTCCAAGCATAAAGGGGTGGGAAACATGCATTTTGAGGGTGTTTGTATTTGAAAGTCTTTTCAGAGTTTATCTGTTATCTAGCCAAACATCAAAATTGCAACTTGTGGTAATTGCTGAACAATGTGTTTGTGACACTGCTGTGAAGTTGTGGGAGGCCCAAGGATTTTGTTTTCTAAACAAAGTTAATCTGTGTTTTTAACCCATCTAATTGGTAACCCTGTGGGGATAAGCTTAGTATTGTGAAAGTTTTAAGCACGATATGATTTATTATGAGCTCAAGGATTGGTTTAAATTAATTGTCCCTGAGCTCTAAGACTTTTAAATCACTTGAATTTACTTTTGCAGGTGACACAATGTTCAGTATAGCGTGTAATTTTTTTACTGGATGATGGGGAGATGATGTCTCTTTTGACTTTCTAATAATTTGAACTTTCAAATTTAATTCACTACAGTGTGTGTCCCCCCGCACCATTCATCCTCATTATATGAACAATTTGGGAAAATTGAGTGACGTGGGGGAAAAAATCCATTATTCTCTTCATGGTGCATGCTCTCTATACCAGCCAACTCCTGGTACATTAAAATTCCACACTTGGTATTTCAGCTCTGTACGTTCCTGCATCACATTTCTTAAACCAGTATTGTAATAAAAAGAACAAACCTTTGTAGGGAACTAGTTAGTAGTGCCTGTTTTTCAATAAAGCCTATTAAAGTATCAATGCTAAAAAGTCATTAGGAGAATTCATCAGCCAAAGATAAGTTGTGGAGGTAGGCAGGTGCTCATGCTTCTGAATCTTACTTTTATTGTGTCCTTCCATCCCACATATGTTCTTGGGTCCTAATCCTGCAATCATGGACCCTTGTAGGATTTGAGTGCTAGGGTTCACCCACGTTGCAGGATCATTGTCTAGGGCAGTGGCTCTCAACGTTTCCAGACTACTTTGTACCCCCTTTGCCTTGCGAACCCCCAAGTTTCACCTCACTTAAAAACTACTTGCTTACAAAATCAGACAAAAAATACAAAATTGTCTCAGCACACTATTACCGAAAAATTGCGGACTTTTTTTATTTTTACCATATAATTATAAATCAACTGGAATATAAATATTGTACTTACATTTCAGTATATAGAGCAGTATAAACAAGTCATTGTCTGTATGAAATTTTAGTTTGTACTGACTTTGCTAGTGCTTTTTACGTAGCCCGTTGTAAAACTAGGCAAATATCTAGATGAATTGATGTACCCCCTGGAAGACCTCTGCGTACCCCCAGGGTATGTGTATCCCTGGTTGAGAACCACTGGTCTAGGTGATTTTCTCCAGTATCATCATCAATCCTCCTCCCTTGTCTATAACCTTTACCAGCTTTAGATAAAAACTGTGTGGTAATTGCATAAAGGCAGAATTGTTTGGAATTGGTATGGTTAAACACCAGCAGATCATATGAAAAGTTCTTTAATTTAACAATACAAGTAAATAAATTTTTTTTTAGAAACCAAACAGATACAGTACTGTCCCCCGTCCCCCCCCCCCAGCAGAGCTTTTATCCCAAAAAGGGGAATGCCAGAAACACCATGAAGTCCACTATAGACTTTGCTGTTGATTTTTGCATGGAAGGTGCTCAGATGGGCAGCACCACAAAACCCTACAAAAGTTAGGTATGCCCGGTTCAAAGTGGAAATCATAGTGGTTTAGTGACATATGGTGTGATGAAGTGAGAATGTTTTGTTGTGTTCTTTGAATACTGAGGGGGAAGGTTGCAGGGGAGCTTGGCTGGGACTGCCTGCATTGGGGAAGGGAGATACCTGAGCATGTAACATGAGAACCCAGGAGGGGGGTTGGAGGCCAGGTAACACCTCTGACTGGGAATCTGGACAAAGGACAAAGGCTGGGGGAGGAGCCGGGGGGAAGGGAGAAAGGAGACGCCTGGAAGGGGTTTTCAGTTTTTGGAAGCTGGCTGGAAATGACGAGAGGAGCCCTGATGGGGCTTGGGCTTCCCAGCGGGGCCGTGGCCTCCCTGGGGCCCCCAGATGGACCTAACTAAAGGGGATCCTGTTGTCGGTGCTGGCAAGACCTGTTTTGGACTGTGTTCCTGTCGTCTCAATAACCCTTCTGTTTTACTGGCTGGCTGAGAGTCATGGTGAATCGCAGGAAGCCGGGGGTACAGGGCCCGGACTGCCCCACACTCCGTGACATATGGTCATGACTCTGAAGCAGAGATGGTGATCTCTAAGGGCTCGTCTCCTCTTACCGGAGTGTCTGATGCACAGCGATCGATGCATCGGCAGTCGATTTAGCGGGAGCGAAGACCCGCTAAATCGACCGCCAATCGTTCTCCCGTCGACGCTTGTACTCCACCTGAACGAGAAGCACAAGGGGAGTCGATGGGAGAGCGTCTCCTGTCGACATCGTGTAGTTTGGACCCCGCAATAAGTAGATCTAAGTATGTCAACTTCAGCTACGTTATTCATGTAGCTGAAGTTGTGTAACTTAGATCGATCTCCCCCTGTAGTGTAGACAAGGCCTAAGGGGGTGCATTAAGTTGCCATACATTTATGGCCTTGTCCGTCCCTAGTTTGAATGGATCAGTAGTTGTAGATGTTTAATATCCCCCCAAGGATACGTCTACACTACACGCGAGGGGTGTCATTCCCAAGTTGAGTATGCAGTGGTGCTAGCTCCTATCGAACTAGCATGCTAAAATAGTAGTGTAGCCGCTGTAGCATGGCATGGGCTACCTACCCCGAATATAAACCTACCTGGACCATATGGGTATGTATTCAGGGCAGCTAGTCTGTGCTGCTGCCGCTGCCCTGCTACTGTGGCTTCACTACTGTTTTTAGTGTGCTAGCTCAGGGGAAGTTATTACGACTCTGCTTACGTGAGCGGGGAATCACAGCCCTAGCTCGTAGTGTAGACGTACACCAAGCACGTTTAAGCTTTAGGGCTTGTCTACATGGAGAAAATTATCCATATAATTATACCACTTATCCCGTTATACTCTTATAACTCCCTGTGTGGACACTTTCTCATTCCAGAGCAAGAGTATCCATATGAGGAGTTATGCTGGTAAATTAGGCCAATACATTTTCCTCTCCAGCCAAGTCCTTAGTGCCTGCATGCACACGATTTCCAGGGGGATCCCACACTGTTTGGAGTGGAATTTGGTTTGGAGCAATCCTGAATTTTGATTCTCGACTATCCTGATCAGAAAGAGAGTCTTTCCCTTTGGATCTTTGTCCATTTACTCCTAGTTAAAATTTGTGAGGATTGCTATCTCCAAAATCTCTTGCCTCTCAGGTTAGAGAACTAGCATGGTGGTGTATTTTTAATTTTAAAGTCTTTTCTGGGAAGGTAATGTTAGTGAAACTAACTAGTCTAAATCTGTATTAATAGTTCACATTTAAGTGGCTGGTTCTTAATAAAGAAACAACCCTTAAAATCTGATTTTGCTCTTATAGATTGAAGAGGGGAGGGGGGAAAAGATACACAGCTAATCCATGGAAATAGATTAACCCCAATTGATTTGCCCTTATGGAAAAACCAAAGTAGATTAGATTTGGAGCAAAATGTTAATCATGGAGTCAGGAGAACAGGTCTGTATATCCAGAGCACTGAGTGATGACAAATTGCTTAGTTTCTTCAGATCTAAGTGATTGATATTTGCAACTAGTTAGGACACCTTTCTAAAACATTTCCTTCTCTGTACCGAGTAGCTACAAATACAAATCGTAATTTAGAACTTGGATTCTTTCCAGGCCCAGCTATCAGTGCATTAGCTGAAATCTCTGCATCTTTACAGAAAATGCCTTGCTTCCAATGTCTGCCTAGTTTGGGTGCATTTATTTCTACAGGGTGTTGAAATGAAAAGTTGGGGGTGGACAAAAAGGAAAAGTTAATAAAAGCAATATAGATGCTGAGTGGAGCCAGTGGGGTCACTTGTGGGCAGGCAAGCCTAAAGTCATTGTTGGACTGTGGCAAGATGTGAATGGTGTTAGGATGCAATGAAATGTATTTGAAAGTTTCCCCCTGTAAATTATATTTACCATAGTCATGTGATAATAGTTAGGCAGGTGGCCATTAGTTTACATCTTAAAACTTAAAGGGAAAACCTTGTATTCAGAACCAGGTACATGTGCACAGAGCTTGTCTGCATAACCAAGTGGTCCAACCCATGTCCTCTCTTTCCCATCCCCTTTGTTTGTTTTACACTCAACTGTTGTATCTTCATTAAGATTTTCCAAAGCTAGTGGTGTTTCTGGGTGCCTCCATCTTTTTATGCCCATTTTGACACTTTTAAGAGGCCAGACCCTTTTTATGGTGCCTCAAGTTGGGTAGAATCATAGAATATCAGGGTTGGAAGGGACCTCAGGAGGTTATCTAGTCCAACCCCCTGCTCAAAGCAGGACCAATCCCCAGACAAAATCCCCTGAAAATCTTGGCCCTGGTCTTTAGAATGTAAGGTCTTTGGAGCTGGGACTGTCTCTGAGCATGACTGGATGCAGTGTAGTTGTAGCCATGTGGGTCCCAAGATATTAGAGGGACAAGGTGGGTGAGGCGATATCTTTTATTGGCCCAACTGCTGTTGGTGAGAGAGACAAGCTTTCGAGACACATGGAGCTCTTCTTCTGATCTGGGAAAGGTACTCTTAGGCCAAGTCTACACTACAGAGATAGGTCGATATAAGGCAGCTTTAGTCAACCTAATTCTGTAAGCATCTACTAAAATGTAGCTCCAACCAATGCAACTCGCCCACTACACCAACTTAGGCCATGTCTATACGTAGAGCGGCCATGTCTATACTGCAGCACGTGTGGTGAAGATGCTCTATGCCAATGGGAGAGAGCTCTCCAAACCCGTCTCCGTGAGCAGCAGAGGCTGTGTCGGTGGGAGAAGCTCTCCGGCCGATGTAGCGCTGTGCACACGAACACTTACGTCAGTGTAATTTACGTCGCTCAGGGGGGTGGAATATTCACCCCTCTGAGTGACATACGTTTTGCCGGCATAGGCTGTAGTGTAGACATAGCCCGAGAGGCATAGCGCGTCAGTCTGTGTCGTTAGGGCGACACAATGTCAGATGCTGCATTGCTTACGTCGACTGTTGCTGCCTTTCAGAAACAGTCCCACAATGTCCCACACTGGCAGTAAAACCGGTGCAAGCACTCCTGGTGAGGACGCGCACCTCCGACATAAGGAGCATAGGGTGGACATGTAAAACCAATTCAGTTACTGTAGGGACTGTACATCGACGTAATTTAGATGGACTTAATTTTGTAGTGCAGACTTGCCCCCAGAGTCACAGCAAAATGCAGGGTAGAATTGATTGTTTAGAATAAGTAACTCACTAATCCCCTCTTTTTGTCCTATGACTGCAGAGGTGTTAACAAGCTATTTCCCTTGAATGGTCCCTTACAGTATGTGCTAAACAATCTGTTCCAACCTGCATTTTGCTGTGATACTTGGAGTAACTTTCCCAGACCTGAAGAAGAGCTCTGTGTGGCTCGAAAGCTTGTCTCTCTCACCCACAGAAGTTGGGCCAATAAAAGATATTACCTCGCCTACTTTGTCTCTCTGAGCACTACTATAATAGAGAGAATCATATTTTGTGTATTATGGAGCATTTCTCTATAAAACCTTCAGAGTCCGTAAATGTGTGGTTCATGCTTGCAATCTCAATAGACCATGACCCGGCAGGATGCTGGGGAGAAAAGACGTGAGAGGAATACACAGAATTAGGTGATAGGGTTCCTTGTGTTGCACAGTAAACAGTAAGTTCCTGTTTTATTTGTATAGTGACATTCTATTGTTTAAAGAGAGTTGATTAAAGGAACATTTGATGGACTGTGAGGAAAAGATGGGTTTTGAGAAGGGATTTCAGGGTGGAGCGGTTACATGGCTCATCTTTGGAGGAGCTCCAAAGCCTTTCTCATAATATTCAGAGACTTTTTTTCATGCCCCTTTTACAGCAGGGGAAACTGAGGCACACACAAGCTCTGACTTGTACAAGGTCACTCAGTGAAACTAAAATGGAATAGAGCTCAGTCTTAATTCCATCTTAACTCCCAGTCCTCTGCCCTAACAATTGGATGATGTCGCTCCCAACCAGCGGTTTTGTACTTTCATTGTACTACAGTACCAGGACGCTTGGCAGCAGTTCCTCTGTGACTGCCCAGGTCTTCACTTAAATCTATTGATTTATGTAGCGAGTGCAAATTTACCCCCACCTGTTATCGAAGCCAATGTCTGAGGAAGCACATGAGACAATTGTTCCATAGAGAGAGGTTCTTCTTCAAGGAGTGGCCCTGTGGGTGCTCCACTTCAGGTGTCTTGGCGCCCTGTGCTCGTAGTCAGAGATTTGTAGTAGCAGTGCCCCGGTTGGCCATGCACGCGCGGCAGCCGTCTCGCGCCGCTCCCAGCGGCTACTTAGCGTGTGCCGCCAACCGTCCCTCAGTTCCGTCTCTACCGCCTTTGGCTCAGCTCGGGTCGGAATGACAGCAGCGCGGTGGGGCTCTGCCGACGGTGCGTGAACTCCAAACCTCCTCAGGCATGCCTGGTTCCCCCGGATTTAATCTAACCTGCAGACTATCAATTCCTGTATCAGACGGTCATGCTCTGCGCATCCGCTGTCTCGGGGAAACCCATGTACCGCAGAAGGCCCACACTGCAAAAAATTATCTGCTAGGACACTGAAAGCCAGGGACCTCCAACTAAAATGACTGATTATGGAGAAATCCCTCCGGCCAGCCTCTGACCCAGAGTCCAGGACCCCTCCTGGCCAACGGTCTCCGGCAGCAGCCTCAGACAAGGGTTCCACACAAACCGTGTCTAAGGACCCTGCACCTAAGAAGGCGACCAAACATCGGTCGCAGTCATCGCCACAGAGAGATCCCCCCAAAAAGAAGCAGTCTCCTGTGCCGTGCTACAGCGGCTACACTACTATTTTAGAAAGCAAAAAGCCAGAGCTTTGCTATCCACTGGAAAACTGAAATTCTCGATTCCTTGTCCCTTGTTTACCTGTTAGGTGACATTATCTCGCTTATATACAATATTGTATATTGCTTGTTTCGTCAGTATAACCCAATGCACAGGGTGTACACTAAAGTGTTGCAGCCTTTATCTATATAAGGTTCATACACTGCAAGGTAATCTCACAGGAGTTTTTGAAGGAAATGTTTTTTTATTTGGGCAGAATCTTGCATTATTGAGCATAGGATAGTGAATTGTCATATGTGGAAACTGACAGTCTTATCCTGTAAATCCTATTCCTGGGCATAGTCTCTTTGACTTCAATGGGATTACTTGTGTAAGTAAACTCTTATGAGAAAATGCTATAGAACTTAATGGAAAATAAACCAATAGGGTTCTACAGAAATTGCTCTTAAACCCTTTTAATACAGAATCGGATTCTTTTAATAGGTTTTTTGAGTATTCCTAAAGAATTCTATAACAGGCATTATCCTTAAATTTCAAAAATCTTAAGTTATCATTTTTGTTTAAATACTGTAGGGCTTTCCTATGTGAGTTTTGTAACCTCGGGCCCTGAGAACTGTAGCCTTTTGCTGAGAAAAATCACTTTTCATGGTACAATTAAGGTGTTGTAATATATTAAATTTGCTTATTGTTCTAAACAATACACAGTCAAGGGAAACCTATAAGATGTGTCGCCTTTTGCAAAATAAGTGAGAAGTGGATTATTATTTTTCTTGGCTGATTTGCAAATGGTGCAATTATTTCCCTATGCAGTTCTTTATAATAAAGATACTATATATTTATATTACACCTGCTTTTCAAAATGATCCCATCTAATGAGCAAACCTGCCTCACTGAAGTTGTGAACTATTATTACACTCTGCATCTATTTATTCTTTGCTTTGGATGTTTTGACAAGGATTAGATTTCGTAAGATCGTTTAGTGACATATGATGTAGGCAAAAATGATAGGGATGTTTCTAAACAGCTAGGGAGAGCAGTTTGGTATGTCAACCTCTGTCACAATGTTCTCATAAGAACATGAGAGGAAAATACATTGTCTTTAAACTCTGAGTACCAGGTTTGAGAAAAGCTGTTTAGTTCTACCTGTCTTAAACAAGTTTCTTAATTGCAAGATACTAGAGCTTCCAGATCAAAAGTATGGGGCGTATTCTCTTTGATATACACAGACATACAACTTCCCAGTAATGCTAATGGAAGATCTGTACCTCCATCAAAGTGAGTTTTATTTAGGTCCAGATCCTGCAGTTAAGCATGTGCTTAAGTGCTTTGCTCAATCAGGACCTAGGGAGACTAGGTGTCTAACTCAGACTTTATTGATCACAGTGTAATTCCTGTAACTTTCTAGGCATCTAAAATTTAGGCATCACGACCCTGAGCGTTGTAACACCTAAGTTCCTTTGTGGCTCCGGACCGAAGTCTCTAAAACAGGGGTCGGCAACCTTTCAGAAGTGGTGTGCCGAGTCTTCATTTATTCACTCTAATTTAAGTTTTCGCGTGCCAGTCATACATTTTAACGTTTTTAGAAGGTCTCTTTCTATAAGTCTATAATATATAACTAAGCTATTGTTGTATGTAAAGTAAATAAGCTTTTTAAAATGTTTAAGAAGCTTCATTTAAAGTTAAATTAAAATGCAGAGCCCCCCGGACCGGTGGCCAGGACCCAGGCAGTGTGAGTGCCACTGAAAATCAGCTTGCGTGCCGCCTTCGGCACGCGTGCCATAGGTTGCCTACCCCTGCTCTAAAATATCCCTTTTAAGAAACAAGGTCTGAGGAAGCATTTATTGTAGACTGTTGATGATGCCACACTACAGCACATTTTTGTTTGTTTCTATATTAAAAAATGGATATTGAGAATTTTTTTAAAAAAAATCCTAAAGCCTATGTGCTACAGTGTCTTTGGGTAGAGTACCTTCCAGCATTTTACAACCAGGAATTACGCCCCTTGACACCCTCGTGAAGTAGGTAAATATTGTACCCAGCCTACAGGAAGGGAGGCAGAGGGACAGACAGGTGAAGTGAGGTGCCCAGGATTGCACAAATCAGTGGGTGGAGGGAATGAGAACCGAACTCTGAGAAGCCCTGCTCATGCCCAGTCCCTGTTCTAATCATACCTCATGCAGCTTGCACATACACTGAATTCTTTGGTCTGGTCTACACTACAGAGTTAGATCGATGCAAGGCAGTTTACACTGACGTAACTATAGAAGTGTCTGCACTTAAATTTCCTCCCTCTCCTCCCCGATGTAACTGCCCCGCTATGCTGGCTTAATGCCACATCCACGAGTCACGGTCGATGTAATGTAGACACTGTGGTGCTTCTGTCGATTGTCACTGGGTTTCAGGAGCCATCCCACAGTGCCCCACACTGACAGTACAATTGACACAAGCGCTCGTAGTGCGGACGTGCAAAGTGTAGATGTGCCCAAGCGATGTAATTACTGTGGTGGCTGTATGCCGACGTAAATTATGTCGATTTAATTTTGTAGTGTAGATGTGGCCTTTCTGGTAATCCTCCAAAATTTTTGAAATGATAAAGATATATTTCAACAACGGTTTATCCTTGGTCAGCTCATTGTCATGTCAATACACACCTGCACAGTCTTATTTTACCACTCTCTCTTGCAGCCGTTATCAACAAATGATGGTGTACCTACTTAACCCACCTCATATACCTTAGGGCCAAACACCAATATTCAATCTAGACTTCACTGTCTTTACAGAACCATTCTGCTCAGCCTCCTGTGTGTGGTTTAGCTTAATCCCAAAGTAATCCCAAACTGAAATTACAAGGGACAATTGTCCCAAAGAAAGAGCCTTAAAAGCTAGTGAAATCTGTGTATGTTTAGCTTTTATCTGTAGGAATCCTGTTGTCCCCCTGCAATATACATGGGACTTTATTTATAGATTTAGGCTTGTAAAATCTGCACTTCAAAAAAGAGAGTCGTTTTCTCTGTCATAGGCCTTTTTCCTGCGATTGTTGAGCTGAATTGAGAAATGGAAATATATAATCAAGAAGGAAAGTGCACATTTCCTGTGTTGAGTCGGGCTCTTCGAGTCTCTAAGCAGCAGCCCACCTGCTGTATCAATTGCATCTTCAGAGAAAGCACTTAAAGGTGCAAATGCAGGTAACGTCCAGAAAGCTTTGACATAGCTGACGCTTACCCTTTTTTCATATCCTTGCAGGCCATGTTTAGAGTAGAAGTGGGTAGAGATGGGGTAGAGTAGATGCATGTAGTTCTGGTCACCCCATCTCAAAAAGATCTATTAGAATCGGAAAAGGTTCAGAAAAGGGCAACAAAAATTATTAAGGATATGGAACAGCTTCTGTCTGAGGAGAGATTTTAAAAGACTGGGACTTTTCAGCTTGGAAAAGAGACGACTAAGTGCGGATATAATAGAGGTCTACAAAATCGTGAATGGTGTGGAGAAAGTGAATAAGGAAGTGTTGTTTATTCCTTCACATAACACAAGAAACAGAGGTCATCCAATGAAATTAATAGGCAGCAGGTTTCAAACAAACAAAAGGAAGTACTTCTTCACACAGTGCACAGTCAACCTGTGGAATTCATTGCCAAGGGAAGTTGTGAAGGCCAAAAGTATAATTGGGTTCAAAAAAGAATTAGATAAGTTCATGGGGGATAGTCCATCAATGGCTAATACCAAGATGGTCAGGGATGCAACCCCATGCTCCAGCATGTCCTAAACCTTTGACTGCCAGAAGCTGGGAGTGGACGACAGGGGATGGATCACTAAATGATTGCCTGTCCAGTTCATTTCCTCTGAAGCACCTGGCATTGGCCACTGTCGGTAGACAGGACACTGGGCTAGATGGACCTTTGGTCTGACCCAGTCTGGCCATTCTTATAAAATGGAGGGCAGAACCACATTGCTCAGGCTTTTGGTACTTCAACCCAATATTTTCTTACCCTATTGGGGTGAAATTTTCCCCAGTGGTGTATCAGACCTGTGCTGGCCCATTGTGTGGATCACCAATCCACCTGTCCTCACCTTTTGTCCACTTTGGAGGTGGGGGGGAGGGTTGTTTTCTCTAGAGGAACCAGCCAGCCTCCCATCCATATGCCAGTGTGTACCAACCAGTGGCCACCATAAGTAGTAACTACAGATGGTCAGACTTTCAAAGATGCTGAGAACCTAGTGAAGTCAATGGGAACTGCTGGTGTTCAGTACCTTTGAAAGTCAGGCTGATAGTGATGGGTTGATTCCTCAGGGGAAGCTGCCTAGTGATGAGTGAACTTCAAAGTGTTTGAGGTTTGGTTTCAGATAATTACCCATAAGTCTAGATATTCAGGCTCTTCCTGAGCCTGGAATTGGGCTGGAAATCTTGAGGCACGTTCTTGAAAGACTTTGGAGGCTTCCTGTCCTGGCTGTAAATGCTTGGCAATTCTGGGTCAGCGGAATCCTGGAAGTTCTAGTGTGGGATGCATTTTTTCCAGCTCCTTGGTGTTCAAAGGGAGCACTTGGATCCAAGTACCAAGAGCACCCCGCCCCACGCTTGCTATTGGAAGGAAACCCCGTTACCTCTGTGTGTGTACAGCAGGGATCAAGTCAGACTCAATGTGGGGGATGTGTTTGGCTTACAGCCCCCTGCTGCCCTTGTGACCCTGTCTTAACCCAGGCGGAGAGAACCCTCTGATCTTGTAGGCGAATATCAGTGCAGCCCAATTTAGGGATTTTGCCTCGTGCATTGGATATAATAGGACAGGTGCTGCATTGCTACCAGATTTGGTTTGGATCCAGGTGTTGTTAATTCATCCAAGCCCCAATCAAAGGTGAAGTCGTTCTTGTTTGGGTCCGTCACTGATTGGGACAAAGGGTATTGATCATGTATTATGATCCCCTTTCCCTGTGAGCCTTGTTTCGATTCTCAATTTTGCTGTAGACAAGACTAATAATTTTTTTTTTTAAAATAGTGCCAGGCATTTGTTAAATGAGTAAAAAACAGTCCGTGGAGCGGCTTCACAGCAGTTGAAATGATTAATCGTTTTCCAAAGCATTTGAGAGAACGATAAGTATAATTTATTGCCCACATTGGGATTGATGAACTTTTTAAAAGGAACTGGCTCAGGCAAGTGTTAATTTAATAAGAAATCAGGAACTTGTTCCCACTTCATCTGGCCTGTTTTGAGCAGGATAAATTGTTAGCAAAAAAACTTTATTGGCTATTTTGCTCTTTAAAGTTGAGTGGAATTTTGTTGCCTGTTTTTTAAGGTGGCTGCTCAATTGTCAAGGGATTGGACACATTGAGTTAAGTGTATCCCTGATATAACTTCCTTGACTCTAATGTGATGACTTTGGCTAATTGCATATGTATAAAGTCTTACCAGCTGCCCAACTGGTAAAATGTAATGTTTTCAGTAATTTAGACAAGCAAGAATGTAACATTGTTGAAGAAGAGACATGATCAATGGCTCCATGTGTAGTTGGCAGCTGGTATCAAGCGGAGTGCCCCAAGGGTCGGTCCTGGGGCTGGTTTTGTTCAATATCTTCATTAATGATCTGGAGGATGGCGTGGGTTGCACCCTCAGCAAGTTTGCAGATGACACTAAACTGGCAGGAGGGGTAGATATGCTGGAGGGTAGGGATAGGATACAGAGGGACCTAGACAAATTCGAGGATTGGGCCAAAAGAAATCTGATGAGGTTCAACAAGGACAAGTGCAGAGTCCTGCACTTAGGACGGAAGAATCCCATGCAATGCTACAGACTATGGACCGAGTGGCTAGGCAGCAGTTCTGCAGAAAAGGACGTAGAGGTTACAGTGGATGAGAAGCTGGATATGCATCAACAGTGTGCCCTTGTTGCCAAGAAGGCTAACAGCATTTTGGGCTGTATAAGTAAGAGCATTGCCAGCAGATCGAGGGACGTGATCATTCCCCTCTATTTGGCATTTGTGAGGCCTCATCTGGAGTACTGTGTCCAGTTTTGGGCCCCACACTACAAGAAGGCTGTGGAAAAATTGGAAAGAGTCCAGCGGAGGGCAACAAAAATGATTAGGTGGCTGGAGCACATGACTGATGACGAGAGGCTGAGGGAACTGGGATTATTTAGTCTACAGAAGAGAAGGAGGGGGGGGGGGGGATTTGATAGCTGCTTTCAACTACCTGAAAGGGGGTTCCAAAGAGGATAGATCTAGACTGTTCTCAGTGGTACCAGATGACAGAACAAGGGGTAATGGTCTCAAGTTGCGGTGGAGGAGGTTTAGGTTGGATATTAGGAAAAACTTTTTCACTGTGAGGGTGGTGAAGCACTGGAATGGGTTACCTAGGGAGGTGATGGAATCTCCTTCCTTAAAGGTTTTTAAGGTCAGGCTTGACAAAGCCTTGGCCGGGATGATGTAGTTGGGGATCATTTAGTTGGTCCTGCTTTGAGCAGGGGGTTGGACTAGATGACCACCTGAGGTCCCTTCCAACCCTGATATTCTGTGTTTCTATGGTTAAGATGCATGGGAAGCAGGGAAAAGGTTAAGGAGCAAATTATTTTCTGCTGCTTCACAGAGACGATGGATGAAGGGTGTCAAATTGATATCTATGTGACCTCAATAAAAAAATAGGCCATCTTGCAGTGGTTCCTAAATTTTATGATAGAGCTAGTAATAGAACTTTGGTTACATGACTCCCGACCTCTGCCCTTGTGTATGCTCTTTCCATCATTAGTCTCCTTCTCTTTAGCAATACTTGACCCCTTACTGGTCACAGAAGGTTCACAACATACATCATCTGTTGACACTGCCAGTGCATTTTGTGGTACTGAAGTAATTAAAATTCTGTTGAAGTCCTCAACATTCCCATTTTTAGGGGGAGCATTTAGTTGGCTTGATGAAATCAGACATGAACAGGGTGATTAACGACTAATAGTTGTGCTACTTTAGGATTGAACATTAAATTCAAAACAATCTGATAAAGCATCAACGTCAAGAGGGTATTTCTTTTAATAGTAGGTTCCGCATTTAATCACTCGGATAGACATTAACCGTTGACTCTTTATTCAAGAGGAGGGGGTAACCTAAGTGTCCTGGCCATATTTCAACTCCTCTGCACTATCTAAGTATTTATCATCATCATGAAATCGCAGCATCATGATTAATTATATTGTTATGTTTCCACATAGACTAACGGTATGTCTAGACTGCAGTCACCGGATGTTTTTGTAGATTAAATTGACATTCTCAAACTCCCTGTAATCTGGCTAGCTCAGGTCACTGAGCAGTGAGGCCGTGGCAACATGGACTCTACAAACTTACCCAGAACCCAGGGTAGCAACTCTTGAAACTAGCCTGTACAGTGGAGTCGCATCATAGGCGCATTTAACTTACGCGATTTTAATTATACGCGCTCGGCAAAACAAAACAAAAAGAGAAAAATAACAATTTAAATACTGTACCTGTAGTGCGGGCGATTCCGCCCGCCATTCCACTCAATGAGCGTTTGACTATACGCGATTTTCGCCTTCCGCGCTGACTTCAGAACCTAACCCCCGCGTAAGATGCGACTCCCCTGTACTGAGGTTCGCAGTGCTGCAGCCTCGCTATTTTGAGAGCCGAGCTAGCTAAATGAAAGCTATTTTGGGCCTGCTGTCTCCAGCTGCAATTATGCCCAGTGACTACAGTCTAGACATACTCTAAGGAAAAAAATATATAGTTTCGGCGCACATGGCTTTTATTCTAAAGCAAAGGAAACAACTAAGAAAGACAGGCCAAATATAAAGGCTCCACAAAGGGAAGCACGGTGTGAATGGCTCATTCGATCAGTCAGCAACCACTTTGAACTAACTCTGGCATTGCTATGCTAACTGGCAAGGAGGCCGACTTCACCCTTTAAGGTCGAATAGAATACAGTGACTAGCTACATGCACCACCCACTCTGCTTTCCTAAATCCCTCCAGTCTCCATTTCTTGTGCTAAACTGCCATGCAGTGGTGCTGTGTGGGCTGTTCCTGGGTTCTCCCCTTCCATTTGGCTACAGTTAATGGTGGTTAAAGTGACTGCTACCATGTGTGTCTGTGCAATCAGTTGAAGTAGGTAGGTGTGAATTTGACCCATTGGATCAAAGGAAGCATTTAGAAGCCAAACATTAGGGCACACTACAATGTAACAGAATAAACCAGAACTGCTCACAACCCCTGGATTTATGCCAATAGCATACAAATATGTTAATAAGCCAACAAGGCCTTCTATATTTTATCAGATCAAGTGTGTTCTTAATTAACACAGAGGAGGCTGAATTCTCTAATAGAAACGTAATGATTATCACAATTTTAGAAAAAGTATCCAGTGGAAACTCAGAGATAAGGTGTATTAATAACAGAAATGAATAGAGAGGATTAAAGTAAAGCCAAGAACTGACAAGGAATTCAACGTTTGCTCTAAGAAGGACAAACTCGTTGGAATGCAAAGAAAAATTACACATCTAATTATCTACTTGGGGTTTCTCTTTGACAAATTGAAGCTTTGCAATTTACAGAGTTAATTAAGTGGCCTTTCTTTGCAGACTCACTGCTTTTTAAGAGGCCTCATTTCAGTTTTCCACATAACTACGTTGTCAACAATTCCTGCGCTCCCCCTAGCAGAGAGAAGAGTTCTTTTTAGGGCTAAATGAGTGTTGGTCTGGTGTCCCTTTTATAATTCTGTCAAGAGCTCATCAGGTTTGACTGTGATCACAAGGAGTCTATGGGTATGACAGTTTTATCCCTTCTAAAATTACTTTCACTTGAAATGAGTGCCAAACCCAGTGATTTAATCCAAGATAGGGTCAATAAAAATCTGCATTCATTTCCTCTGGATGCTGGTAGGTTGCATTCAGTTTTCTCTCATTGTAGATGGATTAGAGCTAAATAAGGATTTCTAAGAGCCCTGTGTCAAATGTTTATTTTTGTCGATGAAACATGTTCACTATTTTTCTTCAGTTGCAAACTAGTGCCGAAATATTTTGTTCTGATAATTTGAAAGTCAATGACACACGTTCATGAAGCAATTATTTCCCCATAATAATAGACCGTTCCCTCTATAGATCTTAAAGCCCTTTGCAAAGGTGGATGAGCATTATCTCCATTTTGCAGATGGGGAAACTGAGGCATAGAGGGACAGACACTTGCCCATGGTCACACAGTGAATCTTAGGCAGATGTGAGAACAGAACTGCAATTCTGGTGCCCTGCTCATGAGAAGATCTTTCTTTCCTCAAGTATTATAACCTGTATGCCCATCTGCCCTGGGTTTCTTTGCTGGGCTCCTCTCTATATATCGTTCCTTCTTGTACATATTTGCCCCAGTTTACTGTTCTATCCACCATCCCCAAATTAATATAGCAGGTGTTACCCTTGGTTAATTGTTATGGAATTCCTTGTCTGATTACCTTAGACCCACTCAATCCTGATCTAGATTGTAATGCATGTGGTGATATTTCTACAGTGCTGTCTCTGGGTATGTATGCACCGCAATAAAACACCCACAGCTGGCCTCTGTCAGCTGGCTCAAGCTGCAGGGCTATACAATTGCTGTGTAGACTTCTGGGCTTGGGGTGGAGCCTGGGATCTGGGACCCTTTCCAATCACGGGCTCTGGCCCAAGCCCAAATGTCTATACTACAGTTTTATAGCCCCGCAACCCATGCCCCTGTGAGCCCAGATCAGCTGACATGGGCCAGCTGCAGGTGTTTTATTGCGATGTAGACATGGCCTATGGGGGCTTGTTGACATGGGGACATCTAGGAAGGTTAATCCAAATTAATTAAAGGGATGAATTTGAAGTGTATTGGTTAAACTGCATTCAGCCCCTATGTAAACACCCTCTTCGAATTAAAGTGACCGTAGTCTGGTTTATCTTAATTCACTTCCAACGTGGAGAAAATCAGGTTAATTCTGAATGAGGGAGCTGAATGCAGCTAACCCACTTCAAATTCACACCTTTAATTAGTTTGGATTAACTTTCCTGGATGTCCCCATGTCAACAAACCCTAACAGTTAATTGTTAATCGAAGCTTTGCTCCGGATAGCTATCAGTTTAACAAAGCATCACTCCTGTTTCCAGTGGCGTTACTGGGAACCTGCACCTTATTTCATTGTAACCATGCTATTAAGTTGTCACCATTTCCTTAAGCCTTTTGACTGGACTCATTGAGTTTGGTAAATGATTTCTTTCCCTACAACTCCCTTGGATACTTGCCTTGGAAGGTGCTTTGTAAATGCACGTTTTAACGACACAAGGAACACATTTAATGACTGGGTAAGTAAATTGCCTTTATACAGTTGTTCTGTATTTTAAAGACAACATCTGATGGGGGTAGTTAGTTACTATGGTAACTCTTTCATTTCCAGTGGATTATATCAGAGCCTAGTAAGAGAGCGAGCTAGCATGGGGATATGTTTCTACACTGTAAAATGTGCAGAGGACATCCTTCCATTCTTATAGGGAGTCAGAGTTGATCAGTGGGTGGTTTTTTTTGATAAGCATGGACCTGAGCTACAAAGCTGGGAGTAAAATGCTTTGAGATCTGTGAATGAAAAGCACTTGGAGCATCAGGTATTCCTGCTACCATTGAGTATAGCTGGGTGCATAGTAGCATGAGAGAGAGCTGGACTAATTTATGAGTGGTATTGTATGGGGGCAGGACTCAGCGGTTCTTGGGGGCGTTTTTTGGTCTCCTTCCTCTGAAGCATCAGAGATGGCTGGAGATGGGACACTGGATGGGGAGGGCCAGGGCTCTGAGGTGGCACCGAGCATTTTCTCTCTCAGAAAGCAGCTGTCAATTAGGGCAATATTGTTTCTCAACAAGTGGGTTGTGACCCCCAGTGGGGTCATGAAAGGCAATCAGTGGGGTCGCAAGTCTTTACAATTTTAGATTTTCTTTGCTTTAGATTGTAATCATCCACTCCCCAAACACCCTCACCTCAAAGTCAGATATTCTCTGTCAGCCTCTCAAAACACACACCATGACATTGCATAGGCTTATCATTGTTGCATTGTTTTAGTCTTACAGTAAATATAAGTGGAGAATCGTGAACATTTTTGACTTTGAATACATGGTCGCCAACCCGAAAAGGTTGAGAAACACAGAATTAGGACATATGAGCATAAATCCTTGCAACATCTGGGCTCATTGGTCATTGGAAACTATATAGTTCAGTGCAGACAGCAATGAAGTTAGGGCCTGCTCCCACTCGCATCGAAATCGGTGGCAACATTTCCATTGAGCTCAGTAGTGTGGGATTGGGCCTTCCTGATGGAAACCAAAGGAATTTGTGTGGGGGATGGAATGTTGAGGCATGACGTATTTAAACATCCCCACTCACGCAATGAGAAACCGCATCCTAGGAGGCCCTGATCACCTGCAGTGACAATGAAGCAAATCGATGATTAAATCGCTGGTATCCTGTGAGGAGAAGCCAGGAGTAAATCACTCTCGTGAGTGTTTCATTACATTAAATCTATTATGATGAGGAGCAATAACATTGACTCAGACATATGTGAAAGACAAGCAATAAAAGCAGAGGCATAATGAGGATATTACAAACAGATGAATGATAAGCACTGCCGCCGCCGTGGAGTTATGTTTAATAAGATGTCATGAATACGTGGGTATAAAAATTGTGACCAATCCTCCGACCAATTCTCATCTCCTCCTTGGTCTTCTGGCTTCTTGCCTGTGTGTTTCTATGCTGATCTATACAGCACCTAGATGCTATGCTGATTAGCACTTTTGGGAGAATTGCTCAGTAAAAACTAACTGACGGCTAGTGGCTGTTTGTCTCCTCATGGCAGATTTTGTAAAAGTAGGAGTGTTAATGCTAGAATCCAACTGAGTCCTTATATTTTGCTTCCCTAAAACCGTTCCTGTACTCCCAGTTGGACTGGAGATCTTTCCTTTCCTAAACTATTCCAAGGGCCTGGTCTACACTAAGGGGCTTGTCTACATTACCCGCTGGATCGACGGGCAGCGATCGATCCAGCAGGGGTTGATTTATCGCATCTAGTCTAGACGCGGTAAATCGACCGCCGAGCACTCTCCCGTCAACTCCGGTACTCCACCAGGGTGAGAGACGCAGGCGGAGTCGACAGGAGAGCATCAGCCGTCGACTTACCGCAGTGAAGACACCGCGGTAAGTCAGTCTAAGTACAGTGACTTCAGCTACGTTATTCACATAGCTGAAGTTGCGTAACTTAGATCGATTCCCCCTCCCCCCCCAGTGTAGACGAGGCCTAACAGAGTTAGGTCAACGTAAGGCAGCTTACTCTGTTAGCATCTATGTTAACATGTAGCTCCCACCGGTGTGACTCACCTTAATAACTCCACCTCCACGTGGTGCTTAAGTTGATGTAGTAAGGGTGACGCAGCGTCAGTGCAGACGCTGCATTGCTTACATCGACTGTTGCTGCCTTTCAGACGCCATCCCACAATGCCCCACGCTGGCAGTTAAATTGGCGCAAGTGTTCCTGGTGAGGACATGCACTGCTGACACAAGGAGTGTAGTGTGGACGTGCAAAAGCAATTCAATTACTGCAGTGGCTGTACATCAACGTAACTTAGGTCAGCTTAATTTTGTAGTGTACACTTGCCCACAGTCTCTTTGCAGCTCCTGCGTTTCAGTGGTGTTAGGTGATCCTTAATGTATACCTAGTATGTGATGCACTTTATGGCCCTTCGTGGTAAATGTCTGCATATATATTATTGTTATAACCCCCTCATATTTCTTCAAACAAGAATTTGATCCAAGTAATAACACCTTTTGTTCATGTCTTATGACAATTGTAATGAGTCAGAGTGAATACATCTTTGGCTAGAACGATAGTAATGGCCTACTTTCTCTTTTCTATGCAGTTCTTCTGGGTTCTTCTGGCGATCTTCATCACTGAGGTGCTGTTGATATTCATTGAAATAATCTTCGAAAACAAGGTGAGCTTCTTGAACTTTTCTTGGAGAGTGCAAATCACATTTGTCCTGTCTGAAGAAGAATGTGGAACTGCCTGTTCAATTAACCATTGACATGAGCAAAGGCGGATTTGTTTTCTCCCAAGTCACTGTTTTCAGCGTTATGCTATTTAAGAGACTCTCACCTCTTCTTTTGTGCATGGCTGAAAGCTAAATATTTCTCATTGACCCTTTATTCCTATATTGTATATTAGTTTTGCAGTTATATAGTCTTTCGAACACTCTGAATTAGGAGAAATTATGTCAGAATTATTAATAAAGATACAATGCTCTTTAACTTTCCTCTTGCCCACGAATTAGGTTAGAGATACACTCCATGTTGGCACCAGAGCTGAACACCAGGTTTCAACGGATACCTTTAAAGAAATTTCCCTCTCCCGTTATATGACCAGATTGTTAGAAGGGTTGGGTAAATATTGTAAGCAAAGGATGGGAAAGACTTTTATGTCTCTTGGATGAGAGATACAACCAAGATTCTCTGACTAAACTCGGGGATTAAAGTTCCGCATGGGAAAATGTTTAAAGAGGGATCCTTCCACTGGCTATTCAGTATCCCACTGCATCAAGTTTCAAATGCCTCGTCCCGCGCCACTTCCAGCAGCTCCCATTGGCCTGGAGCAGCGAACCTCGGCCACTGGGAGACGCGATTGGCCGAACCTGCAGATGCGGCAGCTAAACAAACCGGCCCGGCCCACCAGGGGCTTTCCCTGCACAAGCGGCGGAACAAGTTTGGGAGCCACTGGTCTAAGGGTATTAAATCAATTGAAAGTAGAAGTTAGTGGGAGTTGGGTGCTTAATGCATTTCAGTTCCTTTGGAAATTCCCAACTGGTATTCCAGACTACCTATTCCCTTGGGAAACAATGTCCTGAACTTTAATGGTGAGATTTTCAAGGACACTTAAGTGGTTTGGATGCCCAATTCTCATTAATTGTAATGGGAACTGAGCATCCATATCCCTAGTCAGCTTTGTAAATCTCCAACTAAAAACTCAAGGGAACTTTCTATAAGGATAGTGGGTTTTGTGCAGCGCTGCTTTGCCAGCTCATGCACGACACCCTGCAGTACTGTCCTGCTATAGTGGTGGTTTTGTTTTATTACTACAGTATAGACAGAGAAGTACTGTGGGATGGGAAATGGTCCTAGAAATGTAAAATACGCAAAAATGTTTTAACTTGTTGCTTTAGAGGCTGTACTGTGTTTTCTTTTGTAGCTAGTTGGTTTCAATAATGGGATTTATGTTAATACATTTCACATCAGATCCTAATTACACATGCTTAATGGGAGTATTAAATAAGCATTGGGAAAACATAGTTTCCAGTCTTCCTCTTGCACTGACCACTGAGTTCTCCGACTTTTGCCATTGTTTTGTATGGAAATTTAGTTACATCTGTCAAAACAATAAAGGGGCCAGCAAGAGCAGAAAGTGGGCATGAATATTGAGTTACCATGTCACTCCAGGAAGCTGCTTTTAAAATAGCAGGAGGGTTGATTCAGGGGCTTGAAATTGCTAAAGGTCATAGGGAATCTTCTCCAAGCTTTAGTTAAATTCCCTCCTGACTTCCTTTTTTGCAATGTCAAAGAAAATAAAGGCCATTGATAAATTTTTCTTTACTGACTGATTNTTCCCCCCCCCCCCCCCCCCACAAATCCTCTTTGGAACTTGCTGAGCTTTTTGCCTCAATTCTGTTAAATGATGCTTGAAACTTTTGCATATGATGCCTGTACATCACTGTAATGGACAGATTAAAAATGCTTACAATAGGTGTTCTTTTCTGCCACTCTCTGAATTAAGCTGAAGAAACCCTGCTACTTCCAGTATTAACTTGACATCACAATCAGTTAAATGCCTTAAATACAGAACCATAATCTCTGCTGGCTCACACAATACCCAGTATGGCTGAACCATTTCTAAAATGCATACTTAGGGGCTTTATAAAAATCTGTTCTGTTTGTATAAATGATTTCATGGCTCCTTTAGCACTATAATAGCTGGGGGGGGATTTTAAAGAGTGTATTATCTCCTCAGTGACCTCAAACCCTAAACACAAATCAATACTCCGGAGGTTCAATCCATGTGAGTCATAGCCAAAGGAAAGGTTTGCATGAGCCCCTGTAGTGAAACAGAAGTTCACATGGCTCATTGTTGCATTGCAGGAATTGCAGATGCTGTTTGTTGTGCGATAGGCTTCCAGTTCCTCCTCCTGGGTTGGTATCGTGGATGGATTATCTCTGCATTAGGCCATCGTCTTCCAAACAAGCAGGCTGAGTCACCTGAAGTTAGAGATGTGGGGCCTGATTCTTCATTGACTTGCAACTTATGTTGTCATGTATACCTGGGGACAATGGGTGTAAAATGCTTCCAGTTGTATGACGGAGCGCAGAGCTCTCATTGTGGTGCACAACCATAAATGACAGCACGAGGGGTCAGGCCCTTCTTCTTAACTCTGATTTCTTCTTCACGTAGCGTCCCTACAGGTGCTCCACTCTAGGTGTGCTAGTGCCCCCTGCGTCTTCAATCGGAGATTGCTCATAGCAGTGTCCATTCGGCCCGCGCACGCACGCTTAGGGTGACCAGACAGCAAGTGTGAAAAATCGGGACGGGGGTGGGGGGTAATAAGAGCCCATATAAAAAAAAAAACCCAAATATCGGGACTGTCTCTGTGCGTGCTGGTCAGCCTTGTGCCCTGTGCCATTGTTGTATAGAACCACCCTCAGTTCCTTCTCAACCGCCTCGGCCTGAAGCTGAGCTCTGGCAATTGTCCCATTGAGATTTCCCCAACTTTTCCTCTTCTCTTATTAATCATAGAATCATAGAATATCAGGGTTGGGAGGGACCTCAGGAGGTCATCTAGTCCAACCCCCTGCTCAAAGCAGGACCAACTAAATGATCCCCAACTAAATCATCACAGTCAGGGCTTTGTCAAGCCTGACCTTAAAAACCTCTAAGGAAGGAGATTCCACCACCTCCCCAGGGAACCCATTCCAGTGCTTCACCACCCTCCTAGTGAAAAAGTTTTTCCTAATATCCAATCTAAACCTCCCCCACTGCAACTTGAGACCATTACTCCTTGTTCTGTCATCTGGTACCACTGTGAACAGTCTAGATCCATCCTCTTTGGAACCCCCTTTCAGGTAGTTGAAAGCAGCTATCAAATCCCCCCTCATTCTTCTCTTCTGCAGACTAAACAATCCCAGTTCCCTCAGCCTCTCCTCATAACTCATGTGCTCCAGCCCCCTAATCATTTTTGTTGCCCTCCGCTGGACTCTTTCCAATTTTTCCACATCCTTCTTGTAGTGTGGGGCCCAAAACTGGACACAGTACTCCAGGTGAGGCCTCACCAATGTCGAATAGAGGGGAACGATCACGTCCCTCGATCTGCTGGCAATGCCCCTACTTATACAGCCCAAAATGCCGTTAGCCTTCTTGGCAACAAGGGCACACTGTTGACTCATATCCAGCTTCTCGTCCACCGTAACCCCTAGGTCCTTTTCTGCAGAACTGCTGCCTAGCCACTCGGTCCCTAGTCTGTAACAGTGCATGGGATTCTTCCGTCCTAAGTGCAGGACTCTGCACTTGTCCTTGTTGAACCTCATCAGGTTTCTTTTGGCCCAATCCTCTAATTTGTCTAGGTCCCTCTGTATCCTATCCCTACCCTCCAGCGTATCTACCACTCCTCCCAGTTTAGTGTCATCTGCAAATTTGCTGAGAGTGCAGTCCACGCCATCCTCCAGATCATTAATGAAGATATTGAACAAAACCGGCCCCAGGACCGACCCTTGGGGCACTCCACTTGAAACCGGCTGCCAACTAGACATGGAGCCGTTGATCACTACCCGTTGAGCCCGACGATCTAGCCAGCTTTCTATCCACCTTATAGTCCATTCATCCAGCCCATACTTCTTTAACTTGCCGGCAAGAATACTGTGGGAGACCGTATCAAAAGCTTTGCTAAAGTCAAGGAATAACACATCCACTGCTTTCCCCTCATCCACAGACCCAGTTATCTCCTCATAGAAGGCAATTAGGTTAGTCAGGCATGACTTGCCCTTGGTGAATCCATGCTGACTGTTCCTGATCACTTTCCTCTCCTCTAAGTGCTTCAGAATTGATTCCTTGAGGACCTGCTCCATGATTTTTCCAGGGACTGAGGTGAGGCTGACTGGCCTGTAGTTCCCCGGATCCTCCTTCTTCCCTTTTTTAAAGATGGGCACTACATTAGCCTTTTTCCAGTCATCCGGGACCTCCCCCGATCGCCATGAGTTTTCAAAGATAATGGCCAATGGCTCTGCAATCACATCCGCCAACTCCTTTAGCACCCTCGGATGCAGCGCATCCGGCCCCATGGACTTGTGCTCGTCCAGTTTTTCTAAATAGTCCCGAACCACTTCTTTCTCCACAGAGGGCTGGTCACCTTCTCCCCATACTGTGCTGCCCAGTGCAGCAGTCTGGGAGCTGACCTTGTTCGTGAAGACAGAGGCAAAAAAAGCATTGAGTACATTAGCTTTTTCCACATCCTCGGTCACTAGGTTGCCTCCCTCATTCAGTAAGGGGCCCACACTTTCCTTGACTTTCTTCTTGTTGCTAACATACCTGAAGAAACCCTTCTTGTTACTCTTAACATCTCTTGCTAGCTGCAACTCCAAGTGTGATTTGGCCTTCCTGATTTCACTCCTGCATGCCTGAGCAATATTTTTATACTCCTCCCTGGTCATTTGTCCAATCTTCCACTTCTTGTAAGCTTCTTTTTTGCGTTTAAGATCAGCAAGGATTTCACTGTTTAGCCAAGCTGGTCGCCTGCCATATTTACTATTCTTTCTACACATCGGGATGGTTTTTTCCTGCAACCTCAATAAGGATTCTTTAAAATACAGCCAGCTCTCCTGGACTCCTTTCCCCCTCATGTTATTCTCCCAGGGGATCCTGCCCATCAGTTCCCTGAGGGAGTCAAAGTCTGCTTTTCTGAAGTCCAGGGTCCGTATTCTGCTGCTTTCCTTTCTTCCTTGTGTCAGGATCCTGAACTCGACCATCTCATGGTCACTGCCTCCCAGGTTCCCATCCACTTTTGCTTCCCCTACTAATTCTTCCCGGTTTGTGAGCAGCAGGTCTAGAAGAGCTCTGCCCCTAGTTGGTTCCTCCAGCACTTGCACCAGGAAATTGTCCCCTACACTTTCCAAAAACTTCCTGGATTGTCTGTGCACCGCTGTATTGCTCTCCCAGCAGATATCAGGGTGATTAAAGTCTCCCATGAGAACCAGGGCCTGCGATCTAGTAACTTGTGCTAGTTGCCGGAAGAAAGCCTCGTCCACCTCATCCCCCTGGTCTGGTGGTCTATAGCAGACTCCCACCACGACATCACCCTTGTTGTTCACACTTCTAAACTTAATCCAGAGACTCTCAGGTTTTTCTGCAGTTTCATACCGGAGCTCTGAGCAGTCATACTCCTCTCTTACATACAATGCAACTCCCCCACCTTTTCTGCCCTGCCTGTCCTTCCTGAACAGTTTATATCCATCCATGACAGTACTCCAGTCATGTGAGTTATCCCACCAAGTCTCTGTTATTCCAATGACATCATAGTTCCTTGACTGTGCCAGGACTTCCAGTTCTCCCTGCTTGTTTCCCAGGCTTCTTGCATTTGTGTATAGGCACTTAAGATAACTCGCTGATTGTCCCGCTTTCTCAGTCTGAGACAGGAGTCCTCCCCTCTTGCACTCTCCTGCTCGTGCTTCCTCCCGGTATCCCATTTCCCCACTTACCTCAGGGCTTTGGTCTCCTTCCCCCGGTGAACCTAGTTTAAAGCCCTCCTCACTAGGTTAGCCAGCCTGCTTGCGAAGATGTTCTTCCCTCTCTTCGTTAGGTGGAGCCCGTCTCTGCCTAGCACTCCTCCTTCTTGGAACACCATCCCATGGTCGAAGAATCCAAAGCCTTCTCTCCGACACCACCTGCGTAGCCATTCGTTGACTTCCACAATTCGCCGGTCTCTACCCAGGCCTTTTCCCTGCACAGGGAGGATGGACGAGAACACCACTTGCGCCTCAAACTCCTTTATCCTTCTTCCCAGAGCCACGTAGTCTGCAGTGATCCGCTCAAGGTCATTCTTGGCAGTATCATTGGTGCCCACGTGGAGAAGCAGGAAGGGGTAGCGATCCGAGGGCTTGATGAGTCTTAATAACACATGCCCAACCGCCAGAGGAAGAGGATGATCAGCAGGAGGGAGAAAAGCTGCAAACATTTTTCAAATGGCATTGCAACCCTTCCGTTAAACTTGTGGCTTGAGTAAAACCATTAGCATCTAAATCATCCCTTAATTTAATTTAATGGGCGATATAAATATTTAATTAAAAATCAAACAATTGGTGAGAGAGAACAGAGATTTAACAAGCGATGAATCTTCTTGACCTATAATTGTCACACTGCACAAAGCAAATGTGAATCTGCATTTGGAATAAACTACTAGGCATTTAATTATGCCAGTTGATATGTAAATGTGCTCATGGAGTTGCAGATGATTTAAATTAAATACCTGCTTTTGCTGCCTTGTGCCAATTGAAATAGAGAGTTTATGCAGCTAGAATTATTTAGCTCTCAGCCATTTAGCCACTGTCTTAAAGTCTAGATTTAATTCAGGATGCTGTAAATGGATGGTACCACTGATCTAGGACATAAGGTTCTTTCAACTGGGGAATAGTATGTCTCCGTGGTGCCCACAATATAAAATATTCTGGAGCACGTAGCTTCTGGAAACAGCTAAACATAGAAATGGTCACAGACAGCCTCATTATGAGAATGTGTCTTGCTTTAAATTGCTTCATCACACGAAACAAACAGTTACCTAATTTATAGGTGCAGTAAATTCTTTGAGCGCTCTTAAAAGTTTCTGGATAGCCGGGGAGAAGAGCATTACTACCATGGGCCTCATTCTGACACTGAATGGCCATCAGAGCCCAGGCCTTAGGAAGCAGGAGCGATATCTTCCCTGTGTGACCTTGAGCAAGTCTCTCTGTTCCTCAGTATCTTTATCGGAAAAATAGGGATAAATCCTTCCCTACCTCAGAGGGGGGTGGCGAGGATAAATTCTTAAACGTTTGTGAGGTACTATGGTGACAGGGTCGTGTACACAACATACGTTACAAAGACTGGTGCCCCAACACCTCACAGCTTTACAGGCATTCTCAGGGTGTACTTTGCCTTCTTCCAGATGAACACAAGTGGCAAAGCCTTGAATCTCTATGCTGCCAGCAAAGAGATGCAGCGTGTGCACTTGCGTCTGTTCTAAAAACAGTGTTGATCATCCCATGAAGACATCCAGGGAAGTGCTGGACACACAAAACACGCACAATGAAAGCTGCTCAATATTAAGCCAAAAAATCAGATTTTTTAATTGAAAAACCTAAAAAAATATTTTGGCAATACAAATCAATTTTTCATTAAAAAAAACTAACGTTATTTTGGCCAAAAACATTAATTTTTCACTTGAGAGTTTCTTTTCAAAATGGAAAAACATTGATTTTTCATCAGAAAATCTGTTAAAATAGTTTTTGGCCAAAAGAATAAATTTTTCATTTAATAACCTAAAAAAAAATCTTTTGGCAAAAATTTTGATTTTTCAGCAAACATTTTATTTTAAAAAATGTCTGGCAAAAATTGGTTTTGCAATTAAAAATCTTGGTAAAAGAATTGGCAAAAAAAAATTGCTTTTTCACTGGAAAAAAATCAAATGAAATTTTAAGGCCAAAATATATATTTTTTAATTGAAAAACCGCAAAAAATATTGAATTGTGGCAGAGCTGTCAGCTATGGCAAACCTGCGGCTTTATCTTGTTTGTCTTCAAGCTAATGATGGTCATTAAAAAAAATGCCCAGCAGTCTATCTTTAGATGTGGAAAAATCAGAATTAACATTTTCACAAACTTCTGCATGAGCGATTTCTTAAAAGCCCTTTCAGAATATCCTGCTAATTTTACCATCTCAGCAGGCTGCGTCTTCTCCTGTGGGGTCCCTGCATGTGTCTCCTCTCACACCTTCTTTTTCAAATTCCTCTAGCATTCTTCTTCCCTATTCCCCAGCTCGCCCAACATTTGATTTTCATGTCAGAATTAATTATGCAAAACAACTCCCCTGCCCAAAGCCCCCTCCCTTCATTAATATTTCTGAGTGTTTGTGGCTGGCGGTATCTTGTCAGAAGTCAAACCGCAAACATACTCTGGGAATAGGGCCTGATGTTTAGAATTAGAGGCTTTGCTCTGAGCAAGCTAATAAGCTTTCCAAGCACCTGTAAACTGCTTTTTATATTAAACTACTACTTAATCTGAAGTATCCGATATGTCAAAGTAATTTTGATATGTGCTCTAGGAATTTCAGGATGAGTCCTTGACTGGCTACCTCTGTCTCTCCCTTAATGTAGTTTTGTGCATAATTAAATTACCAAAAAGTAACTGGATAAAGGTTGGTAAGCAGTGTTAATGTTTGTAGAGGGCTTCTTTCCCGTTTGTAGCTCGCTCGCTCCATTGAAATGTTCTTTATTTAGACTGAGCCAACTCCACACGTACACTTTGCCAGGTTCAAGACCCACACTTCAGTCTGGCATCTGCAGTTTGACTGTGAAAGGGGGGAGGGAGGGCACTGGGGAGAGGAGGTGTACAGGCTGTGGACAAAGGGAGCTGTAGCATTTTTCAGGTGGTTCCCCCCCCCCCGATAACACTCTTTCCACGGCAGTGGTTCTCAACCTATTTACCATTGTTGGCCACATCCAATACTACCTGTATGGCCCTGAGGATGGCCCATGGGCTGCAGCTATGTGCTGATTGGGCTGTAAGTGGGCCATGGGTTGAGAACCACTGCTCTAAGGACACAGCAACTCTAAGGATGTGGAGGAGGGACAGTGTGACATGATACTTCAGGATATACGCCAACATGACTGGCTTTTTAAGTGTGTGAGGAGGAGCTTAAAGACACACACAACCCTCCTACTGCTGCAGAAGTTCTGCAAGCTGTTTGTTGTGTTCAATCGTAGCAATCCGTTCACATTTTCAAGGCCATTTCTGCTCTCCTCCCTGTCTTGTAAAGTTCCCTGCATGGAGCGTGGGATTTTACACAGGGGACCAGAATTCTACCCTTTCTTTACTAGTGAATAGATAAGCAGGCTTGATTCCATGCCTGTCATCCTCAGCTGGGAACAATTTTCCCCTCCCACCACACTCCACGTAATCAGGATACTCCACTAAGCAATTTGACCACCTGGGGTTGAAAATTTAATATCCAAACCAGAAAGTCTTTCCCTCCCAACGTTCCTTATCGCAAAAGAATAAAATCAGCCATGTCATTGCACCCAACTGAAACTCAGATGAAATTTAAAGCAAAGAACCTTTCCTTAAACTTGTTTTTGGAAGAGCATGAAGAGGTTGCTATTCAGTGTGATAAAATACGGGGATCCTATATAGGAGTTGGCAGCGAAAGGGTTAGTACAGTCTCTGAGAAGAGATCACAGCTGCGTACCCTTAATTCAGTGATTGTGAGGGTGGCAGAGACAGGCCAGCTGTGTTGAGTTAATTAATTTATCTCAAGCATGCCAAAGGCTGAGCTGTGAAGAGACAGGACTAGCTCATGGCTAGACAGCACTCGGGGAAAGAACTGGTGAGGAAAGCCTTTTTGCGTGTGTACGTTTGTGGTCTCAGATTTTAGCTGCACGTAGGGTTGCCAACTTGGTAATATTTAAAAACCAGACGCTGCAGCAGGAGTGCCAGAACCTCCCCTGCCCCGCCCCTTCCTGAGGCCCCACCTATTTCCCCCTCAAGCCNTTTTTTTTTTTTTTTTTTGCTGCCTGGGGCAGCAAAAACCCTGGAGCCGGCGCTGTGAGGAAAGCCTTTTTGCGTGTGTACGTTTGTGGTCTCAGATTTTAGCTGCACATAGGGTTGCCAACTTGGTAATATTTATGAACCAGACGCTGCAGCAGGAGTGCCAGAACCTCCCCTGCCCCGCCCCTTCCTGAGGCCCCACCTATTTCCCCCTCAAGCCCCACCCCTTTCCCTTAGCCCCCTGCCTCTTTCTCTGAGGCCCCGCCCCCATCCACTCCTCCCCTCCCTCCCTCTCTGCTTTCCATGTGCTTCAGTCAGACACCTGTACTAGATCAGTATCTCTCGCTGTCAGAAATGGGGGCTGGAACCTTTGTCCAACAACTCTTAAGCACACAGATCCACACTACATGAACTAAAGAAACTCTTTAAACTATCGGTACTAATATGTCCCATATCCCCTCTCTATGCAACTAGCTGTTATGTCGCAATACAAGCTCTTATGTGATGCAGTCAGGGAACAAAGTTACTAACCGGATGAAAAATGTTAAGTAGAGAGAGAATGAAATGTGCAAAGGTCTCTATGGAGAGAATACTTAGATCTCCAGTGTTGGCAGCAGCATAGCATTAGTTCACTAACACCAACACACAAACGTAAAAAGTAAATAAATAAAAACGGGGGAAAGAATCAGATCCAATACAACAAATCATAATTGTAGCCAACAGCCATACGACAAATCTCATGGTTCGTTGTGCTGCCTAGCCCTGTCTTCAAAGGGCTGAAATACCTATGTATTAATAAATCACATTTTGGGGAGGGATTTCTCTACAGACACAATCTAAGATGCTGTTGGCTTCCCTGACAGCTATCTACACGCATCTCGCTGATAATGGCAGGCAGGTGGATAAAGATGCTTTTATTTACTGGAGGTCATGAGCTTGTGTAGAAAATAAAGGATTTGTGTTTGTTTAGAACCAGCTGGTGCCTTTTGTATCAGCTCTGCCTTAGAGATCTTTGTCAGCTTGTTGTTTGTGTGTCCCATTCCACATAGCAGAGTCCTGTGTTTCATGACTGGAGCGGGGTGGTTACCCCGCTCCTGAAATAAGAAGAGTGAGAACAGCTGGGGGAAGCTGAGTGAGTAGCTGACCACAAGTGTGGCCAGCTCAATCAGGGCCCAGCTGGCCCTGATAAGAGGGCTGTGGGCCAGAAGCTGGAGGAGTCTCTCTCTAGCGGTGGAGAGAGAAGGACCTAGCTGCCTGGGAGCAGAGTACCAGAGGTAGAGCAGTGCTGGGGAAGGGCAAGAGGAGCTGTGGAGCTCCAACCTGGTAAGTCCCCAGGCTGCAGGCCTTGTGCAAGGCCTAAAGAAGGTACTGGGGCTGCAGAGGTGCAGTCCAGGGTTAGGCAGAGGCAGCTGGTCCACGCCCCCCCCCCCTTTGCCAATGATGAGTGACCATTACAGACTGCAGTCTGCCCCAGTGAACGGGGGCTAGATGATGACTGGCAGTAACCACTGAAGCAAGGTGGGTATAGTGGGTTGGGGGTTCCCCTGGGACCTAGAGTAAGGGGGTACTGCTTGGGCAAATAAAGGGCCACCGGGGTCTGGGAGGGACACAGGGCCTGAGGCAGGCAAGACACCTGCCAGCAGAGGGCGCTCTGAAGCGGGAAAAGAGCTAATTCCAATACGACCAGCAGGAGGCGCTGCGCCGGTGAGTCTTCACGCTGCTACAATGACCTTCAAGGGGAAAAATAATACATGATGATAAGTCTTTGACCATGATTCTGCTCTCCCTTACTAGAGTTGCCAGCCCTCCAGGATTGTCCTGGAGTTTCCTGGAATTAAAGATTCATCTTTAATGAAAGATTATGTCATGTGCTGAAACCTCCAGGAATATGTCCGACCAAAATTGGCAACCCTGTCCATTACACGGGTGCGGCTTCCATTGAAAGCAATAGGCATTGTAACTGCTGCGAGAGTGGAACAGAGTTCTGTAAATGAGTTAGCCATCACCTGTCGGTCCCCTCGTGGCCGGGGACTGCCCGGCTCTTTATTTCCCCTCTCCCTTTTACACAGCCCCCCATGAACCCTGGCTCAGCCAATCACTACTTTTCTTGGGGTCTGGGTTTATTCAGAGAACAATAACTCTAAAGTAAAACTCAAAATCCCACCAGTCTGTCCCCGGGCCCAGCTTTTACCTCAGAGCCTGGGTGACCAAAAAGGTTTCTTCGACAGAGTCGTTTTATCCATTCTTAGGAGGCGGCCCGCTCTGGGGTTTGGCTTGTAGCTGCCCTGCTCAGAGCTGACTCCTTTGCAGACTTCCCAGAGTCCGTTTCCCCTCAGCAACTACCTCAGAATACAGAATTGGTAGACAAGGTTTAGGAAAAACTGAGCAGGAATGCACATTTTTGTGACCTGTCTTCTAGGTTAAGTTGGCAGGGCCTGGCCATATTTTAGTCAGAATACCAAAGTGTGTGACTGCCCTGTCAAGTTTGGATTATTTGGGAAGTCAAGATTAAGGGAACAAGAATATTCTCTCTGTGATCCAGAAAGACAGTTGGAATGACCTCCTGGGGAATGCCCCCAGCTCAGGGTGGATAAGGACCAATGTGCTGTCCGGTACAGCCCTAGGCATAGGCGTGGGCTGGAAGAGAGAGTGGGGATGTCAGAGGCAGGAGGATAAATGGCTGGTGTGCCTTGAGTTGCAGAGTAGCCCATAGGCAGCTGTTGAATGCTGCTTTAAGTTAGGCACTGCTCTGATTCATGCTGGGAGATGTGCCGGCCCCAGGAGTTTGCCCAGAGTTAGTTGGCTCAAGGATACCTTTGGCCAGACATTCTCCGCTGCAGCTCCTGAGATGTATGGCACAGAATCTGACAGGGTCTGCTGACCTGAACACAAAATGACTGTCTGTAGACAGCAAAGCCCTTAGGCCTGGTCTGCACTACACAGTTAGGTCGACGTAAGCTGCCTTGCATTGACCTAGCTGTGAACATAAGAACATAAGAAAGGCCGTACCGGGTCAGACCAAAGGTCCATCTAGCCCAGTATCTGTCTACCGACAGTGGCCAATGCCAGGTGCCCCAGAGGGAGTGAACCTAACAGGCAATGATCAAGTGATCTCTCTCCTGCCATCCATCTCCATCCTCTGACGAACAGAGGCTAGGGACACCATTCTTACCCATCCTGGCTAATAGCCATTTATGGACTTAGCCACCATGAATTTATCCAGTCCCCTTTTAAACATTGTTATAGTCCTAGCCTTCACAACCTCCTCAGGTAAGGAGTTCCACAAGTTGACTGTGCGCTGCGTGAAGAAGAACTTCCTTTTATTTGTTTTAAACCTGCTGCCTATTAATTTCATTTGGTGACCCCTAGTTCTTGTATTATGGGAATAAGTAAATAACTTTTCCTTATCCACTTTCTCAACATCACTCATGATTTTATATACCTCTATCATGTCCCCCCTTAGTCTTCTCTTTTCCAAGCCGAAGAGTCCCAGCCTCTCTAATCTCTCCTCGTATGGGACCCTCTCTAAACCCCTAATCATTTTAGTTGCCCTTTTCTGAACCTTTTCTAGTGCTAGAATATCCTTTTTGAGGTGAGGAGACCACATCTGTACACAGTATTCGAGATGTGGGCGTACCATGGATTTATATAAGGGCAATAATATATTCTCTGTCTTATTCTCTATCCCCTTTTTAATGATTCCTAACATCCTGTTTGCTTTTTTGACCGCCTCTGCACACTGCGTGGACATCTTTAGAGAACTATCCACAATGACGCCAAGATCTTTTTCCTGACTCGTTGTAGCTAAATTAGCCCCCATCATGTTGTATGTATAGTTGGGGTTATTTTTTCCAATGTGCATTACTTTACATTTATCCACATTAAATTTCATTTGCCATTTTGTTGCCCAATCACTTAGTTTTGTGAGATCTTTTTGAAGTTCTTCACAATCTGCTTTGGTCTTAACTATCTTGAGTAGTTTAGTATCATCTGCAAACTTTGCCACCTCACTGTTTACCCCTTTCTCCAGATCATTTATGAATAAATTGAATAGGATTGGTCCTAGGACTGACCCTTGGGGAACACCACTAGTTACCTCTCTCCATTCTGAGAATTTACCATTAATTCCTACCCTTTGTTCCCTGTCCTTTAACCAGTTCTCAATCCATGAAAGGACCTTCCCTTTTATCCCATGACAGCTTAATTTACGTAGGAGCCTTTGGTGAGGGACCTTGTCAAAGGCTTTCTGGAAATCTAAGTACACTATGTCCACCGGATCCCCCTTGTCCACATGTTTGTTGACCCCTTCAAAGAACTCTAATAGATTAGTAAGACACGATTTCCCTTTACAGAAACCATGTTGACTCTTGCTCAAGAGTTTGTTTCCACACTGTGGAAGTGTCTTCACTTAAATTTGGCTCCTGCTGACGTAAGTGCCTCTCTACGCCGATTTAGTAACACCACCTCCCCGAGCGGCGTAGAGTCACGGTGGTTGTAATTAGGTCGATGCAGTGTCCACCTGGACACTGCTTTGCTTGTGTCAACTGTTATTGGCTTTTAGGAGCTGTCCCACAATGCCTCACCCGGAAAGTACAATCGATACAAGTGCTCCTGGCAAGGGCGTGCATCGCCAACACAAGGAGGCAAGCGTGCACACACAAGCAATTTAATATCTGTGATGGCTCTTGGGTTGACATACTTTTGTAGTGCAGACATGGCCTTAGATATTTAAAGATGCAGTATGCAGCAAATAAAGGCAGAGGTTGCATACAAGAGTGCTAACCCTGAAGGTTCAAAAATCAAGAGTCAGGCCCCAGAAATCATAAGTATTTAAAAAATAAACTTTGGATTCTTATTTGCCTTCTGCTGTTTCAGGTTTTAGGGATCACATTTTCAAGCTTTTCTTCGTAATCACAAAGACTGGGAATGTGTTTTTTGTTTTTTTTTAATGAAAGTTGAGATTCTCAAGTAATCACCTGACTCCAGTAGCTGGAGCTTTAAAAAAACACCAACTATTCTGAGATGCAAAATCACAAGACATGGCAACATTGCGGCCTAAACCTTGGACAGTGATCTAGAAAGATGATGGTGGTTTGTAAAAAAGGCATCATTTCTGTAGCCTTGTATTTGTCTTCTGTTCTTGGCATTTTTGCAAGCATCTTTTTCACTTTGGTATTGTGCTGTTGCTTCTTTTTGTTTCCCCAGATGAATGCAGTTTTCCATTCCAACATCCAAGAGGGGATTAGGCACTATTATGATGACTTGGATTTCAAGAACATTTTGGATTTTGTACAAGATGTGGTTGGTTTTGCTTTGTTTGTTTGTTTGTTTGTTTGTGTTGGCATGTTATTGTAAAGATTGACTTGACACAATAATTCAGTCGATACTTCCAGAAGAGCCACCTGTGCTTCATTAAATAGCAACCAAATAATCAATAAGGGAAATATTAATTGAAAACAGTTATTGATTTTTGTTTTCCTTTCTGAAAACAATGTCTCATGAGTAGTAAGCTGCAATTTCTATGAGTGTGAGAGATATTAAAAAATATATTTAAGATAGGTGGTGATTTCCTTCCTACCTGGAATTCATTTCCAGGAATGTTTTATTCGGTTTTCCTTAAAAATGCATCAATTATTTTTGGTTCTGCAATGATCCAGATGAACCCGAAAGGTGCTTTACAGTTGCAAATCACTCTGCTACTGAGGCTGAACATTCTTTCTGGTTAGTCTCGTGTGCTTACCATGAAGAATCTCACACCGTTAATTTATGCACTCGCAATATTAATAGTGTGTGTGCACCCACTCCAGGAGAGAGCCCCTTTGTGCTTTGAAAGAAGTTACTTTTTATCTTCACGTTTTCATGGATAATCTCTGTTAACTACTCAGTATTGTCAGTTTTTATCACCTGAAATATTTTTTACATTAATACAAGCTCTGATGCTAAGTTGTTGGTTTGTTTTTTTTGCTAAACTTCATGACTATTGAAGCCAAGCCTCAGAAATACAGTACTTGATAATCCGCTTTAAAGCTGGGGTTTACAAAGGAGCCTAACTCTTCATATGTACAAGCCGTTCGGGGCCCTACTACCGTTGAAATTCAGTAGTAGCTAAGTAAGTAAAATTTTCAAAAACCCAAGTCCCTTAAGTTCATTTGAAAAATCCCATCCTACTTTTTTGTTAATTATCAAATAGTAATGACAGGAAGAAAGCACACCCCGTCTCTCAGAGGAGGCAGTGTGGCGTAGGTGTTAGAGCACTGGGATGGGATTCAGGAGAGCTGGGTTCTATTTCCAACTCTGCTATTGGCCTGCTGGGCAACCTTGGACAAGTCACTTCCCCTCACTGTGCCTCAGTTTCCCCATCTGTAAAATAGGGATAATGATGCTTACCTCCCTTTGTAAAACACTTGTAAAGCCCTATCTCTGTTCCAATTCAGGTAATTATTTTCTGTTTTCCCTGACTCCCCTGCAATCTTATTTGGCCAAGGCATTCCCTTTCTGTCCTGAATTTCTGTATAGCATTGCTGTAGGATCCATTTAATTCATGAGTAGGTGAGGTGATTATTAGAGATCGCTCTGAATGAAAGTAGAAGAATACCAGGCACTGTATTGTTTGCAGGGTATTTTATGCAATCTAGGTACCATGGCTGCTGTTAAAGAGTCAGCATCTACCCACAGTTTCCATACAACGCAGTGTTTTACTGTACATAGAGTAGGAAGAATTGCAGGAATTCCGATACTTCCATGGATAAATATTGATTTTTAAATGGAGACCTGCAATTGACAGATATATTAAGTATCTGCTAGCTGCAAACATGATACTTTCCTAGCAAGAGTTCAGAGGGAGTCACAAGAGCATATATGACTAGTCACTGCTCATTCTACACTCCTCCATCTCTTAAAAAAAGAACGGGAGTACTTGTGGCTTTTGTGGGTAAAAAATCTCACTTCTTCAGATGCAGATCTGAAGAAGTGAGGTTTTTTTACCCACGAAAGCTTATGCCCAAATAAATCTGTTAATCTTTAAGGTGCCACTGGACTCCTTATTGTTTTCATGAAGTCCTAAGCAGCAGATCTTCAATGATGTGCCTCAATAAGTCAGTTGCATAAACTAGTCTCTTTTGCACTATCTGTAAGATATCTCTGCTGAGTAGCTGAGTGACATTATCTGGTTTTTTTTAACTCTAACAACTAATTAGTTCACATAGTGCTGGTCCCCTCTGCCCACTAATGACTCATTCACTTAAGCCTTTTGCATGGGAAGTTAATGGTTAAGTGTTTCATTCCTTTCTCGCCAGTCCACCGTTGTTCAGTCACGCTTCCTCCCTGTTTAATGTTGACTTCCTTCCGTACATTGTGAATAGTTGTCATGAATCTCACAGCACCGTGAGCAGCTAAGCCACATGTGGGTGGAACGGGGAATAGAACAAGCCAGAAGGGTCTGCCACTTGAGCTGAAGGAAGCATCTGTCTGTACCTGGCCATTTCAAAAGCATCTGAGTTCCATTGCTGGGTCTGCCACAGATTTTGTGTTTGATTTTATATGGTCTCTCTTTTGGCCTGATTTTCAAAGGTGCTGAGTACAGATGCTGACTAGAGGTGGACCAACTCTAGCAAATCAGGCTGTTAACTTCTCTGTAGTGTAGATTTCCTGTCTGCACAATGCAGCCCTTGGAAAGAAGGGACTTTGAAAGTGCTGTTCGTTTTCAGCATCTTTGTTGAATTTAGGAAAGGTACCATTGCTAAATGTTTTATCTCTTAAAGGTCAAGCCTGGATTCAAATTCACCGGAACAGTCCAGTGCTGCCAGAAACATGCTGTTCTGAGCATAGTTGAGTCTCAGAAGGTGCACAGAGCCCTGCTGCAGATCACTAGTGACATTCCAGGATTGAATCTGGTCAGCACATCTTCATTGCATCAAGCGTAGAATGCAGGAAGTGAGTTCCTTTCTGACTTGGTTAGCTTCTTTTCCTTGTTTTTTTTGCTGGTTTTCGGACCAGTGAAGCTGGAGAGAGAAGTAATCCAAGGTGCTATTGCTGCTTCATATTCTTTCCCCATCACTGCTGCTGGCAATGTGCTTTTATCTCTTTGATTCAATTTGTTTCTTTAAATTAAATGAGTAAGAGCCATTCATCCACAAAACACTTTCACGTAACTGGCAGTTCCTGTCCTCGGTTCTGCATTGTCTTCTCCTCCTCCATCCCTAGCTTCTCCACATATCTCCAATATTTTAAGCTTGAATTCCCTCATTATTTTATTTCTCAGCAATGCCAAGCACCTAGATTTGGCTATGTAAATCTCCCGAGTGCTTTCTTATGAAAACAAGGATGGTTTCTACAAATCATTAGGGTTTTGCCATTGATGATCCCACGTATAGTTAAGGCTGAAAGAGAAAAGGCCTTAACGGTCCCTGTTAAGCATTTTCTGATGACTCATCTCTTCTATTCCATCGGGGGGAATACACAGGACTTTTTTCAATATCCCTCCAGTGTTGCTTTTTTGGGAGGGTCAGATTTATTGCACATCAGTGAAAACTGGTGAGCTGTCCAATACAAGGTATACACAGCAATAGCACCTTGAATGCACTCTCTACTTACACTGCCTCTATCGCTGGTAGACAGGTCATGTCAAGTTCTTATGATACGTCAAACTTTAGCCAATAGATGCCATACTGTTGTGAGAGAGGCTGTTCTTGTGGCATTTCCACCCTGACCAGAAGCAGGAAACATCAGAACATGGTCATGTTCTCAACTTCCAGTGCAGTATCACCTGATAGTTTGGAAAGCATCTTAAAACCTCTGCGCTCAGCTGGACGTCTTGGGATTTGCCCATAAGAGCTTCCGGTGCTGTTGGCTGTTCCACCGTTTCCTGCCTCCTCTTCATACTCCACCTGCTTTATATACCCCAGTGTCTGTTGTTGTTTTTTTAATTCATTCAAGCCTTCCCTCTGGATTCTATTTCAGGCAGCTCAGGCTAGATCTCCACATGTTACACAGGAGGTATGTAGTGTTTGCACAACTTTTTACATTTGAGACTAAGTAATTTGACTGTAGCATAGTTTCCCTTTAAAGGGCATCCGATCAAGCATTATTGCATTTATTTCTGGTATCATCAGATGGAAGTGTGGGAGCAACAGAAGTTAAAATATTAGCATAATAAATATTGCAACCCACAAGCTTGGGGGAGCTGTTCCACGTCCCGATTTTGTAGATAGATACATCCTTGAATGAAACCTTGAATCATGAGTCAGACCCTTGAAAGCTGAGAAGGGTACTGTGTTTCTTGTTCATATCTCAAGCCTCTTTTCAACCAGAAATCAGCAGAGTTAATCTTCCAACATTTCTATAGTTCTTTCCCTTATGGAATTTAACAGATGATAACCCTTTTGCTGGCTAGTCAATCCATCTCATAGAACTTAACCGAGACTGATGTGGGTTGCCAGAGGTTCAAAATCCCTAGAGATTAGATTTCATTCTTTTAGGCTTCAGAGTAACTTTCTTTTAAAACCATAATGCATTTCTACAGAATTCTATTGGCTTTTCCCAGGATCTCCAAAGGGAGGGAGATAGGCATCCCATTCCCCTTGAAAGTCAATATGAGTTGCAGATCTTGGCCTTCCATCAGCCTATTCATTTTTATAGGATTTTTCCATAGGAGTTTCCTCACTGTGTAAGGAAAATCATTCTGTTGCACTGACGAGGCCTGTTGCCTCAGCTACTAACTGGTGCAAAACAAATCTACCAACAGTTAAACTCATTTTGTGTTGACTGTAGCCTGCCACCCACGCAGTAGCAGCCTGCAGGATTGCATAGGACCCTAAGAATTACCATGTTGGATCAGACTAGTCCCACAGCCAGATGGTTCAAAGGAATAGGAATACCTTGGGCCAAGGCTATTCTTCTTTCAAGCTTAGAAAATAAACTGGCTGAGTTAGAAGGGATTTGTAATTACTTTTAACGTGAAACTGTGCCCCAGTGAACAATCTTAAAGATACCTAAACCACTGATTAGCTGTTAAAATCAAAAGACTTGCAATTTCACTCTCAATTTGAAGTCAACGGTAATACAGTATTTCACATTTGAATAGCCCCGTTAATTTTAAAATGTCAAAGCACTTTACAAATAATGCACCTAGCTCCTCAGACCTGAGAGAGAGTAAGTGTTGTTATCCTTTATTTCATCATTTGGGAAACTGAGGCACAGAAAAGGAGGGAGTAAATTTCCCTTAGAGAATCTGTGGCAGAGCTCGGAACAGAATCCAGGAACTGGACTCCAGTTCTTTACCTTGACTAAGATCATTCTTCTTCCATGGAAAAGTAAGCCAATCCCTCTTATTACTGAAAGAACAACGTGTAAAGAACAAGATTCTTGCTATAACAAATGTATGTGTTATACATGCTTGGAAGTAGCTTCGAAGCTGCTATTTACTATTGCTAAAGCTTGGCAGTTTTTGCAAGTCATACCACTATTCAGAACTCATCCGGTTGCCTTAACTGAGGAAATAATAAAGAAACTTGATTTTATATATTGTCAAAGGTAATAAATAATGCAAAGGAGAGTGGTTAGGACTCAATAAATCATTTGGATTAGTTTCCCTTACACCATATGAAGTAGTAGCTGGAACATTGATAATACTGGCCTCATAACAACTGTTGATTTTTATCTACATATCAAATAGATTTCACTGCGTGGGTGTCAGCAGCATGATGAAATTTTGAAGGGTGCAAAATCTCAGCAACTGAATTGTCAAAGGCAAGGGTCAGCAGGTGCAATTTGTGTCTTGTAAATGTCCTTTTTCTACGACTTCATGCACTACCCTTGCAGTCTGCTAGACCCAAAGTACTCTGCATTTCAATAACACCAAGGATCTCAAAGCACTTTACAAATGTCAATTAAAACTTTGTCTACATACACTTGCACCAGATAGTTAACTGGTTTAATTGAATTGAGTTAAACTGGCATTGTTTAACTGGTGCAAGTGTGTTTATATGTACTCTGAGGGTATGTCTACACTGCAAAAAAGACCCCTGGCAGCAAGTGTCAGAGCCTTGGTCAGCTGAAACCTTGCCGGGTTTCAGAGCCTGGGCTCCAGCCCGAGCCCAGATATCTACAGTACTGTTTTTAGCCATGAATCGCGAGCCTGAGTCAGCTGATTCGGGCTCTGAGATTCGCTGCCGTGGGTCTTCTTTTGCCGTTAGGCTTGGCCTACCCTATAAAGTATTGCCAGCACAGCTGTGTTGACTAGGAGTGTGGGGGGAAATCACACTCCCTAGCTGACATCGTTATGCCTTCCACCCAACCCCGGTGTAGACACAAGTATACTGACAAAAGAGTGCTTTTGCCAGTGTAGCTGATGTCGTTCAGGGAGGTAGTGTAGCTATGACAGCAAAAGAACTTGTTATGCTGACATATGCTGCATCTCCACTAAGGGTCTTTGCCATCCTAGCCATACCAGCAAAGGCTCTGTAGTGTAGATAAGCCCTTACTTCAGTTTATCTTTAACATATTCCTAATCAATTTAATGTAAACTGAAATAAGAGTGTCTACACACACTTGCACTGGTTTAACTAAACTGGATTAAAATAAAATTAAACTGGTACAACTCTGCTTGTGCATCTGCCCTAAGCCTTCTAACTCCCCTATAAGGTAGGTATTCATATACCTGTTTTACAAATGGGTAGACTGAGGCCCAGAGAGCTAACAGTTTTTTCACAAGATCATATAGCACATCTCTCAGTGGCACAGCCAGGACTCGAACTCCTAGGTCCTGATTTAAAGCATCCTCCCTAAACCACCTACGATGGGAGATTTTCAAAAGTGCTTAAGGCTATGTCTGCACTACGAGCTAGGGGTGTGCTTCCTCTGCTCATATACACATACCTGTTTCTATTCAGCACAGCTAAGCCATATCTCGACTGACACTACCTGTGCTACTGCGGCTACATGGCTATTTATTAGCTAGATGAGAGCTAGTGCACGTGTGTGTACATGAGCTGGGGAATCACACCCCTCGCCTGTTGTGTAGACCTGGCCTGAGTGACTTGGACCACTGGAAGTCAGTCTCTTCCTCCCCCTGCTTTGTGGTTCTTTTCTGAAAAATAGTTCATTAAAAACAAATGGAGAAATGTGTAAAACAAGTTAACTGCTTAGCTCAGATTTATTGTTTGCACATACAAGAAATTTGTGTGTGTCCCGTTCTTTAGATTGAAAATTCAGGCCCACTGCTTGCCTATAAATGGGCGTTTCTCTTGCAAACATGTTCTTCCTTTTTAGTCTCTCTCAGAAAAAGATGAAAGGTTTCTTTCACCAATCTTGCTCATTATCCCATGAGTCTGTCACTGGGATGTGTGTTTTTGTTTTAACAAACACACGCTAACAACCATCTAGAAGACAGGATTGTAATACCACTATCACATTTCTTATATCTACAATACCTTGCCTGTCATCAACATGGATCATTTTTGATAATGTGACCCCTAAGGCCACATCTGTTGGGTTCCATCAAAGTGTAGCAAGAAAGAAAACATGAAAACTAGCTCTTATGCTTCTTTCAGCTCTAAAAACACATTTAAGTGTGTGGTGTCTTGTGAGAAGTGAATACTGGCACAATAAATAGCTAGGAATAGATCTATAACTTCCCAGGGAAGAACAGCCTCCAAGATCCTGACCAACACTTTGAAGGAGCTAGAAAATGCAGCCATGAAGAATCCACACCAGATTTTCTTCCAACATTCGTCCTCGTGTAACACTTTTGGCACTGTAGTGATATAATCTCTTCCAGCAGAGCGGGCATGCACAAGAAAGCTTCATTTGGGACTGTACACTAGAAAGGGAGATTTCCAGTTGCTGAGCGCCAAGTAATTTTATCTCCAAAAAATTTACCCCCAAAAAAGTGTAATCTAGAGAAACAAGAAATGGCAGGGGGCCAGTTCTTAGCAATTGTCTCTCTCCGTGCCAATTCCGGGATGCGACTCCCACTGTCAGTCACATGCCGTTCTTTCCCTGCTTTAGGGCACCCAACAGTTAAGCATAGCAATCACAGCGATTAACTATGACTAAACGAAAAGGGGTGGGGGAGTAAAAGCAAAATGAAACAAGGCACAAACAGTGGTGACTTCAGTTCTAATCACTTCCAGATTCCCCTCTGTGGAAGCTTTTAACAGAGATTAAACCTTAAAGGTGGGGTCTACCCTAGAGGGGACACTTCTCTAAGTAAACTACAACCAGAGTATCATTCCCCAAAATTAGACGTGAGTCCTTCCTGTAGCTCAGTGGGCTGGCTTAACCTCTGCTATATTCACTGCTTTGCATTATATTCTGCTCTATTTTATTCAGCAGTAATGCAAGGAACCTACAGGCCTGTATCCGGTAAGACATTGGCTTCAGCAGCTAGGCTCATGCTTGAGGCTTACAAACTTTGGCATAGATAAACTTAGGTAACCCATAAGTTTTGGGGAACTGGAAGTCAAGTGTAAGGGGGAATTTTGTCCGTAATGACATCAGCCAACCACAGAAACAAGAGCTACCACCAGCTTCTGGAAGATGGAGAGACCACAGGATATACATCTACCTTACTGAGTTAGAGTGTTTGTGACTTTGCTAAATGGAGTCATACATTATTTATTTGGGAATATAGACGAGTTCCTATAGCATGAGTGTTGCAGCTGTGCACATTGGGCTCCCCAACTATATAATAGTGTTAATAGTACTGGGCCTGATCTTGGGACAAGGACCTGTCAATCTTCAAAGCGATAACTGGGAATTCTTATTCATCATCTATAGACCAGGCTACATTTTGCAGCATATCATAGATAAATGATACAGTTTATAGATGGGAAAAGGACTTTCATTTAAAGGTTGGCGAGTGCTGTTCAGTTTATCATGGATAACAGAAAGAGTTTATAAATAGGCAAAGTGAATAATCTTAACTAAATCCTATGTAATCAAAGCAAGTGTTGAAATCAGTTACTTAAAACATGCCATTCAAGGAGCTGGCTTGAGGCAGACAAATTAATGAATATTAAGAATTTAAAATCTGAATTAAATCCCACTGTTTCTCTTTATTTACCAAGATTTATTTATGTATCCCCACCTGAAATACATGGTCTAAGTACTCTGGTGTTTCACAGTAGAAGCTGTTAGTACCTTCAGTTACAATAGCATGTATCTGCTCCATTCCTGAACTGGAACAAGAGCTGACCAGGATTCTTATGTGGACCCAGAGCGTCGAGCCCTGGCACAACTCACAAAGTGAGTTACACTTTGTAGAACGACTTAGTAAATCAGACCCCATGAACGGGGTACGTGTCTTGAACTAACCTCAGTCTGGGTAGTTGATGGAAAGAACCTGAGGGGCTGTGTGCAGTGTACCTGCAGGGCCACAAGGGGGCATGCTTGAGGGCAGAGCCCTATGGCAATCATCAAAGATGTTATTGTCCTTTCTTCAAACCAAACCTTGGAGCGGTGATTCTTGTCTTTTTTTGCGCTCAGTAAGGAGTTGCTTAGGCATTGCCAGATACCTAATTAATACCCCAATTAATATAAATATCCTATACTCCAATGGCTTCTTCTATTAGTAACCAATTCTAGCATCAAATGACCTTGTTATGTCACATATAACCATCTCGCTATTTACATAACATGTATCAGGAAGTTTTTGTACGCCGGTTTGCATCTAGAGAAAATATTTGCAAACATGCATCTCAAAAGAGGCTTATGCCATCTTTAAGCATTAAGGGATTGCAAGGTTTCTACAAGGTTTTTTAAGAGGAAACCTGAGTTTTAGAGCTTATCTACACAATCCTGCAGTGTGAGCTGTGTGGGTGTGAAATGTAGAACGCTCGTTGTGTTCTAACTGCCCCAGGTAGCCCCTGCTGGCACAAACTAAAAGGGACCGAGTGCATGTTAATGTAATCCTACGTCAACACAAACTGGGCAGTTCGAGCAACACATTCGTTCTCTACAATTCACACTAGGGTGACCAGACAGCAAGTGTGAAAAATCGGGACGGGGGTGGGGGGTAATAGGATCCTATATAAGAAAAAGATGCCAAAATCAGGACTGTCCCTATAAAATTGGGACATCTGGTCACCCTAATTCACACCCCCATAGACCACACTGCAGCATCTTGTAGACAAGCCCTTAGTCATAATCAAAACATTTCCCAACTACACACGTTTTCTTTGAAGGTAAATGAATGAAGAAGACTTGAAAGTGTCTCTAAAAGAAATTATCTTCAGTATTTCTGTAATTCTTTGTGTGGGTTTGAAACTGAGGTTTTTCTCTGTGAAGCTAGGAGGGGGGTGAAAAAGTCCACATTTACTGCTCTTGATAACAAATCTCTCCACGTTATTTCTCTCTAAAATACCCTGAATAGAACATCCTTGCATTTTTACAAAGTCTTGTACTTGAGAAGAGAGCTCATCTCTATACCAGACTTGTATCTCATACCAGAAGGATGTACCTGGGTTTTTGATCAGAAGATCTTGTTGATCTGCTGGCTTTTTTGATCAAAATAGTCCTTTTATTTAAGATCTGCTATTTGCAGTACATTTACAACTAACCATTAAAGACTTCTATCAAATATTCTATACAAAGCAAGAATCACAACACCTTTATACAACTTTCAAAACAGAATATAAAAAAAATAGAGTGTTAAAACAAAATGGACATTACAAATTGGATTTCAGAGTCTGTGTAAACATATTTGAGGTGATAAACGTGGTGTTATCTTTTCTTTGACACTTTGGGAGTCCAGATCTCAACTTTTCTAAAACTTTGGACAGCGTTTAGATTCAACTGAGAGGTATCTGCCATGAAGTTTGGATTATAATCTAAACACTGTTTAGGCAGGAGAGGAAGATATGTTTCTCATGAGGCGGGGTTAATTTGAATCAAACTCTTAAGTAAATTCTGTATTAAAAGAAACAGCACACAAGTTTGGGACATAAACACATACGAGCATCTCTTTCAAACACCACATGCGTTGCTAAGGATAAACCAGGGAAGAAAGAAAATAGGAATATGCTGTTGCTTTTTTTTAAAAGCCTATTTTTTCCACTCTCCTGAAAGAGAACCAGAGATGTTTGCAGAGAATACAGTTGATCATTGCCACTGACCTGTCAGCAAGAAGAAGGTCTGAAGTTTACAGGGTTGAAATTTCTTGGGGAAAGCTGTTACTTGCCAAATGTCATCTCTTGTTAAGCATCTTAAGGACATGAGAATATTTCCTTAACCTGTTCTCTGGGGAACTGAATGGGGATCAGCACATTGTCACTCCTCAAAAATGTCAGTCCAGCTAATCTGCTTGCTCATCTCGCGTTCTTGCTAAGAAATCTAAAACCCTTGTCCCTCTTGATCAGCTGCTTGCTGATAACATCGGGTTTGACCAGAACTAACCTGCTGCCTTGTACCTGAAGCAGGGAGTCATGTTCTAATCAAAACTCTGTAATGTCAGGCTAAGACCCTTAAAGGACCCTGAAGAAGTTAGGTGCTGAATTTTCAATGGGAGTTGGGTACCTAATTTCCTTGGGCACCCGTGAACATCCCAGCCTGAAGCCTCTCAGCACATGGTGCCCATTTCTCTTCAGGATTAGGTGGCCCCATTTCGCACAGCCACTGTCTGGCACAAGGGCTCCCCAGCCAATTTCGGCAGCAGGAGTATGAAATCAGGAGCTGTGTTGTCTAGTGGTCAGAACTGTCAGCTGGGACTCAGGAGTAGAGCTAGGGAAATAATGATCTTTTGTGGGGGGGAGGGGGTCTGAACATTTAAAAAAAAAATTCGGATCAAACTGAACATGGAATTTTTCAGAATTTTTGGTGAATTGAAAAAGTCAATTTTCCAGAGTGGTTATTCGAACCTGCCTCTCCCACATCCAGGTGACTGCCCTAATCATTGGGCTAATGGTTATAAAGGTTGGGGGAAGGGAACAGCAGCAGCAGAGTCACCCCCATCATCTTCTCCTCTGGTCATTTTGTGAATGGCCAAAACTATTTGTGTCAAATTCAGGAATTGTTTTGGTTCGACCAAAACTAAATTTTTTTTGTCAAATACATTATTCATCCATTTCACTCAGCTCTACTCGGGAGACGTGGGTTCAGACTCCGAGTTTAGTAAAGTGTCACACTCAGGGACAGTTCACCCCCTTTAACTTTCCTCCCCGGCTCATAGGTGTGCCACTTCCAGCATGTTTGAAATCTGAGCTTCCCCAAAGTTTGAAATTTCAGTTAGAGGGGTGTTGGCAAAAGAGCTGTGCCTGAGCTAGCTGCTTTTGGGTTTGGAGGGTGAGAAATCAAATCAAAGTTTCAATCCATGTAACCTCTTCGCTGGGACATGATAATCTCTGCTGCACCAAAGGGGCCGTGAGGTCTGCATTTTCAGACATCTATTCGGTCATCGATATGTGCACTCGTCATGTGGTGCTGATGGGAGACAGATGCATGATGGGAGACAGATGCATGATGGGAGACAGATGCATGGTCTGTTCTTAAACGACCAGGATTGTACAACTGATTGGACAGCTAGTTCACTGGCGTTACTTTTATTTTGTCTATGGAGGTGGGAAATGCTTACCATAAGCATAACAGCAAAGGTATGTTTCAAATAGCTGAAGTCAAAACAGTGATTCTGGAAATGGATAAGGGAACAAAGTGAGTAGGCTGTAGAAGTAGCTGTCTCACCAAGTATATTAGTACTACAGAATGTGGATTAAAAAAAAAAAAAAAAAAAGTCAGGGGAAGGCCAGAACTTCAAGGTTCAAATCCAGTTCTGAATTTTCACCAGAGTCTTGGTATGTCTGAAAATGAGATTTCAGTTGGGCCCCATCTTTAGACTTCTGGATTCCACCACTTGTATAATGTCTATATTCATTATGCAACTTTAATGAACACTTCTTATGGGTAAAATATTGAATGCAAAGTGGTCCTAATTCTCATCTGACATAACTGGTAAACTCTGACATCAGTGGAGCTACTCCTGATTTACACTGGGACCAAGTATGTCGCTTAAGTAATACCAACATGTGATGTATGTAGTTATAAACTTACGATTTTGTTCTCTGGGTACTGCATGTTTAAACTTTTAGAAGCCTGCTTTCTGCTGGATGCTATTATACAGGAGAGGCTTCCACGGTGCTCCCTCATGGACAGTTTATTCTTCTTCTGTTTGTCTTCTCTTATTCTAAAATACAGCATCACTCAGATTGGAAGGACATGGTTTCCCTTTGTGTTGGACAAATAGCATTTAATTAAAATGACAACCCACCCAACCTGTTCAGAGACCTGGGTGCAATGAATTTGATGGTCTTGGTCCAATTGCTAGTGGACACACACCAGTTATTAAACTCCTCACCACCACAGCTGGCACCACCGCATGTAATCTGAGCAGAGAGGCTAAGAGCTAAATGGACTATAGAGACTGAATTCCAGTATCTTCTTTAGAGGCCATCTCTCCATAACAGGCTTGAATATATTGGCCAGGCAGTATGGGAAAGACAGAACACTTGCCCTCCTGTTATTTGTACAATGCCTTTGGAGGGGTAATAAGAGGACAGTTATCCAAGACTGTCAATCTGACACCTTTCCCCACCAGCAACAAATGGACATTTCTTTCAAGATAAAAATTTAAAGAAACAAGCTCATTTAACAGTCTCCGTCCCAATTAAATAAACATGATGTAGTGTGAGCTTAGTTCCATCCTGCAAAGAACAGAACGTGACTTTCCTTGAACTCTTTTGTATTTTATGAATATGAAAAAAGTAAAACCACTTTCTGTTTAGCTGTAAATCTGATCTCTAATTTAGTTTGACTTGGGGAGAGAAATCCCCATTAGAGAGTGGAGTCTGATTGGCATTTTGTGGAATGGGATCAGCTAGCCTGGGTGTTGGAGACAACTGAGAAATACATTCATTAAAGACAGTGAAATGAAAACTCTTGCCTGTGATCAGAAGGGAAAGAAATAAAGGACGTATCCTAGTTGCCTCTAATTAAATCAACCTGAATGAAAGATGAACGAGCCTGATTTTTCCTGGGCTGAAATAGATCTGTTCATACGTGGAAATGAAAAACAAAAAACAACCCAGTCTGCAGCTGCTGTTTGTCATATTCATAGAAAATACGATAAAATTGGTTAGAGTTGGAGAGAGGAAATGAAGATACTAATTAGAGAAGCATTGGTTCAATGTAAATGTCTCCAAAGGTGCACAGTTGGCATACAATTTGGATTATAGACTTGCCTCAAACAAAGCTACTATACTGTTCTCCAGCCTGCCAATCTCCAGCTGTCTGCTCTACGGCTTACACTGCACTTCTGAGGGGCCAGATTAGCCAGAGGCCAATTATCAGGACAAGTAGCACCGCGAATCTCAATTCTGCACTATTTTCAGTCATCGTCTTTGACTTGTTCAACTTCATTTGAGCTTAGTTGCCAGTGGGACCTGGGGGGATGGGTGACCACATCACTAAAACCACTTCCAAAACTGGTCCCAATTATTATTGTTTGTCTTTGCAGGTTTTGACTGGGTCATGGCGACCGACCTATCCTCTTGATCCTAGAGGGTGGTCCCTGTAATTCAGAGGCCAGACATACTGATGGAGGAAAGAGTGATGAAGTCTGGTGTGCTACTCCCTATGCTGTATCTATCCTGTGAATACAGACAGGGTTTTAGTCTCTCTGGCTGTCAAATTGGCCCCTTTAACCAGCACTAAATTCACTTACAAGTCTTGTGAAAATAATTTCTTTCTAGACTAAATTAACTAAAAAAGATTAATTTAAGCCCAGTAAATTTGACGATCATCATGAGTTACGTTTCACTTAACTAGCCCATGCAATCTCGTTCTCAGGCCCTAGAGTGGGAGAAGAGAGGAGAAAAGTTATTGTAAAACTTACTGTAATTTATTGAAAAACATTTTCCTTCTGCAGCTTTCTTGCATTTTCATCACTCACTCCAGCACGTTCTTTTTCTGTTACAAATCTCTGAAAAGCTGCAATATGAAAATAACACTGTCCTTGGAAGCCAAATAGAATGAAATGTCAAAAGTCATTGCTTGTGAAAATCAGTGTATTTAGCACTCAGGTGCAGTGTGCAGTTTTCACATTTAGTGTTGTTAGTGCTGGAGGCTGGGTGGCTGCCAGGGGAGTATATCTTTGGTTTATGGGAAATCATAAACCAACTTTGTGATAAATAAAGTGGGGGGGATAACTCCCTTTGATGGACACCCAGCCAGCCAGTTAGCTGTAAAATCCCTCTTGGTAGCTGTTCTTTACTTGCTTTACCTGTAAAGGGTTAAAAAGTCCCCCAGGTAAAGAAAAAAAGTGGGCACCTGACCAAAAGAGCCAATGGGAAGGCTAGAACTTTGTAAAATGGGGAAAGAAACTTTCCCTTTGTCTGTTGTGCTCTGGGCTGGAGGGACAGAGCAGCCATGCTATCATCAGCTTTAAGCCAGGTATGATCATAAATCATCAGATCATGCCTAGAACTACTTATCTGAACTCCAAATGTGTAAGTAAATCAAAATGTTTAGCTAGACGTGATCAGGTTTATTTCTGTTTATTTTTTAAGGCTTGTGGCTCTTCTCCGTGCTAACCCCTGATGCTTTTGTTTGCTTGTAACCTTTAAGCTGAACCCCCCAAGAAAGCTGTTTTGGGTGCTTAATTTTTGTAATTGTTTCGTTTAAGATCTAGCAAAAAGCCTGAGTTCCAGATGTATTTTTTCCCTTTTTGTTTTTAATAAAATTTACCTTTTTTAAGAACAGGATTGGATTTTTGGTGTCCTAAAAGGTTTGTGCATGTTGTTTGATTAGCTGATAGCCACAGCTAATTTCCTTTGTTTTCTTTCTCAGCTCTTTCCCGGGGGGGAGGAGGGAAAGGGCTTGAGGGTACCCCACAGGGAGGAATTCCCAAATGCTCCTTCCTGGGTTCACAGGGGGTTTTTTTGCATTTGGGTGGTGGCAGCATTTACCAAGCTAAGGTCAGAGAAAAGCTGTAACCTTGGGAGTTTAATACAAGCCTGGAGTGGCAAGTATTAATTTTTAGAATCCTTGCAGACCCCTACCTTCTGCACTCGGAGTGACAGAGTGGGGATTCAGCCTTGACAAACTTCAAGCTGGTTGGCATGATAGTAGCCTTCCATTCAGGCAAAATGAGTGAGCAGCTAAATTCTCCTCTGTTTAGTGATAGCTGAAACAAAAGACGCCACCACTCAAATCACAGACTAGCCATGGCACAAGGTTGGAGTAGGAGCTGAGCCATGTGATCTGAGGGGTTTTCCCTGGAGACTGAATTCAAATATAGGGGCTGGATATTATTTGGTGGAGCTGTATTTGTCTGTCAGAAGCAGCCAGAAGCAGGAAAATAACTAGCCAGGAAATAACAAGAGAAACAATGGTTAACGTGGCCCTGAGAGATAGCTTTTCGGGCAGAGTATTGGTTGGAAAGAGACTTGGAAGTGTGAACAAGGAAACTGACTCCTACTCTGTTCAGAGAAATAGGAATTCAGAGGATGGATCTAGACTGTTCTCAGTGGTACCTGATGACAGAACAAAGAGTAATGGTCTCAAGTTGCAGTGGGGGAGGTTTAGGTTGGATATTAGGAAAAACTTTTTCACTAGGAGGGTGGTGAAGCACTGGAATGGGTTCCCTAGGGAGGTGGTGGAATCTTCTTCCTTAGAGGTTTTTAAGGTCAGGCTTGACAAAGCCCTGGCTGGGATGATTTAGTTGGGAATTGGTCTTTTAGACCACCAATGCCTTGTAGTTTTACACAAACACATACTCTTGTAGCATCCAAATGTCTGTAGGAAAATCCACAAGTGCATATTACATTGAAGTCTTTGTGCCTTCACGAACAAGCTGCTGAAAGGACTTTGTGGAACTCTCATTGTTCATCGCAAACTGACTCCTACTTCTGTTGAGCTGTGTTTGTTGCTCTATTGAGCAAGAAATAATTTGAGCTCTTGTAATGTCTGTTCCACAAACTAGCTCTTGAAATCCTAGCCGTGCCCAGGGGAGTGATGGGGTTAGAGGGTACATGTACAAATGGGTTGAAAATATTCAGTATTAAAAAATTACTTGAGCTTTCCTATTGTTCTGCTTCAGTGCTTCAGGCTGCCTTGCTAGCTTGAGCCTCTTCCTAACCTCACAATCCTGACGGACAGTCATCTGGAAAGCTGCTTTCGTTTGGAAAACTAAATGCTGCACTTGGCCTGAAACTAAGTGAACTTAACAATCTCCTGCCCTTCCTCTGTAATTCTTACTGACCATGCCAAAAATATTCTACCTGACTCCTGTAGTGTAGGTCCAGAATTCCTGAGTTCAAGCCGGGACTTAGGGAAAACTCCTGTATGATGACATTAGACGAGGCTGTGTTGGTCTGAGTGGTACAGAGTCAGAGAGAACCTTCGAGTCGGCCCCTGTCCGGTAGCATGAATAAGGAATCCCCTTCTTATTAGTTTCAGTTAAATGCTGCAAATATTTATCATACTGCAAACATGCTGTTATTTATCACTTGGTTACGATGCATTTTTAAATTTCTTTGTTTGCACAGTTCTCTTGTTGTGGAGGTGATGAGTATAAAGACTGGAACGTCAATCAGTACCATTCATGCAACGGCAGTGGTCCTCTGGCTTGTGGGGTTCCATACACTTGCTGTATCAAGAAGGTAAGGGAGATTGAGCGGTTAAGACAAGAAATTGAAGAGTGTTAATTAAAACAGTCATATAACAACTCACTAGGGCCTTCTAGCATATGTCTCCTCTGTCACTTCTCACAATGTGGCTCCAGGTATGAGAGCTGCCTTCTCTGCTTAAGCTGCCTTCTCAAACGGCCTTCCCATGTCTCTTCTCACATAACAGATCTTTTCTTTTCTCCTCTGTCTACCTGTGTCTGTTTTTCTCACTCTCTACCATTAGCCTTTTTATAGACTGTCATGCATTTATCACTCAAACAGACCAGAGGACAACAATCCCAATTTCATAGCAACTTTTTTGAGGTTACAGATTTTTTTCATTTTGCTTTGGAATGAAAACAAAACCTTTCAAAAGGGTTTTGTGAAACGTTTGCATGTGTTAGTCACTCTCGATAGCCTGGGGGTTTAGGGTACTGGCCTGAATTCAGAGCAGTTTTTCATCCCTCATCACTCTAAACCAGGCAGAACAGGGTTTTGAACCTAAATTGCCCACTTGCTGGGCCAGTAGCTATATCACCAGGCTATAGAATCTCTCTTAAAACCAACCCAAACTAAAGTTTCAGCATAACAGCATATTTTGACATTCAGACCAGCTCTATTTGTCACGCCATGTAGACCAGGCTTCGATCAGAATTCTGTCTGCTGGGCACCGCTCTAACCACTAGACTCTGCTCCCTCCCCTGCAGTATCGCATCTGCATTTCAGAGGGTTGCCCATTTGGAGGACCCTACTTGTCATGACACTGCATCAACTTTTTTCAAAGTGACTGTGATGTTGCACTCCATATGGAAATATGCTTATGAGTGTGAGCATGATGTAACTGGAATATGCTTTACGCAAAAGGTCTCTTGTAAGGTATCATTACAAAGGTTTCAGTGGTAGCCGTGTTAGTCTGTATCAGCAAAAAAAACGAGGAGTCCTTGTGGCACCTTAGAGACTAACAAATTTATTTGGGCATAAGCTTTCGTGGGCTACAGCCCACTTCATCAGATGTATGAAGTAAAAAATACAGGAGTATTTATACATGAAAGGATGGGGGTGCTTTACAAAGTGTTAGGTCAGTCTAACAAGATAAATCAATTAACAGCAGGATACCTTGGGAGGAAAAATAACTTTTGAAGTGGTAAGAGAGTGGCCCATTACAGACAGTTGACAAGAAGGTGTGAGTAACAGTAGGGAGAAATTAGTATTGGGGAAATTAAGTTTAGGTTTTGTAATGACCCAACCCCTCCCAGTCTTTCTTCCGGCCTAATCTGATGGTATCTAGTTTGCAAATGAATTCCAGTTCTGCAGCTTCACGTTGGAGTCTGTTTTGGAAGTTTTTTTGTTGAAGAATTGCCACTTTGAGGTCTGTTATTGAGTGACCAGAGAGATTGAAGTGTTCTCCTACATTCAAAAACCAGGGAAAACGGGCTCAGAGGTAATTTCAGCACATCAGGTAACAGTCCCAAGGGGGTCTCTGTGACCGAACCTGTCACAGTGACCTCTTGACAGTCAGGGCACTGTCCTGTTGCAACTCGTTATCTTTCACGAGCATCTATTGTCTCCTTGGGGGGCTAGTCAGCAGCTTACAAAGTTGGCTTGTAGGATTTGGGCTCAACTCTGACAAAATCGGGACAATCCCTTGAAAATCCAGGACATGTGGCACCTCAAATGCAGCCCTACAGGGCCGCTCCATTGAAAATCTGTGTGCTCAAATCTTCAAACTTAACTGAAGAACCAGCAAAAACCAAAGGATCGAGTATCCTGGATACTATAACAACTCAAGAGACCATCCTGGCAGGCTCAATGCTTGGGGGAGGACTGAGTTAGCGCCACTGGGCCACTTGTTGACCTCTAAGATAGGTTTCCAACATCCCTGGGGAGTTAGCTGGCTGCTTCCCCTTAATGTTGAGGAGAGGGTTGAGTATATTTTTGCTGTTATGCCTCTACCCCTTTAACTTTTCTGATGCGCTTTTCACTGTGGTAAGTAGCGTGTGCATGTTTGATCTGTTTGGTATGAGACATAAGAAAGTTCCTTTTGCACTTCTTATGCAGTAAAAAGACAGGATGACAAGTCCAAGCTAGTGAGAAAATCTATAAAGTCCACTGGGGCGATGGCCTTTGCCAGAGACCCTGAGAGGGGCACCCAGTAAAATCATTAGCCTTACTTAAAAAAATCAATGCAGTTTCTATTGATTAGAGACCAGAATGTACTTAACATAGGAATGATTCTTCTGAACCTATGAAGGCCTTACATTGCAGCCTTACCTTACTTATCCTTATCCTACAACTTAACTATTAACCACACATTGATTATACATAAATTAACTGCAAGAATAGATGAATAATACAGTCAGTCACATATAACTATATAATCACATCAAATGATTAACTACAAACCCCCATGTAAACGGGAAAAGCAGTTAAGAAGGGAAGGGAATACGTCGTATGTAGTTCTGTTTAAATGCATTGTAATACAATAATTACACCTAAGTCCACTGTAAATTGCTACATTATACATTAAGGAATTGTAAATTGAAAGTATGGCTACCATTAATGAAGCTCCTTTTTCACTGAGAATAAGCTAAGTTCCATGAAGTTGCTTGAGCGTCAATCATATTTAATTCAGTGGCCTTTTTGGTGCTTACCATTCTAATATGTGCCTTGTAATAGAGTACCAGGAACTGTGCCAAGATGCAGCTAGAGGTAAAAATATATTACAGCTGGGCCAGTAGTGCCATGCAGGTTAGTTATAACAGGCTCCTCTGATAGGGAACGTGAAGGGAGGAAGGACTAGAGGGACTCATGTGATCTGGATTATTTTCACGTAGGGCTTTGCTTTTCAATGCTCTGAGCAACTATGATTCCCATTGACTCTGTTGGGAGCTGTAGGCACTCAGCGCCTCTGAAAATCGGGCCATTGCTGTATGGTGTTGGGCAGGCTGTGTAGGGTGGGATTTTCAATAGAGCTACACTGCAGTCAGAGACGTGACTGCATGTGTGGACACACCTGAGCTAGCTTTGATCTAGCTTGCTTGAATTAGCAGCACAGGTTATACAAGCCCAACCCAGATCCTAGGTCTGTATTCAAACAGCTAGCCTGTGGACTGGGATAGCAGGAGGTTACGTAGGTTGGAACAGAGATGAATTAGCTGACCTAGGGACTTGGGAAAATAGCAGGACTGGGATAGTAAGGGAGCGAAGCAGGTCAGGATTGAGGTGTATTGGCAGAGCTGTGGGTGGAGAACAGGACTGCAATGGCAGATTAGAATTGGGGTGAATTAGCACCGCTGTGTTTGAAGACCCAGGACTGCAATAGCAGCTAATGCTGAAGATAAGAATTGTGGTACATTGGTACAGCTGTGTTCAGGATGAGTTTGACAGTATCAGTGTCTAGCTCAAACTTGAGTTATTTGTTCTTCTTCTCATGAGCAGTAAACTCTCATTTTTTGGTTGAAGGATGCCGACTATTTCTGAAAACTACCCCATAACACACTACAGGCATGGCTGAATAGTTGGAAAGGTTTAAAGGCTGCTCCTACTGTGCATGTTCCTTTACCCAGGAGACTTTGTATCCTTATTAATTCATAGACGTTGCCTTTGCTCTGCTTCTCGGAATCTCCTTCTTCCGCCACCTGCCTGGCACATCATGTAGATGTTCTCTGAAGCTATAGTGGCTCTGAAAAAAAAGTTTTTGCCACAGTGCTCATATTAACAGCTCTTTTCCTTACTTGTTTATGGTCTTGTCTAAGACTCCTGCTGCCCTGAGCGGGTCAGCGGGTGGAGAAAGGAAATGTTTTCAAAAGCAACCACTAATTTTAGATCAGGGGTCTCAAACACATGGCGGCCCGTGGAGTTATTCGCTATGGCCCACCAAGCTCCCTGTGCCCCCCCCCCCCCGGAGTTATTTCCTGTGGCCGCCAAGCTCCCCTCACCCATCCCTCCCTTCCCCCAGCGTGCCGCGTCCCCGCTCCTCTGCCTACCTCCAGGCGCTTCCCGCTGCCAAACAGCTGTTTGGCAGCACTTAGCACTTTCCAGGAGGGAGGGGAGAGGAGCGGGGAGCCGCGCGCTATGGGGAGGAGACGAAGAAGAGGCGGGGCAGGGGCGGGGATTTGGGGAAGGGGTTGGCATGGGGGCTGGGAAGGGGTGGGAAGGGGCCTCATGGAAGCAGTGGAGTGGGGGCGGGGCCAGGGGGTGGGGGGTTTTTGTACCTTTATATGAAAAGGTGCCAGTGATGTGCCCCTTGGGCCAATGTACTCGTCCTCATGTGGCCCTCGTGGTGATTTGAGTTTGAGATCCCTGTTTTAGATGGTCAACTAGACACACTGAGCCTGACCTTCAGAGGTTCTGAACACCAGCAGCTCCCACAAACTTTATTTTTGGAGTTATGGGTGCTCAGCACTTCTGAAAATCAGACCAGCTCCCAAGCTGGGTACCCAGAATCACAAGACAGTCTTAATCATTTTTGTTTAAATATTTACACCATATGGGCTTTGCTAGCTAATAGATTCTTCAGCTTCCATTGGTGGGCTAGGCTAGAACGTGTCAAGGCTAAACTGTGAAATACACAAACTACTTTCCCCCTCCTGTTGCCAATTCCCTGCAAGCAAAGGGGGTTTGACGTTAGGCTATTAGTGTTCTCAGTAAGCAGAGAGCGAGTGATTGCATGGTGGGATTAGGCACTCCAGATTAACCCAGCATATAGAACTACAGCTCGTTAGAACTTGCTTTGTCAAATAACTTTGATTTTATGAAAATGGTTTTCATCAAACAAAAATATTGGCAAACAAAAAAAATTCTGGTTTTGGTTCCGTTTGTGAAACGGAAAAAAATGTCCCCCAAACCCAAGGATTTTTACTGAAAATGGTTTTTGAAAACCAAACATTTTAACAGAAAATCTGGCAAAAACTAAAAATTTTCTGAATTTCCCTGGAAAAAAAATTAGCATTTTTTTTCAACCAGTTCTATACAGAACCTTTCATTTCTAGCTTATTGGTCAGAATCCAAGCCAGACTGTGCTTATCTGCTTGGTCTGCAAGAGATGAGCTGTACGGGGAGATCTCAATTCTGATTTTAATAGACAGTTGCCCACATTATAAAATACACCACCGTTTGATGAGGATGTCCCCTTGTTGGCATTCTCACATGACAGGCCAGTTATGACGTGAGCCATGGAGATGGACTTGGAGGAGATTCCTGCAGAGAGCGATTGAGGCACCGTGGTGGGTTGGCATGCATGTCTGCTAAGAGAGCTTCAGCGATTCTAAAACCGCACGGAGCACTCCAGTCCCCAGCACCTCTCACGCATGAAATTCACAAAACAGAACATTAAAAAAAATAGACAAAACTCCAGCGAGCCCGATAATAAATTTACCCTGGCAGCTTCTCGCACACTCGGCATTGGGAGTTGGAATTTGCCCATCCTAGTCAGAGCTTAACTGAAATGGAAGCCTTTCACTCACAGCATGGAATCCAATTTGGGTAAATGTCCTTCAAATACAAGACAGCGTTTGCTGGTGGCTCTTTTAAGGCTACCTCTGCATGACGAGCTAGGGGTGTGATTCCCCTGCTCATGTACACACACTCCTCTCCTTGAACTAGTGCCGGTATCAATCGCAGCATAGCTGTGTAGCACAGGTAGCAGCAGCAGGGGCATGGCTTAGCCGAGCCAACCACAAACTCGCCTGAAACTGCTGCAGTTTATACTTGTGCTAACTCCATAAAGCACACCCCTAGCTCGTCGTGTTGATGTAGCCAGTGTCAGCAAGCCTGATGCATCGCTACAGAATCTGACTTTTATTGACGGGTGGGCAGCTTCCACTGGATTTCAGCCAGTGCTGTGAGGACGGGAAGATTAACTTCAGCCAGGAGACCTGCCGAACTTTTCAGAAATAGTTTGAATAATCAGAGCGTTCCTTAGTTCACATCTCCTCCAGATAAGACGGCGAATGGCATCACTGCTCCTTGCCGTAATCCGGACTTGGCAATGAGCGTCTCACCCATCGAAACGATTTAAAAAGGAAAGTGGTAGAAGATGAGCTGCTGAGAAATTGTGCCTGTTGTTCAAGCAAAAATGCTAGCGATGTTGGAATTTGATTTCATATGGGCTCTTAGATTGCATGGGAAAGCAATACAATAATAAAAAAATCTTCGCCAGTATTTGGTTCCTATAACATTTGTCACTGTTAGCAGACACTGACAGTTTTAGTCTGAGATTTTTCAAGGCCACCTAAAAGGATTTAAGCATCTAGATCCTATTAATTTTAGTCGGAACTGGGCATCCAAAGCCCTTAGGTGGCTTTGAAAATCTCTGAAGGCTGCAGCCTGATTGATCGTGACAGAGGGAATATCTGGCATAAAAATCCCAAGAGCTGACAAGGTCAAGGAGACTGATGGCCTGATTCTCAGAGTCGCTGAAACGCTCACAGCTCCTATCGACATCTATGGGAATTGTGGGTGGCACCTCTCAAAATCAAGTCATAAGGGTACAAGATGAAGCCACCTCAGGTATGTTCTGGGAGAGAGCATGCTTGAGTCCAAGGAGATAAAAGGAAATTATCTAGATCAGGGCTACTAAGATTTTTTTTCCAGAGGGTTAGAGGGACTTAAAAGCCTTCAGTAAGGCAGGGATAAAAGGTATATATGTTATATACTGATGTTCCCGATGAAGTAAAATATTGTCAGTAAGACAATATAGTCCATGCCTGCTTTCTCTGTTTACACTGGCCTGGCCAACACTAGTAAAGATTTGCCAGTATAGCTATACCAGCAAAACCTCCTAGTGTAGACACAGTTTGTACCAGCAAGAGTGTTTTTGCCAGTATAGGTTATACCAGTTCCCAAAACAAAATAAGCTCTATTGGAAAAGCACTCTTGCTGGTATAACTATGTCTACGCTAAGGCTATGTCTACACTGGAAACTTCAAAGCGCTGCCTCGGGAACGCTCCCACGGCAGCACTTTGGAGTGCGAGTGTGGTTGTGCACGAGCGCTGGGAGAGAGCTCTCCCAGCACTCCTGGTAATCCACGCTCCCAGCACTCGGAACCTGTCTACACTAGCGCTTTAAAGTGCTCAGACTTGCTGCACTCGGGGGGGTGGTGATTTTGCACCTCCCCCCGAGCCAGCAAGTTAGAGCGCTATAAAATGTAAGTGTAGACAAGCCCTAAGACTTTTGCTGGTATAGAAATGTCATTAAAAAAAATTTCAACCCCTAGCCAACATTACTATACAGGCGAAAGTTTCTAGTGTGGACCTGGCTTTAGTCCCAAGTTAATACATCTGGGTTAGAGCTCATCAGTGTGGTAGACTTGGGAATCACCGCACCAGAACAGGCCAATGGATCATTTAAGGCATGTCTACACTGTAATTAAACACCTGCGCCTGGCCCATGTCAGCTGACTCGGGCTCACGCTACAGGGCTGGAAAATTGCGGCGTAGATATTTGGGCTTGAGTTGGAGCATGAACCTTGGGACCCTGCAAGGGGAGAGGGTCCCAGAGCCAGAGTTCCAGCCCCAATGCCTTCACCGCAATTTTCCAGCCCTGTAGCATGAGCCCGAGTCTGCTGACATGGGCCAGCCACAGTGTTGAATTGCAATGGAGACATACCCTTGGTTTAGTATCCTGTTGCTGGCGGTGGCCAATGCTGGATGCCTCAGATAAAGGTGCAATGCATCCTCCCTACAATAATGAACCAAATTCTGCAATTTTATACCGTAAAAGGCCACTCAGTTATTACAGTGTTTTATCTTGGGATATTTATTCTCTCGAATGTTCATTGTTGGAATATGTGACTTTCAAAAGAGGGAAAATAATGTATTGTGTGACTTTCAAAAGAGGGGAAAATGTAGGGAAAATACCTGAAATAGATCACACTTTTTTCCCCTCTCAATTTCATACTTCATTTTGCAAAGATCAGTCTGTTCTCCTCCTCCCTCACGCTTGCTCTGCCCTTCCTTTATTCCATAGGGAGCATTCCCGGAGAGCGATGGTGACAGACTGGGATTCTCATATTGGGATCTTTGCCATTAGTCTTCACTTCCAGTATTTGTGACATAAATAAGTCGATTAACTATCCTGCCAGGAGATGGCTAGTGGTCTGCGATGGTTATTAATCCGAATTTATGGTTTGTTTTCTCAGCTTGGGTGGTTGGCTGGGGAGTCAGAGGCAATCAGTTGGCTGAACAGCTCCATATGTTGGCACTATGCTGTGAAGCTAGAGAGAATTTAAAAAAACAAAAACCCTTCATGCTTGGAAAATGAAGAGGAATAGCCCATTTGTCATGGATCCAGGACCACGAGGTGCCCATTTTGGAGAAGGAAAAATTACAGGTAGTTACACTGTAAGCCCTTCGGGGCCGGGACCGTCTTTTTGTGTTGTGTTTGTACAGCACCTAGCGTAGTAGGGTTCTGGTCCATGACTGGGGCTCCTTCGTGCTACCTGAATACAAATAAATTCATGAGTATGTACATTTTATCTGGTGAATGAACGGAAAGCAGATGCCATTGGCAAGTCACTGCGGCGCTCTGTGCCTCAGTTTCCCCATCTGTAAAATGGTGATAACAATCCAGACCTCCATTTGTAAAGTGCTATATAAGAGCTAGGTGGTGGTGGTATTATCTTAGCACATTAAGAGATTCATTTACTGTAACATAACCAGAAAGTGGCCTGGTTTAACACAGTATGCAATCCTCAAAATGTGTTTTTGAAGTTTTGAAGGTGTCCACATTAGCAGCTGCATTTTGTGGTTTATAGGTTTTTATTTATTAGAAGTTGCAGTTACCTAGTGATTATTCATAAAGTAAGACATGTAGCTCAAACAAAATTTGTTTCCCATTTTAATGAGTTACTTCTGAATTCTTTTTAGCAATCAATCTGGTTCCTCCCTCTTGCTTAAAGTCTAATATGCTGCATACCAACAGCTTGCATAAGAGATGAACAGAAAATGACCTGCAAGTCTTTTAGGCAAATGAAATGTGATATTCAAAAATGGCAAGTCGCTATAAGATGGTTAACCTGACATCTATCCAGGGCAAAGAAATAAAAATGAAGAAGCTGATATGGGCAGGAATATAATTAATGCCAGTGAACATGGTTTTATGGAAAATCAGTCTTGTCAAACAAATCTGATTTCGTTCTTTGAGGAGATTTACAAGTTTGGTTGAGTGGATGTAATATACTTAGACTTTTGTAAGGCATTTGACTTCATGACATCCCGAATAAAAAGTTAGCAGTATACACTATCAATAAAGCACATGTGAAATGGATGAGGAATAGGAAATTTTGACAGATCTTAAAAAGTAGCCATCAATGGGGAATCGTCATCGAATGGGGATGTTTCCAGAGGAGTTCCTCAGGGATTAGTACTAGGTCCAGTTCAATTTAACATTTTCATCAGTGATCTGGACATGAACGTAAAATCATTGCAGGTAAAACTTGCAGATGACAACGACTGGTAGTATGGTATATGATGCAGACAGGGCAGTCATACAGAGCAATCTGGATTGCTTGGTACATTGGGCCCATTCAAACAAAATGGGTTTTAATACAGCCAAATGCAAAGTTACCCAACTAGGAAAAAGGAATGTAGGTCATAGCTACAGAATGGGGGACTGGAAAGCTGTGACTGAAAAGGATTTAGGGGTCATAGTGGATAAGCAACTGAACATGAGCTTCCAGTGCAATGCAAACGTGATCCTTGGATGTATAGACAGGGCAGTCGTGAGTTGGAGGAGTAGGGAGGTGATTTTTACCTCTGTATATGACATTGTTGACACTGATTCTGGAATATTGTCTACAATTCTGGTGTCCACATTTTTAAAAGTAGGTTGAAAAATTGGAGACTGTTGAGAAAAGAGCCACCAAAGTGATTTGAGGGCTATAGAAAATGCCTTGCCTTGAGAGATTAGGAGCTCAATCTGTTCAGTTTATCAAAAAGAAAATTGAGACATGGCTTGATTACAGTGTGTAAGGACCTTCACAGGAGGAAAATACCAGGTATTAAAGGGCTCTTTAAGCTAGCAAAGAAACGCAGAATAGGAACCAGTGGCTGGAAGCTGAAGTTAGACAAATCTGAATTAGAAATAAGACACATTTTTAACAGTGAGAGTGATTAACCATTGGAACAAACTACTAAGAGGAGTGGTGGATTCTCCATCTCTTGAAGGCTTCAGATCCAGACTGGATGCCTTTCTGGAAGAGATGCTTTAGCCAAACACAAGTTATTGGGCTCAATACAGGGGTACCTAGGTGAAATGTAATCATCCATGATATATAGGAGGTCAAATTAGGTGATCTAACAGTCCCTTCTGCCCTTAGACTCCATGAAATGAAATCAAGTGTGATGCAGCAACTGCACCATATTAGCCCAAATCCCTCATTGCTTGTGTACCCTATTTTACTATTAAAGCCGATGAGGGCTCTGAGTGCAGAAAGCTTGCAGGTTAGGGTTAGGAGTGACCTGGACAGAAATGTGCAGGTGCCATTAGGCAGTTGTTTGCATATCCTCACTTGCAAGTGCAAAATGTGGCTACACAAAGAGAGGCCGTCGTTTAAAAATCAGACTCTAAATCCTGTGATATACTAGGGAATTAGGAAAATGTTATCCTCATTGTACATCTTGAAACTGAGGAAATGGGAGCTCCCTCCCCCCTCCAACATCACACAACAAATTGATGGCAAAGCCAGGTAAACAGCCTTGATAATCAGGCCTCTTGCGGTAACCATTAGATTCCCTACCTCCCTGCTAGCACCTGCCCGCTGTTTTCACTGGATGATCCTGACCCTCTTGAATCAGTTCATCTCTTGATGAATTACTTAGATTGAATTCTTACCATCCCAGAAGATGCAGCTAGTCATGCACCAGCTTTTCTGCAAAGAACAAATATCTCACACTTCCAATTCTAGCTAGCTTACAATAAATTCACTGGGGTTGTTCTTTCCCTTTCTCTTTGACAGGTAACAAGCTTCATAAAAATGTCTCAGGCCCACGTCGAACAGCAGAGCAAAAGAACATAATTAACTCCATTGTCAGCCTCGTTTCTGAGTCTCTCGATTAATAAAGTTATTAGGCTTCATTGCCACCTTCCAATGTTCGAAAGAGCACAGCACGTCAATCTGTGTTAGCTGGAATGTAAGCTTTTGACAGAGCCATTGCAATGATATTACTGCTTGTCTCCCCAACATTCGAGGAGGTGGGGGAAAACATCAGTGTAAATCTGATTAATGAGGGTGTCTTTGTGAAGGATACATTGGGCGTACCTGCTCCTGTTTACTCTTACAGAGCATGATGGCTCAGGTGGGAGTGTCTGTTCCATGACATTGATAACCCTTTGATCAGAAATATACTATCTAGGACAGGGGTAGGCAACCTATGGCACGTGTGCCGAAGGCGGCACGCGAGCTGATTTTCAGTGGCACTCACACTGCCCGGGTCCTGGCCACCGGTCCGGGGGGCTCTGCTTTTTAATTTAATTTTAAATGAAGCTTCTTATTTACTAAATAAACCCTTATTTACTTTACATACAACAATAGTTTAGTTCTATATTATAGACTTATAGAAAGAGACCTTCTAAAAACATTAAAATGTATGACTGGCACACGAAACCTTAAATTAGAGTGAATAAATGAAGACTCGGCACAGCACTTCTGAAAGGTTGCCTACCCCTGATCTAGGATGCTAGTGTAGAGAGTGTTCTGGCAACCCACAAGAGACTCTGTTCATATCTTTGACGAGAGAGATGTGGCTGCTGACAGGTGAAACAAAGACCTTCTGTCTTAGGCACCTCTCTACTATGTAAAGAAATCAGACAATAATAATAAAACTCTGTTATTCCCTGCTCTGAGTTTATCAGGGTATTCTGCCTTAACTGTCCCTCTCTTAGATTGTGCAAGACAAAATGTGTATTGTCCCTGACCTGTGGAGTTTATCAATGTCGAGCACTGGATTGATGCTAAAGAAATGGGCTGATGTGTGTAGGGGAGGGTGGTGTGTGCGCGCATACCATATATTTCTGCCTACATACATACTATTTCTACCCATATTTATTTAGCGCTGACTATGGGTTTTGTAGTGTGAGGCCATAGACACAAAGAGCCATGCTTTAAGCAGCAAGTAGAGAACGGCTTGACCAGGAAGTTCTGACCTTTGTTAAATTCCCTGCTGCCACACTGGTCGTTTCTGGTAACTGTGGAGGACCAGGAACTCTGTAACCACTCCATAGGTTTGGCATTGCCTAGCACTGTGTGTGTATGTATCTATTTATGTGAGATAAAGGAATAAGTCAACTGATTTTGTTTAGCTGTAGCACACGCCTTCCTGGAGCAAGAAATGGAACCCAGGAGGCCCACTTTCCAACTCAGGAAGGGACATGAGACCACAGGCAAGGACACTGAGGTTAGCAGCAGATTCAAAGGGTTCCGAAGCATTATTGCTCAGTCAGTGGTGGCGTAGGAGAAACTGCCTGGAATGAGCTGTGAAATGAAATAGATTTGGTGTGTGTAAAATACGCCATGTGGTATGGCAGGAAATGGCTTGCTGTGCGTGACTCATCACTGAGAGTAGTGGGAACCATATCTTGCCAGTGAAATTAGAACTAATGCAATACCCACATCACTCTCTTACCAAATTACTGGAATGTTAGTGCCGAGAACAATGGCGTCACAATCCTAACTAACCTGAGGAAATGAGCCTGTGTAATCTTGAGTTAATGCATACTCTGCTCCCCAATCTCTTCTGTCTTTTCATTATAAAGCACTCCAGCTCCATGATTAAGGGAAAAAAACTAACCCATAACAGCGCATGATTACTTTCTTTTGTTGTTGGTTGGTGAATGGAACAGAGCGTGAACTATCTTCTCACCCTTAGAGAAGGACAACCCCTCCTGGTCAAAGTGGAGATTCATTTGGTGCAGTAAAAGGAGTGAAATGGCTACATTGCGTCTCAAACCAGGGCCTGCAGTTTAGAATGCATCATATTCTGGAAGCACTGAATTTCACATGGGGGGATTCAGCCTCGTGTCTTTTGCTTGTCACACAATAACAGCAATAGGAGGAAAAACTACCAGACACAGTTCAGAGATTCTAACGCCAGAAGGGGCCACTGTGATCCTTCAGTCCAACCTCTGGCCATAGAACTTCCCCAAAATAATTCCTGTTTGAACTAGTGTGTATCTAACGTATTAGGCCCCGTCTACACTACCCGCCGAAATCGGCGGGTAGCCATCGAACTATCGGGGATCGAATTATCGCGTCTTGTCTGGACGCGATAAATCGATCCCCGAACGCGCTACTTCGAACTCCGGTACTCCTGCAGGGCGAGCGGAGTTACCGGAGTCGACGTGGGAGCCGCGAACTTTGATCGCGCGCCGCGCGGACGCGAGGTAAGCGCGCCAAATTCGAACTAAGATACTTCGACTTCAGCTACGCGAAGTATCTTAGTTCGATCCCGCCCCTAGTGTGGACCAGCCCTTAGTTGGGTCCAAATAACTGTGTTTATTAACTCTACATAAACATGCTAGGCTTAGCTAAATCTATACCGCTGCTCTGGCTGGTTTCTTATGGCTTCTCAAACATAGAACACTGTAATAGGATTTACACACTATTTAAAAGGCTACTATCCTATTTCTATGCAGTACCTTTAAAGAATGTGGTGATGCAGTGTGTTTTCAGCGCTCCTGAGAGGAAGGCTGTTTTTTCAATTCCCTCTGATCACTGCTCCCTAGTGAGACTGTCTGGTTTTGACTGAGTTGTACAAGCAGCTCAAGAGAGAACAGTCCCTGGAGATTGTAGATCTCCCTAGAAATAAGCTGTGACTCAGGATTCTCCCCAGTTTATCAATCTCTATATGAGCAGTGAGGCTGCCCTGACATTCCTCAGAGAGACTAAACCACAGAAACTCAGTTCGATTCAAAAAATCATGCGGCAAGTTTCCTATGTGCAGATGAAATCTTCTGAGTAATGGGAACAATGATTGCAAAGAGGGAAGAGGGGCAGAGGAATAGGAAGGAAGTGAGGGGAGGTACTGAGACTCAGTGGGCAGGGAAGGAGAAGGGAGTGCCAGCCAGTTCCAGGCTGGGCAGGAGGGTCCTGGGGGTTCATACCTACTCTGGGCCCATTACTGAACCCCAGGCCCTGTGGCAGCCGCTCCAGCCTCTCTGGATCCCCCTCCATGCTCCCCTTATACATGCATGATTTTACACAGGGGCAGAGCACCCCACAATATTCCCATTTTGGGGGCTTTAGCCTCCCCTGGCCTCCCCCACTCCTGGTTCTGCCACCCCTAATTGCAAGGTGATAGGACAATGTAGCATTTGTGCCTGATATTTTGTGGTTCAGAGTAATCATTTGCTTGTGTGGGACAGTTGCTTGGCAATAGGGTGGTTTCATCTGGAGAGAAGGATTCTGGGCAGTGATGTGTATTTAGTTTAAGAAATTGTTTTCAATATATCTTCTGTTAGGTGGGTGATCCTTCCGTGCAATTATTGGTTTAAATCTTGAAAGGAACCATTAAAAATACTTAACATAAAGGTCTGGTCATTTAATGCCTCCTAGATTCCAAAGCCAGAAGGAGCCAGAGTGATCACCTAGTCCGACCGCCTGTATAACACTGGCCATAGAATATCCCCAAAATAATTCCTTTTGAAGTAGAGCATGGCTTAAAAACTATCCAATCTCGATTTAAAAATGGTCATTGATGGAGAATCCACCATGACCCTTGGTAAATTGTTCCAGTGGTTAATTATTCTCACTGTTCAAAATGTACACCTTGCTTCCAGTATGAATTTATCTAGCTTCAGCTTCCAGCCATTGGATCTTTTATAAGCAACAGAGAGTCTTGTGGCACCTTTAAGACTAACAGATGTATTGGAGCATAAGCTTTCGTGGGTGAATACCCACTTCGTCAGACGCATGCTGAAGTGGGGATTCACCCACGAAAGCTTATGCTCCAATACATCTGTTAGTCTTAAAGGTGCCACAAGACTCTCTGTTGCTTTTTACAGATCCAGACTGACACAGCTACCCCTCTGATACTGGATCTTTTATATCTTTGTCAGCTAGATTGAAGAGCCCAGTATCAAATATTAGTTCCCTGTAAAGAGACTTAGATTGTGATCAAGTCACCCCTTAACCCTGTCTTTGTTAAGCAAAGCAGATGGAATTCCTTGAGTTTTCTAATCCTTTAAACATTTTCTTGGCTCTTCTCTGAACCCGCTCCAATTTATCTCCATCCTTCTTGAGCAAAAAGAGACCAGAACACTTGCTTCTGCTCATGGACAAATCACTGCAAGTCACTTGCACCAGCAGACTGGTAGGGGTATTATTATTATTATTTGTATTGTGGTAGCACCTAGGAACCCTAGTCATGGACCAGGACCCCTTTGCGCCAGGCGCTGTACAAATACTGAATGGAAAGATGGTGCCTGCCCCAAGGAGCTTATAATCTAAGTGTAAAAGAAGAGAGAACAGATGGATACAAATGGAGGAGTACAGGGAAACAGTGAGACAGTGTAGGTCAGTATGATGGCCAGTGTTCTCAGCACACCAGGGGCCTACCTGTTACGTTTTTTTGTAGGCAAAGCAGAGTTTTAAAGAGGGATTTGAAGAAGGCTAATGAGGTCATTTTGCGGATGTTTACGGGAGCTCCTCCCAAGAATGAGGTGCAGAATGAGAGCGTAAATGTTAATATGCATCTGGTGATGCAAAGCTGCTCAGGTGTCTTCTACAGAGCATCTTCTACACTCCCTTCTTTGCTACATTTGCACCTTGATCCCAAAGGCTGCAGTGGATGGCAACCAGCAGTGTTGTGTGAAGTGCTAACATTCTGTTACAGCACTGGAATTTCAACAGGCAAGTACCAGCTCCCTGGGGCTGCAGTGGAGAAGGATATTACGGGGGATGGAGGGGCTGCCCCATAGCACCAAGGCATTGTTGATTGTTAATTGCCATTTTAGAAGGTCACAAGATCACTGTCCAAGAACTGAAGATAGAATTAAAGACTAAACAGATCTACTGGGTTGGACTCAATGTGCTGGCCAGTTTAGGATAGAAGATGAAACGGAACGGATGGGAGGGGGCGATGAATACGAAAGCAGGAGTGAGCCGTGCATTTAACCTTCTCTCACACCAGACAGTCAAATACGGCCCTGGGGCTGTTTTTCCATTTAAGCAATTGCTGTAGCTGGCACAAGGATGTTATACAGTCGCAAACGAGGAGAGGCGGTGGGACTGTGGGTGTGTTGTGATTCGGAGGGAAAGCATGCACAGGACACTCAGAATGAGTCAACAGCGTGAAAACCTTTGAGACACCCTCCCCCCCCCCAATCTGTTTCATTCTCTTGATTTTTAAATCACATAGTTCCACTCTCAAGCATGGGGATGCAACTGCTACTGGGGGGCAGGAGGTTGTTGGAACTCAGCTCATATAAACTCCTGTGCATAAAACATCTGAAACTTGCATATACAAGACATCAGGAAAAGACATGATAAGAAAAGGCTATGATTCCTGGCACTGAATCTGATTGAGTGGAATGTATTTTTGGCACTTTCCTAAGGAAATATACAGTGGCTGTTACAAAAATGTATCCTCCAGCCGGTTCCTCCTGGCACAAATGCAGCCTCCCTGAGAGGAAGTATGTATAGTCTTCTACCAGGAGCGTTTATATTGATGCAGAGGTCAGTGTGGGGCATTGTGGGACAGCTCCTGTTGGCCACTACAAGTAGTGGAAGTTACACAGTGTCTAGATCGATTGATACTGTGTCGACCTAACTACATCGACCATGATTCTACGCCGCTTGGAGAGGTGGTGTTTTTAAGTTGGCGTAGTGAGGCAATTATGTCGGCAGGAGCAAAATTTAAGTGTAGACACATCCACGGGTAGGTCGACATAAGCTGCCTTGCGTCCAGCGGAGGGCAACAAAAATGATCAGGAGGCTGGGGCACATGACTTACGAGGAGAAGCTGAGGGAACTGGGGTTATTTAGTCTGCAGAAGAGTGAGGGGGGATTTGATAGCAGCCTTCAACTACCTGAAGGGGGGCTCCAAAGAGGATGGAGCTCTGCTGTTCTCAGTGGTGGCAGATGACAGAACAAGAAGCAATGGTCTCAAGTTGCAGTGGGGAGGTCTATTAGGAAACACTATTTCACTAGGAAGGTGGTGAAGCACTGGAATGGGTTACTTCTGGAGGTGGTGGAATCTCCTTCCTTAGAGGTTTTTAAGGTCAGGCTTGACAAAGCCCTGGCTGGGATGATTTAGTTGGGGATTGGTCCTGCTTTGAGCAGAGGGTTGGACTAGATGACCTCCTGAGGTCCCTTCCAACCCTGATATTCTATGATTCTATGACTTAGCCGTGTATTGTAGACTAGGCCGTAGGAACTTAGAGCTACATACACCTGTTCGCGGCAGGTTATCATTGCTTAATGAGGCACAGCCCTCTGACCCTTCAGGGAAGGGATAGTCACTATTATAACTATTTCCATGTCTAGAATGGAGTAAGTAATTTGCACCTGGTACAATATCCAATGATATTTTTGTGACTTGCTCAAATTTTAACAACAGTTCAGTGGCCTTCACTATTCAATGGAAATATCGGAATGTGTTTGCTGTATGGATTTGCTATTATAAACTTGAGTTATGTTGCGATGGCTCAGATAAGTTGCATGTTGGTGTTTCTGCTTCCTCATTGGATGAACCCAAAGACAGAAATTCTTCCACGCGGGAACGGCTTTTCTGTACATATTCACACATGTAAGTTGGAAATTCACTTTTCACAAACACGCATGCCAATAAAACTTGAATGAATGAATATTTGTGCAAAGTGAACATAAGGAGTGTGAGCATGACCAAAGGGAATTTATTTAAAAAGTAAATGAATATTCATGCCAAGTTTTTGCATTAGTCAGCTGGCTCCTTCAATCCTTTCTACAAAAATCTGAAACGTAGGGGCATTGATTTAAATTTAATTGAGTTATAATTCACATTACTACTTTGGTATTGCCTAAATTAGCTGGTAAATGGGACAAAACACAAGTCCTCGTGCTGCCTCCAATAGCTGGTTACATCACCTTTTTGAAGTATAGAGATTTCAATAGTATGTAAGCTCTGAAAAGGCTACTTTGGGGGGACTAGATGACACAGGGCTGGTCATATAGTTTCAACTGTAGGTCACTGGTTCAACTGTAGTGCAGGGTGATGATGACCAAAGTATCTTCAGACTTGATAGCAAGGAATGGGTTATCTCAGTTCTGTTGATAGATCCCCTTATCACAAAACCCACCATTACCACTGGCAGGCACTGCTCCCTTCATTGGCAGGACCAGTAGAATGGTCAAGTTTGAATGGGCATGAAGACCGACCTCTCACCCTTAGGGTATGTCTGCCCCGGAGGAGGAAAAACAAGGTGTGTTCTTAACTTGGGCTAACTAACTGGTGTTCGCTAACTCTGGTTAAAATAGCACTGAAGACACAGCAACTCTGCTTTTAACTCGGGTTAGTAATTTGAGTTAAAGCCTGTAGAGCAGCCTGGGGTTGAATTCAAGATGCTAACCCAAGTTGAAAGCCAAACTGCCCTGCCTTCCATGCTATTTTAACCTGAATTAGCGAATGCAGGCTAGCTAACCTGAGTTATGAAAACATCTTCTATTGCAATGTAGACTTACCTTTAAGTTTAAGTTGCATTAGCAAGTTATCAGGAAAGAAGTTTGCAATACAGTTCAATGTGCTGTATTTATTCTTTTGAACAGAGGATTTCAGTCTCCAAGGCTGTCTATCAGAGCCCATAGTAAGCATTACATTCGGTGTGCAGAAATAAATGTGTGTGTAGATTTGAAATTCTCTTTGGCAACAATACAAATCAGGTGACAGTCAGCAAATACATGCAGCTGAATAATAGACAGGATCTGAGACGGGGTCATTATCTATAAGTACCTGCTTCCTAAATGAGTATTTGAGCCTGTTCTGTTAAAAATCCCCCCTCTGGATCAGGCTGTATGGTATGTCTCTGTGTGGTGTGATGCATCTCCTGGTTCTTTGCAAGACTTCATTGCTGACATTCAGCATAGGCTTTTCCTTTTGTTGGAAAAAGCAGTTTCTTAGATGAAAGGAAAAATAAAACAACTGTAGCTGTATGCTTTTATGTGCAAACAGATTAGCCATATGCAATGCACTCTAGCTGAGCTTTGCAGTTTGACTAATGTTGAAGGTGAATAGCAAAGCGAAAAACCCTCTGATTTTTCCTTTTATTGTTCCTTTATGATGTATAAAGGCATTAAACTTTGTTTTCTAAAGAATAAAGAATTCTACTTGTTATTTACATTGGAAATAGAGTCATCTCTTCCTTTCTCTTTAGTGGAATACCTTAGCAAAAATCTTTGCGGGACCTACATCATATTGTCACCCAGGAACGTACAGGTCTGTCGCATCTTAGGCGCATTTAACATGTGCGATTTCAGCTTTATGCGGTCGGCAAAAACAAGAAAAAAAAAAAAGAGAGAGAACAATAACAATTTAAATACTGTTTCTGTAGGGCGGGCGATTCTGCTCGCCATTACACTCAATGTAATTTTGACTATACGCGGATTTCGCTTTAGGCGCTGACCATGGAACATAACCCCAGCGTAAGATGAGACAGATCTGTAACCTGAGTTTCCACCTTCCCTGTCCCCACCTGAGTAGAAAGAGACTATCTGACTTATCCTCCTTTTGAGGAGGTGCTGCAACTACTATGGGACAAAAAGAAAGAACATAAGAACGGCCATACTGGGTCAGACCAAAGGTCCATCTAGCCCAGTGTCCTGTCTGCCGACGGTGGCGAGTGCCAGATGCCCCAGAGGGAATGAACAGAACTGGTAATCATCAAGTGGATCTTCTCCCTGTCGTCCATTCCCAGCTTCTGGCAAACAGAGGCTAGGGACACCATCCCTGCCCATCCTGGCTAGTAGTCGTTGATGGACCTATCCTCCATGAACTTATCTAGTTCTTTTTTTGAACCCTGTTATGGTCTTGGCCTTCACAACATCCTCTGGCAAGGAGTTCCACTGGTTCACTGCGTGTTGTGTGAAAAAAATACTACCTTTTGTTTGTTTTAAACCTGCTGCCTATTAATTTCATTTGGTGACACCTAGTTCTTGTGTTATGAGAAGGAGTAAATAACACTTCCTTACTTTCTCCACATCAGTCATGATTTTATAGACCTCTATCATATCCTCCACTTGTCATCTCTTTTCCAAGCTGAAAAGTCCCAGTCTTATTAATCTCTCCTCATATGGAAGCCGTTCCATAACCCTAATAATTTTTCTTGCCCTTTTCTGTACTTTTTCCAATTCCAAAATATCTTTTTTGAGATGGGGTGACCACATCTGCACGCAGTATTCAAGATGTGGGTGTACCATGGATTTATATAGAGGCAATATGATATTTTCTGTCTTATTATCTATCCCTTTCTTAATGATTCCCAACATTCTGTTCGCTTTTTTTGACTGCCACTGAACTTTGCATGGATGTTTTCAGAGAACTATTCACAGTGACTCCAAGATCTCTTTCTTGAGTGGTAACAGCTAATTTAGACCCCATCATTTGATATGTATAGGTGGGTTTATGTTTTCCAATGTGCATAACTTTGCATTTATCTACATTGAATGTCATCTGCCATTCTGTTGCCCATTCACCCAGTTGTGTGAGATCCTTTTGTAGCTTTTCACAGTCTGCTTGGGACTTACAAAACTACTCAAGATAGTTATCATCTGCAAATTTTGCCACCTCACTGTTTACCTCTTTTTCCAGATAATTTATGAATATGTTGAATAGGACTGGTCCAAGTATAGACCCCTGGGGGACACCACTATTTACCTCTCTCCATTCTGAAAACTTACCATTTATTCCTACCCTTTGTTTCCTATCTTTTAACCAGTTACCAACCCATGAAAGGACCTTCTCTCTTATTCCATGACAGCTTACTTTGTTTAAGAGCCTTTGGTGAGGGACTTTGTCAAAGGCTTTCTGAAAATCCACTGGATCCCCCTTGTCCACATGCTTGTTGACCCCCCCACAAAGAATTCTAGTAGATTGGTGAGGCATGATTTCCCTTTACAAAAACCATGTTGACTCTTCCCCAACAAATTATGTTCCTCTGTGTTCTATGACAATTTTGTTCTTTACTATAGTTTCAACCAGTTTGCCCAGTACTGAAGTCAGGCTTACCGGCCTGTAATTTCCGGGGTCACCTCTGGAGCCCTTTTCAAAAATTGGCATCACATTAGCTATCCTCCAGTCATTTTGGTACAGAAGCTGATTTAAATGATAGGTTACAAACTACAATTAGTAGTTCTGCAATTTCATATTTGAGTTCCTTCAGAACTCTTGGGTGAATACCATCTGGTCCTGGTGACTTATTACTGTTTAGTTTATCAATTTGTTCCAAAACCTCCTCTAATGACACCTCAATCTGGGACAGTTCCTCTGATTTGTCACCTAAAAAGAATGGCTCAGGTTTGGGAATCTCACTCACATCCTTGGCCATGAAGACCGATGCAAAGAATTAATTTAGTTTCTCCGCAATGGCCTTATCTTCCTTGAGTGCTTCTTTAGCATCTTTCGTCCAGTGGCCCCATTGGTTGTTTAGCAGGCTTCCTGCTTCTGATGTACTTTAAAAAAAATTGCTATTACTTTGTGAGTCTTTGGCTAGCTGTTCTTCACATTCTTTTTTGGCCTTCCTCATTATACTTTTACATTTCATTTGCCAGAGTTTATGCTCCTTTCTGTTTTCCTCACTAGGATTTAACTTCCGCTTTTTAAAGGATGCCTTTTTGTCTCTCACTGCTTCTTTTACTTTGTTGTGTAGCCACAGTGGCACTTTTTTGGTTCTCTTACTATGTTTTTAATTAGGGGTATACATTTAAGTTGAGCCTCTATTATAGGGTCTTTAAAAAGTTTCCATGCAGCTTGCAGGGATTTCACTTTTGGTGCTGTACATTTTAATTTGTGTTTCACTAATGTCCTCATTTTTGTGTAGTCCCCCTTTCTGAAATTAAATGCTACCATGTTGGGCTGCTGTGGTGTTTTCCCGGCCACAGGGATGTTAAATTTAATTATATTCTGGTCACTATTACCAAGCGGTCCAGCTATATTCACTGTACCAGATCCTGTGCTCCACTTAGGACTAAATCAAAAATTGCTTCTCCTCTTGTAGGTTCTAGGACTAGCTGCTCCAAGAAGCAGTCATTTAAGGTGTCAAGAAACTTTATCCCATCCTGAGGTGACGTGTACCCAGTCAGTATGGGGATAGTTGAAATCCCCCATTATTATTGAGTTTTTTTATTTTTATAGCCTCTCTAATCTCCCTGAGCATTTCACAGTCACTATCACCATCCTGGTCAGGTGGTCAGTAATATATCTCTACTGCTATATTCTTGTTGTTCGAGCATGGAATTACTATCCATAGAGATTCTATGGTACAATTTGGTTCATTTAAGATTTTTACTTCATTTGATTCTACGCTTTCTTTCACATATAGTGTCCCTCCCCCACCAGCACGACCTGTTCTGTCCTTCCGATTATATTTTGTACCCCGGTATTACTGTGTTCCATTGATTAGCCTCATTCCACCAAGTTTCTGTGATGCCTATTATATCCATATCCTCATTTAATACAAGGCGCTCTAGTTCACCCATCTTACTATTTAGACTTCTAGCTTTTGTATATAAGCACTTTAAAAACTTGTCACTTTTTAGCTGTCTGCCATTACATGATATAATTGACTGGGACTCTTTCCCATTTGACTGTTTCTCATCAGATCCAACCTGTATTTTATCATCTTTCATCCTCTCCTCCTTACTAGGACATAGAGAATCTCCATTAATAGAACCTCCCCTAAGGGATGTCTCTGTCCAAACCACGTGCTCCTCTGCACCTGTCGGCTTTCCCCCCAGCCCTTAGTTTAGAAACTGCTTTATGACTTTTTAAATTTTAAGTGCCAGCAATCTGGTTCCATTTTGGTTTAGGTGGAGCCCATCCTTCCTGCATAGGCTCCCCGTTTCCCAAAAGTTTCCCCAGTTCCTAATAAATCTAAACCCCTCCTCCCTACACCATCGTCTCGTCCACGCATTGAGACCCTGCAGTTCTGCCTGCCTACCTGGCCCTGCGCGTGGAACTGGGAGCATCTCAGAGAATGCTACCACGGAGGTCCTGGACTTCAATCTCTTACTTAGCAGCCTAAATTTGGCCTCCACAACTTCTCTCCTATCCTTCCCTATGTCATTGGTACCTACATGTACCACGACCATTTCTCCTCCCCAGCAGTACGCATAAGTCTATCTAGATGTCTCGAGAGATCTGCAACTTTCGCACCAGGCAGACAAGTCACCATGTGATTCTCCCGGTCATCACAAACCCAGCTATCTATGTTTCTAATGATCAAATCCCCCATAACTATTACCTGTCTCTTCCCAATAACTGGAGTTCCCTCCCCCAGAGAGGTGTCCTCAGTGCGAGAGGAGACCACAACATCATCTGGAAGGAGGGTCCCAACTATGGGATCTTTCCCCTCTGCTCCAGTTGGATGTTCTCCTTCCCTGGGACTTTCATCCTCCTCAACAGCATAGAGGTTGTCAGACTGTGGGTGGGACCATTCTACTGTGTCCCGGAAAGTCTCATCTGTGTACCTCTCTGTCTCCCTTAGCTCCTCCAGTTCAGCCACTCTGGTCTCCAAAGCCCGTGCATGGTCTCTGAGGGCCAGGAGCTCCTTGCACCAAACGCACACATACGCCCCCTGCCCATAGGGCAAGTAATCATACATGCTGCATCGGGTGCAATAAACTGGGTACCCCCACTCTGTTGCTGGATATCTGCCTGCATTATCTTTATACTCCTGCAGCTCGTTCCTTTGTTGATGTTTTGTTTTTATCGGGAGGTGTTTTTGGCTTTAAGTTTAAAGAATGTTAAGTGTGTCTAGCGCCCCCCCCACACACACACACACACAAACACTCCCTCGCAAAACTCCCCTGTTAGCCACTCCTGGTCGCTAGCTCCTCTGGTCGCTTAGGAGTGGGCTTTTTAAACTCTGCTTCTCCTGGGTAGCCCCTCCTGCTGGTTAAGGGTTGATGGGTGCTAAAGGGCTTAGGGATCAAAGCCTCCTTAAGAAGCTCTCAGCCTTGCCTAGCAACAAAGGAACAAGGACAAGGAAAAAGCATGGATCAGGATACAGGTTGCGATTCAGGAGCCCTGAGCTCTATTCCCAACTCTGCCACTGATGTGCTGTGTGAACTTGGGCGAGTCACTTCCCCTCTGTGTCTCGTGTACGTACAGTGCCCAGTACAATGAGTTCCTGGTCTTGGTTGGGGCCTCTAGGTGCTACCATAATACAAATGATAAGAAAGAAATAAAGTAGGAGAGAAGGCAGTGGATGGAAGTGGACACAAAGAGCTTTTTAAGGTCTGCTGGGATAGAGGCCGAGGTTGGAAGACATGTCTTTGGAATTTGCACAGGGTGTGATGACCTCTGCCAAAATGACATGCTAGTATTAAAAAGACAAGGTGGGTGAGGTAATATCTTTTATTGGACCAACTTCTGGTCCAATGCCTTGGTCCGATAAAAGATTTTACCACACCCACCTTGTCTTTCTAACATCCTGTGACTGATGCAGCTACAACAACACTGCATACGACAATGCTTGTATTAAATTACTTCAGGCCAATCCACTGCAGTAATAAATTCTGCCCTCTGCTCTGAAAAAGGATGGATCTGATGGGGGCTAATAGGTCTCAGCTACCCTGATGAGAACTTGCTGAAGTGTTTTACATTAAATTGTCAGGGGCCGTTAGCAAAAGGGAAGGAGAAAGTGCACAATTAAGAAAATAAAAGATCAATATTTGATTTTCTTTTCTATTTTCCGATAATTATGATTGGAATCCGCTTTCTGTGAAGAACAGAGCATGACACTGCAAGAGGGAGAACTAACCCTCCCCCAGCCTTCCTCGTAAAGGAAAACTGTTCCTCTTCAGTCCACCTGTCAAAGTTGATAAAGCTTTTTCTCAGCATGAATACCATTGCCGTGCATTTCCATCCTAGGATCTCCTAGTGTGTGGATGAGTGAAAAGGACATTGGACTTACAGTCCATGTTCATGGGGGCTGTTCCCAGCTCTGCCGCTGACTTGCTATGACCTCTCCCAGGTCTCTCCTGTGGATCAGTTTTCCCAGTGGAAAAAATGGGGATAATGGTACTGCTTTGTTACAAGCACTTTGAGCTTTGTGGCTGAAAACTTCTATCCGAGCGCTAAGTGTTTCACTAACACGAATCAAGTCTTAGCACCCCTCTGAAAGTATCCATGTTGCAGTCTGGTTTTCCAGACAGGGAAACTGAGGCAGCAAGTAGTTTAAGTGAGTTGTGTGAACCTGGGCAAGCCAGGGCTGAGGTCAAGCTAGAACCAAGTCATTGTGGCTTCCAATCTCTTGCTCTCACTGCTCTGAATTTAAAAAAATAAAATCTTCATTTCTGGGCATCCTGTTGGCAGTGACCAACTTGTTGGGAAAATTACAGAGATAAGGTGGGTGAGGTCATGTTTTTTTATTCGACCAACTTCTGTTGTTGTTGTATTATCGTAGTACCTAGTTATGGACCAGGATCCCCTTGTGCAAGGTGCTGTACAAACACAGAACAAAGAGACCGTCCCTGCTCCATAGAGCTGCTTGCCTGCTTCAGTAACTGTGTGAAATGTGGTGAAGATCTGAGTCTGCTTCCTAATTCATAGGTGCCCACATCTCACAAACTCCTCTATCAATTGCTGCCAACAAAATTTATTATTTGTACTACAGGTGCTAGAGGCCCCAACCAATAACGGAACCCCTTTGTACTATGTGCTGTACGTACATAGGGACTGCCTCTCTCTGCATACATAGGGACTGCCCATCTAAATAGACACGGCAGAGGATGGGAGGGGAACAGATGCTCAGAGAGGGGATCCGACTTGCCAAAGGACACATAGAAGGTCAGTGGCAACTGAGTCCCCCGTCCCTTGCTCTGTCCACTGGACAACGTTGCCTTCTGTGTGTATCTTAGCAGAGATGTCAAGAATTGAGCAAGGAGACTAAACTCTACTGCCCCTGGAGTTGTTCTCTCCTGGTCAGGGATAAGATACATTGGTGGGGGAGGGATGTGTCGGGCAATGCCATAACTTGTGCTGTGTCTGTCCTATGGACACATGCTGGCCTGTCCATCTGGCACCTTTCACCAGCATGCAATTCACTGAGAAATGAAAAGGGAAAGAATAACAAGTGCAACTGTCTTCTCCCCAGGCCCATACAGGAAATAGGCCCACTCACTAAGATCATCCTCAAACACCAAGTGGCTTGTGGCTGAGAGAGATTCTAAGGGCTCAGTAATCCCATTTAATTAACGATCTTTCAGGAGCCCTTTGCTAATTAACTTGCACCTGGAAATTCTTTTTGAGGTTTCACTCTCAAAAGAGGATACGTAGGGCTTTGTGATTAAAATTCCCCAGGGGAGAATATTTGTAGCTTTTCTTCTCCCTATATACAGTGTGGCCAGCATCCAAGACCTTTCTCACATGCATGAGTTACATTCCCAAATATCACATTTACTTCTTTAATTTAATTGAGCCATATCCCAAGTGTAAAGGGTACTCAGTTTTCACTCTTACTCGGGCAAAACGCCTATCATCTGCAGAAAGGCATAAAAAAACTGAACGCAGCTGGCAGAATGAGGCCCACAGACAGAAAGAATCCATCATGCAGTAGTGTTCGTAAGGTCTTGATTAGGAGTCAGAATAACTTTGAGCAGTTGAATTTGTATTGTTACGTTTATACTTAGATTCATTTTAGAACAAATGCTCAGTTTTTTAAATGCAGTACCCCATAGCACCATTCTGTGGCATTGTTTCCATTCTGACCCCATTCTCAATTTTTATAGCGGTGTCCCTACTTAGCTAGTGAGTGCTCAGATCACAACCCGACATGGCATGGCTGCAGGCAACCTGAAATGATTCCCCATTTCTTTAGGATTTCTGGAGGCACTTTGCATCCTGCTCTTAATCCCTGCAGTCGTCACAATTTACCTCTAGAATTCCCAGAAGCCCCTACTTTCACTGTCAAGAGATCTGATGTCTTCTTTCAAATGAATCTGCTATAAATAAGTTAATTCCAATATCAGAGACAAATAGCAAGAAAGATGGGCAGAAGTCAGGCTTCCACCTGCTTGCTTCTCGGAGGTGCTGTCATTAGTGGTCTTCTCTTCCGCAGAGTGATATTTTCTGGGCACACAGTAAAACTCTTGATTTCTCTCTGTAGAAAGGAAAGTGAGGAAGAGAGGGTTACTGGGAAGTCCACCTGTCACCATTTATGTAGAAATCGCACAAGGAATGCTCTGAGAAATTGGAACAAGATCTCGATCACAACACCTCAAGCAAAAAAATGTGTACTAACTATTCCTTTTCCTATTAGTTATAACACTTTCCACTTCTATATTGCCTTATGCCCAAGCGCTTTGCAAACGCTACCACAAGGCTATGTGCCTCTTAAGTACCGTATTTGAGGACAATTAGGGATTTAAGTGGTGCCTAGGGCTCATGCTGGCCTTCTGCATATAGGTATAGTTCATGCACTAAGGAATTAAGCTTCTTACATGGAGTTAAGTACTGTTATCCATCGCCGTCTTGCAAATGGTGAAAAAGACACACAGAGAAGTGAGTTTCCCCAGGTCACAGAATCAGACTGACAGAGTTGGGAATAGGATGCAGATCTCCTGACTCTCCCCGTCTTGTGTTCCCCTGTCAGTATGCCCGGTTGGAAATCACAGCACTTCTCTTAAAGCAAAGCTGTGAAATAATTGCTGTTGGAACATCGGCAGTGGGTGGAAGGTGAGGATTTTAAAGTGGAATTCAGATTCCTTCAGTGGGAACAAGTTCAACTTTTCTGCCATCTGTTATGCCTGTAAGTGTGAATTCTGCTCTGCATCTAGGCAAGAACATAAGAATGACCAGACTGGGTCAGACCAATAGTTCATCTAGCCCTGTATCCTCTAACAGCGGCTGGTGCCAGGTGCTTCAGAGGGAATGATCAGAACAGGGCAATTTATCCAGTGATCCATTTTGCCCTGTCATGCAGTCCCAGCTTCTGGCAGTCAGAGGTTTAGGGACACCCCAAGCATGGGGTTCTGTCCCTGACCATCTTGGCTAATAGCCATTGATGAAACTATCCCCCAGAAACTTATCTAATTCTTTTTTCAACCCAGTTATACTTTTGGTCTTCACAACATCCCCTGGCGATGAGAACCACAGGTTGTGCGTTGTGTGAAGTACTTCCTTCTGTTTGCTATAATCCTGCTGCCTATTAATTTCATCGGGTGACTCCTGGTTCATGTGTTATATGTGAATGGGTAAATAACACTTCCTTATCCACTTTCTCCATTCACTTTCTCCACCCATTCACAATTTTACAGACTTCTGTCATATCCTTCTAAGATGAACAGTCCCAGTCGTTTTAATCTCTCCTTGTACAGAAGCATTTTTGTNAGTCATGTGCCCCAGCCCCCTGATCATTTTCATTGCCCTCCGCTGGACTCTCTCCAATTTGTCCACATCCCTTCTGTAGTGGGGGGTCCAAAACTGGACACAGTACTCCAGGTGTGGCCTCACCAGTGCCGAATAGAGGGGAATCATCACTTCCCTCGATCTGCTGGCAATGCTCCTACTAATATAGCCCAATATGCCGTTGGCCTTCTTGGCAACAAGGGCACACTCCTGACTCATATCCAGCTTTTCGTCCACTGTAATCCCCAGGTCCTTTTCTGCAGAACTGCTGCTTAGCCAGTCGGTCCCCAGCCTGTAACAGTGCATGGGATTCTTCCTTCCTAAGTGCAGGACTCTGCACTTCTCCTTGTTGAACCTCATCAGATTTCTTTTGGCCCGATCCTCCAATTTGCCTAGGTCACTCTGTACCCTATCCCTACCCACCAGCATATCTACCTCTCCCCCTAGCTTTGTTGCCCTTCTCTGTATTTTTTCCAATTCCAATATATCTTTTCTGATATGGTGCAATGAGAACTGTACACAGTATTCAACATGTGGTCATACTATGCAGGGCCGGCGCAACCCATTAGGCGACCTAGGCGGTCGCCTAGGGCGCTACTATTTGGGGGGCGCCGGCGCCCCGGTCGTCAGTGGAATTTCAGGGGCGGGACCTTCCGCCGCCGCTGTCGGGGGCAGCATTTCGGGGGCGGGACCTTCCGCCGCCTAGGGCGCCGAAAAAGCTGGCGGCGCTCCTGATACTATGGATTTATAAAGTGGCATTATGATATTTTCTGTTTTATTATCTATCCCTTTCCTAGTGGTTCCTAGCATTCTGTCAGCTTTTTTGACTGTCGCTGCACATTGAGCGGATGTTTTCAGAGAACTATCCATGCTGAATCCAAGATCTTTCTTGAGTGAAAACAGCTAATTTAGATCCCATCATTTTGTATATATAGTTGGGATTATGTTTTCCAATATGCATGACTTCGCACTAATCAGTATTGACTTTCTTCTGCCATTTTGTTGCCCAGTCACCCAGTTTAGTGAGATCCCTTTGTAACTCTTCGCAGTCTGCTTTGGATTTACCTATCTTGAGTAATTTTGCATCATCTGTAAACTTTGCCACCTCACTGTTTACCCAGTAGCATTGGTCCCAGTACAGATCTTTGGGGGACCCTGTTATTTACCTCTCTCCATTGTGAAAATTGACCATTTATGCCCGTCATTTGTTTCCTATCTTTTATCAAGTTTCTGATCCATGAGAGGACCTTCTCTCTTATCCCATCACTACTTACTTTGATTAGGAGCCTTTGGTGTGGGACCTTGTCAAAGGCTTTCTGAAACTCCCAGCGACACTATATCCACATGCTTGTTGACAACCTCAAAGAATTCTAATAGATTGATGAGGTATAATTTCCCTTTACAAAAGCTGTTTTGACTTTTCCCCAATGCATTGTGTTCATCTATGTGTCTGATAATTCTGTTCTTTATTATAGTTTCAAGCAATTTATCTGGTACTGAAGTTAGGCTTACCAGCCTGTAATTGCCAGGATCACCTCTGGAGCCTTTTAAAAAAATCGGCATTGCATTAATTTCCCTCCAGTCATCTGGTACAGAGGTTGATTTAAGCAATTGTTTATATACCGCAGTTAGTAGTTCCATAATTTCATATTTGAGTTCCTTCAGAACTCTGGGGTGAATACCATCTGGTCCTAGTGACTTATTACTTAGTGACTTATGTTTTGCTGTTAGCTTTTGTGTCTTTTTCTAGTTGCTCTTCACATTCTCTTTTGGCCTGCCTAATTATATTTTTTGCACTTGGCTTGCCAGAGTTTATGTTCCTTTCTATTTTTCTCGGTAGGACTGACTTCCAATTTTTAAAGGATGTCTTTTTGCGACTAACTGCCTCTTTTACCATACTCTGTTTAGCCATGGTGGCATTTTTTGGGCCTCTTATGAATTTTTTTTTATTTGGGGGAATATGTTTACTTTGAGCCTCTATTATGGTGTTTTTAAATAGTTTAAATTAAGCCTGCAGGCATTTCATTGTTGTGACTGGTTTCAGAGTGGTAGCCATGTTAGTCTGTATCAGCAAAAAGAATGAGGAGTACTTGTGGCACCTTAGAGACTAACACATTTATTTGTGCATAAGCTTTCGTGGGCTAAAACCCACTTCATCAGATGCATACAGAGAACATGAAATGATGGGGGTTGCCTTACCAATTCTAACGAGACAGATCAATTAAAGTGGGCTATTATCAGCAGGAGGAAAAATCACTTTTGTAGTGGTAATCAGGATGGCCCATTTCAAACAGTTGACAAGAAGGTGTGAGTAACAGTAGGGGGAAAATTAGCATGGGGAAATAGTTTTTAGTTTGTGTAATGACCCATCCACTCCCAGGCTTTATTCAGGCCTAATTTGATGGTGTCCAGTTTGCAAATTAATTCCAGTTCTGCAGTTTCTCGTTGGAGTCTGTTTTTTGAAGTTTTTTTGTTGAAGAATTGCCACTTTTAGGCAACCCTCATCTATCTATCTATCTATCTATCCCTATTGTATTTTCCACTGCATGCATCCGATGAAGTGGGCTGTAGCCCACGGAAGCTTATGCCCAAATAAATTTGTTAGTCTCTAAGGTGCCACAAGTACTCCTCGTTCTTATTGTTGTGACTGTTCCTTTTAATTTCCCTTTAACTAGATTCCTCATTTTTGTGTCTTTCCCCTTTTTGAAGTTAAATGCTAATGTGGTGGGTGTCTTTGGTATTTCCCCCTCTACAAGGATGTTAATTTAATTACCTTATGGTCACTATTATCGAGCGATTCTGCTACATCCACCTCTTGGACCAGATCCTGTGCTCCACTTAGGTCTAAATCAAGAATTGCCTCTCCCCTTGTGGTTTCCAGGATTAGCTGTTCCAAGAAGAGGTCATTAACGGTGTCAGGAAATTTTATCTCTGCATCCCATTCTGAAGTGACAGATACCCAGCCAATATGAGGATAGTTGAAATCCCCCATTATTATTGAGTTTTCTGGTTTGATAGCCTCTCTAATCTCCCTGAGCATTTTGCAGTCTGGTCAGGTGGTTGGTAGTATATTCCTACTGCTATCCTCTTATTATTAAAGCGTGGAATTTTTATCCATAGAGATTCTGTGGTTCAGTTTGATTCATTTAAGATTTTTTACTATATTTGACTCTATGCTTTCTTTCACATATAATGATACTCCCCCACAAGCATGACCTACTCTGTAATTACTGTATATTTTGTACCCTGGTATTACTGTATCCCATTGATTAGCATCATTCCACCAAGTTTCTGTGATGTCTACTATATCAATATCCTCATTTAAAACCAGCACTCAGGTTCACCCATCATAGTATTTAGCCTTCTAGCATTAGTATACAAGCACTTGTAGAATTTGTCAGCATTTAGAAAAGCTATTTGCAAGCTGCTATTGGCCACCTTGCATGTTAAAATTAATATCGCTGATAATGGGCCAATAATACAGTGAATATAAATGTTGTTTGAAAACCCATGTTTCTCCCACATCTTATCTATCAAGGTCTTTCTGTTCAAGGAAATTAAAATATCTGTTAATAGAAAGAGAGAAGAGATTGGCACAGATGAAATCCGAAAGCTAGAACAGACATATTTAAAAGCTAAATAGACCAGAATGGGATCAGTGTACCAGAAATATCTGATGCAGCTGGGAGCAGGTGTCATGATGTCATTACTGAAGCTGATGGCTGTGTGGGCACCAGGGCAGGAAATTGAGATGATAAAAGAACCCTGAGTCATTTAATGCAAAGTTGGAAATAGCTGGATTAGGAGAAAGTGCCAGACAAATACCTTTTAAAAAATTAATCGATGACAGAACCCTTATGGACAAATCCTATAGAATTTAATAGGGATTATGCCAGTAAGATTTTTATTGAAATTCAACAGGTTTGCATAGAAAATATTCTATTTGAGTGAGAAAGTTACCCATGCAATAGATTTTTTTTGGCTCAACCCATGGAATTCCATAGCAACATCATTATAGATATACTTTATTCACATCCCAAGATAGTTGGACACTTTAAAAACACATAGAAATACAAGCCCAAGCCCCAAAAAGCTTACAGGGCTATGCTTTTCTATTTAAATGTTATAAGATGCAGAACCTATAGAAAGTTTCACTGTGATTAAATTCTGTAGGACTTTTCCAGAAGTGCATGAAACACTGTCTCTTGCAAAGACAGCTCAAAAGACTTCATGAATGTTGATGTTATTGGGTCCGAATGCAACCCTTCTGGGTAGAATCCATGGGAAGAGAATAGTTGGGAAAAACCACCACAAGGTTCGCCACGTAGAGTTTTATCTACAGCTGGTTGGGAATTTTTCAACAAAATAGTTTTTCATCAGAAAACGTTGATTTGTCAAAACTGAAACTTTTCACAAGAAACTACCCCAGTTCTGACGAGACTCTCACCGGGAAAGGTTTCTCGGGTCCACGGTGAAATTGCTAGTCAAAACACGTATCTGTCTATAGAGCCCAGTGGTTAGCATGCTCACTGGGGAAATGGGAGACCCAGGTTCAAGTATCTGCTCTGAATCAGGCAGAGCAGGAATTTGAAGCCAGGTGTCCCATATCCCACAGGAATGCCCTAACCACTGAGCTACTAGCAATTCTGGGGAGCGGGATGTGTCTGTCTCTCCTTGCCCCACCCCACAGCCTTCCGTTCTGTGAAAAACCTCAGAAAACCTCAATTTTCTGATCTGGAATGGGAAATATTTAGGAAATGTTCACAGGGTAGGAAAATTGTTTCCCATCCAGCTCTAGTTTCATCCTACTACTCCCTTCCAGCAGGAGTGGGGGGGGTTCTCTAAGACTACGGAGCTNAAAGCCCTGGCTGGGCTGATTTAGTTGGGGTTGGTCCTGCTTTGAGCAGGGGGTTGGACTAGATACCTCCTGAGGTCCCTTCCAACCCTGAGATTCTATGATTCTATGATTCTAATACTCCCTTCCAGCAGGAGTGGGGGGGGTTCTCTAAGACTACGGAGCCGTGATCTCGACTTGGGAATTCTATTCTCAGCCCTGTGAACCTGCGTGGTGAGCTAGCATCTTCGCTGCCCTACAGTCCTGCCTTCTGCTCGCAATGAGACGTTCTCCCCTAGTACTCAGCACTTGTCAGCCATAGATCTCAAAGTGCTTAACAAAAGTGGGGAAGTATCATTGGCCCCCCAGTGCCTGGCCATGCTGTGGTGGCACTAAAATTGAGCTTGGAGGGGGAACATGTGCTGGTTAGTATGAATGAAACATAAAGATTTGCAAACCTTAAGCTCATTACAAATCATGTCTCCCTTCAGGCAAAGTGGTCCTGTGCAGAGGACAGCTGGTGTAATGGCTTCCCGGTTGCATTCCACAGCAAAAAGTACTTGAGGGGGCATTAGACCACAGCTGTGTTTTTAGACACCATTCTACTGGGGAGCATCAGCACTTCAGGAGGGTCATAACAGGTCATTGGCTCCGCATGGGAGGTCCCTGGGCCCTGTGTACCTGGTACAGTCCCGGAGATGTGTCCTATGACAGTTTTATTGCTATGCAGGGTGCAATCCGTTGAACAACAGGTTTAACAGAAACCAAAACCCTGCTTTCATGCAGGACAGGTGAAATAGCAAGGCTCCAGAACTGTAAGTCAAGCAAGATTCAGGCCTGGTATAACTATGTACTCAGGGGTGTGGAAAAACCCATCCCTGCATGACGTAATTATACCAACCTAACCCCCTGTGTAGATGCTGCTATGTCGACCCCGTCAGCATAGCTACTGCCTCTCGGGGAGGGAGCTTATCTACACCAACGGGAGAGCTCTCTTCATTGAAGCGCTACAGTGGTGCACCCATCAGTGCAGCTGGGCCGACGCAATTTAAGTGTAGACTCGCCCTTAAAGGGCTGGTTCTCAGTGACACAAAAGCCCCCTTTATACCATTCTGGCAACATCATGGGGCCTTAATACAGGTGTGAATTACATTTGCCCTCGTTCAAAGACCCCACTGCACTGTCCGAATGGTGCAAATGAGAAGCAGACCCAAAGGATGAAATCCTGATCCCACTGAAGTCAATGGGAGTTTTCCCATTGACTTCAGTGCAGCCCGGCTTTCACCTGTGTAATGCACATACACATTCCTGAGCAATGGAGCTGTATCAGCCTTTTTTAACTCTGTTCTGTTTGCCACAGACAGGCAGATTAGCAGGGCATAAATGGAAATTGGAAAAGGCGTGTTTTACAATAGCCCTGAGCAGTAACATATTGTCGAAATGACTATTTGTGGTAAAGAAATGTTAGAATAATTTCCTCACCAATTATAGAAGGAACAGACTGGGGCTTAATGGCTGCAGCCTGTTCTACAGTTTCTTTTATGCCATGTTTTACAGCAAAGCACAATTTTGCTCCAAAATGTGCACATCTCTCCTTTTCATCTCTGTGCCTCTAAAACATGGAAAGTTTCTTTTGTTGTCCAGCAGCTTTTACTGGTTGCCAAAATCGTCTCATTGCTAAAATTATTATGCTTTCAATGTGGCCATTGTATGGACACAACGCACCTTTTGAAATATACACCTAGCCTCAGTTTATTGCCTTGAAATAAGAAAGCTTCTGTTTGATCCACAAAATAAGTGAACATGCATTATAGGCCTGATCCTGAGGCATGGTGAGTTCCTTCTTGTCAGCAGGCCTTCTGCTGACTTCCCTGACAATTCTCAGGCTTCTCTGCCTTTCCAGGTTTTATCAAAAATCAAAATGACCAAAAAACAGAAGGTCTGCTCTCTGACAGAACTGGGATGGAAATGGTGGGCCACTCATGGGAAACCTGCTCCTTTGTAATTCCCAAGCCAGTTTCTAAACCTCTTGTGGAAAAGTCCCATGGACCATAGAGAATGTGAGTTTGTGTTCTAATGTTATAAAGTTCTCCAATGATGGTATAGGCCCTGATTCCTGAAGCACTTAGATCACCCCCAAGGGGAGAGATGTTATTGAAGGTGGGGTAATACGCAATATAACTAGGAATAATGGAATGAAATTAAACAAAGAGAAAATAAAGAACATTTTCCTAATAGGAAGCTGTATAAACGCCCAAATGAATTGGTAGGAGCCCCTCCCTGAATCATTGCAAACTGGACTGAGCAAAGCACTGGACATCACATTGTAGGTAGCAGCTCTGCATTAGCCAGCATGAAATTGGCTAAGATGGCTGGATGGGAAAGACCTCACTGCTGCTATGGGAAAAACTCCATGCATATTACTGACTCTCAGGCATCAGTTAGAAAGCTCTGGGAGTATATTGCTTAGTCTATAGCTTTTGGGTTGTGTTGGAAAAAGTCCCCACTGATATCAAAGTCAGAGGCTTGTTAACTACCTGTCCTGTGTTTGTGATGAAAGGTCTGACACCCAAGCTCCAGAGGCAGTGGTAGCAGCTTTTATATGTCTCAGGATTTTTTTGCGTTTCCTCAAAACTCTGCTCTAAGCCTGAAACAATTTTTCTGTTAATAGGTCCCTGGAGAAGTCATCAACACTCTGTGTGGATACAAGACCCTTGAAAAAGAGGTAACATACGCCTTTCATTTGCAATGTAGCTCTCTGCTTGCTGGCTCCTCCTTCATGGGCCATCCATTCTAAAGCCATATGCTACTTTGGGAGCTATATGGTTTTCCTCTTCAGAGGAGTCTGAAGAAGGAATACTGCTTTGAGAGATGGCGTTGGGGAGAGTGTGGTATATCTTATTTGGTCAATGTCCTACTTCATGAGTTGCTGTTCATTTGCCTATTGATTTGTCGTGTGTCTAATCAACCACTAGGGTGTCTAAAAATGAGAGAGGTGGACTAGATGACCTCCTGAGGTCCCTTCCAACCCTGAGATTCTATGATTCTGAGATTCTATGATTCTCTCTGGGTTTTCTCATCTGCTATAAATCCAATCCTCTGGTGCATCAGAACCAAACAAATTAATAAATGTACCTTCTTTTCTAATAGCTGATGAGCTGAGGCAGGCTTAATTGGGGGTATTCTCTCTGTATTTTTATAACTAAGCTATTTTTGTGATGGGTTTCATTTTTTATTTTTTTTTAAAGGAAACTTCTCTCAGAGAATAGCAGTCTGCTTTCCAGCAGTCTGAGTGATGGACAGAAATTCCTCCTGGTGTCAGTTTTTGGGGCAGTGACTGTCTTGCTGTAATGTCTGTACAGCACCTAGCGCAGTGGGCTCCATGACTGGGGCTAATAGTCATTACCACAAGACCGATAAATAGCTGATTTTTTTTTTTTAGCACCTTTCATTCCTAAGGACATCATGTCTCCACTAAAATGCAGGGCATCCATCTCTGGAGAGGGGCATGCAGCAGTCACTTGGTTCCCCACACAATCACTGTAATTTATTCTTCTTGTTATATGCGTAATATTCGGGTCACTCTCAGCAGCTCCAGGAAGATCAGGACTTCATTGTGCCAGCTGTTGTCCAAACAAAGAGAAAGAGCTGGTCCCTGCCCCAGCCATGGGAGGAGCATAACATTTGTTAACAATGCTGCCAGAGCACGACCCCCACTCTTATTATAAGCATCATCAGATTTGTGAGGTCTGCACAGAGCGGAGAAGGCCTTGGGACTTTTAAGGTCTCGTCTATGAGTAAATTGAATGGAGCGCAACTTATCAAATTCAGGAAGGCCAAGGGCCAAATTTGAACCTTTACCTCTAGCAACTTTCAAGTCTGATTATTAGACCACTGAGCCATCCTTGCCACATTCGAATGAAATTTGTCATGCGGCACCTTGCCCTGCCACCTAGTTAATTCTATACATAACTATGATTTCTGTTAGTTGGCTATAGGAGAAAGGAAAGATTTCATTACTGTCAAAGGGGAAGACAAACAATGGAAGCTTAAGCTGCCGCTATAAATACAAACATATATGCTGTAAAATGCTCTTTAGTAGCTATGTAATAAAGGGCGTTCACCCAGAACCTTTCCCACCCACACATTATTCATTTGGGGATAATTAAGTTAAAAAGCTGCTAGGCAAATAGAAAAAAAAATCAGAAAGCCAGAATGCTAAGCTCTCCCTTATAAAGGGCTGTCTGATGTATCAGTTACAACTGGCTTGTCATGCAGATCCTGAGCCCAGAAGCATGATGCCTCCGAAAATAAACATGTCCACTGCAAATGGTAACTTGTGTTTACAGCTTAGAAAGATCATTAAACCTGTCATCTCCTCGTCCCCAGCTGATTCTATGTGACAAACATGATCATTAAAAAGGTGAGGAGGGCACGGTGCAGCCTGTCAAACAACAACAAAAAGGGGGTAAAGCAAAGTGTATGAATCGTGCGTTTTCATGACAGGTTGGTTTGTCCTTTCAAAGGCTTTCAACTCCAAATCTGACAAGAAGGTTGTCTCCGGTCTTAAAAAGGCTTGGAATCACGTGGGGAGTGTCCTCACCTGTCATACTCACCTACTTCACTGAGGTAGCATTTCACTGTCATCCTGTTTAATCTCTGAGTATGCATCTCGGAGGAGGATGTCATCTCTGGCTTGGGGGGCTGCTTTTCCTCTCCACGGCTGCCCAGAGATTGCTCTCTCTGTGCAATTGCTTTTCTTTTTGTAGGTGACCCACAATAGGATACTGGGCTAGATGGACCTTTGGTCTGACCCGGTACGGCCGTTCTTATGGTGGTGTGGGGGGCTGCTCTTACCCCTGATGGTTGACCAGTGAGTACTGCCGAGCTCTTCAAGCTGGATAACTTGTTAATCCCACCAACTAAGGCCTGTGTGACACACCGGGGCGTAGGCGATGCAACCTAGTGGTCGGAGCAGAATTAGAAGTGTGGTCGGAGACAAGCCAATGGTCAGGGCCACAGTCACTTAGTGAGGGTTTATTGGGCCCAGCCAAGCTCATTGAGCTACTTAATGACCATGCCTGGGGCCAGCTGAGTTCCTGATAGCCTGAAGTTGCCCCACCTATAGGAATCTCTTCTCTCAGAAGTGGCAGATGCTGTTGTGGAGCACGTTATTTATATAGTATTGTTATTTATTTGTATTGCAGTAGCACCTGTCCACCCTTCTCAAGGATCAGGGCCCCCTTGTGCTAAAGAACAGAGGGTCCCTGCCCCAAAGAGCTTATAGTCTCTGAGTGCATTTTTAAGTGCATTAGAGACAATCTGTAAAAACTCCTAATAAAAATAACGATTTGCAGTGTTACAGCACCGTTCCTCCTTCACAACTATTAATTAAAAATGAGGCAGGTTCGTTTTGTGGGTAGATTCCAGGACTGGACGTCGGGAGACCAAGGTTCTGTTCTGTATCTGTCCGACTGTGTGATCTAGGGGCAGCATGCCTCAATTTTCACATCTTGTAAAACGGGCACCATACTTCCCTTCCTCACCGGAGTCTGGTCCATGCATCTCTTCTACCTGATGTGAAATGTTTTGAGATCCTCTGGTGGAAGGTGCCAGAAGTGCAACAATTTATTATTTAGCATTAAGCCTCAGGATACCCCTGTGAGGTACGTAAATATTCTATACAATTGACAGGTAACAGAGGCAGAGACAGGCTAAGTCATTTTCCCAACGGTCACACAGGGCCTATCTGAAAGGTGCCAGCCATCTCCAGCTTCCATTGGAGAGGGCTGAGGGTGCTGAGCAGGCCCCGCTTCAGAGGTAGGAACAGAACCAAAGAGTTGTTTCCTAGTTATTTGCTCTGACTACTAGACCAACACACGCCTGTTGTCATTACCCCAAATTCAGAGCTTGACACTCTGTGTGGGTAAACAAAAAGCCTTCAGTCTGTCTGGAATTCAGCAAATGGATCATCTCAAAGGCTTAAAACAGGGGTGGCCAACCTGGGGCTCTGGAGCCACATGCGGCTCTTCAGAAGTTAATATGCGGCTCCTTGTATAGGCACCGACTCTGGGGCTGGAGCTACAGGCGCCAACTTTCCAGTGTGCCGGGGGGTGCTCACTGCTCAACCCCTGGCTCTGCCACGGGCCCTGCCCCCCCACCCCTTCCCACCCCCTCCCTTGAGCCTGCCGTGCCCTCGCTCCTCCCCCTCCCCCCCCCCAGAGCCTCCTGCACGCCACGAAACAGCTGATCAGGAGGTGCTGATCGGCAGGCACGGGGAGGGGGGAGCTGCTGCGGGGCTGCTGATGTATTACTGTGGCTCTTTGGCAATGTACATTGGTAAATTCTGGTTCCTTCTTAGGCTCAGGTTGGCCACCCTGGCTTAGAAACTCACGCTGCTCTGGGTTTTGTTTCTATGTAAAGGAGAGGGAATTATGAAATCTGAAGGCAAGTCAAAGACATAACTGATCGAGTGCAAAAGGCAATGGTGGTTTGCTGGAAAACTGTTTGTGTAGGATGGCATTTGGGCATGCAGTGCATACAGTAGAGAGGGAGAGATGGTGTTTATATGCCTTTTAGCATTTTCTCTAAGTAACAGCAACTAGATTGTTTTCCAACACTGAATTCCTGAGTGATCTGATTTGGGGACTTCAGGGAACTGGATATTCTGTTCTCTGATTTCCAGAAACCTGTGTTTTCGCTCAGGCAGTAGAGGTTCCTGGTTCTAGATCCAGAGATCCAGGGATCAATGCTTGACCTTTCCAGGTATGGTACATTACATGTACATACAGGATTATCTCATTGACTGTAACATTAAGGGCCGAATTGCAGGTGTCTCAATATTAAAGCTAGTGCTTTGTGAGCACAGGGTGTGCGTGGAGGACCATTACTTACAGTGCTGTACGCCCCAAACGGGACGGGACCCGGTGGAAATGGGTACATGGACAGAGCCCTGCCCATACTACACACCTAACAATGCTGCTAGGAGCACACGCTGCAGTTCGGGTGCTTTGGTTTGCTGCTTTTTCTGAGCTGTTTTCCCCAGCTCCTGCACAGCATAGGTATGTTCCAGACACCCCCTGGCACAGTGCCCTTTTATCACCTCTAACACAAAGTTCTGGCTGGCATAGTTCTAATGTAGCCCTGAATCTGTTTGGTCCATGTCTATAATATTATAGAAGCAGAATGAAAATTTCCAGTTTATAGCAATGTGCAATAGGAATGTTAAGAAGGTGAAATCAACCATCTGCCTCATGACCTCCCCGTTCTGAATTTGTAAATGTCAGTGTGTTGATAACAGTAGCAAGACAAAGTTCCCCTAATACAGCTCTTAGCCCTCAAGTGGATTCAGTCTTCCCATCTTTTCGAAAACTGCCAATGGGGGTATTAGCTGTGCAATCGTTCTGTCTTGTGGATGCACAGGTGCACTTGAAAGACTGTCAACTTATTTCATTTAGGCTGCCTATGCTAACGATTTTTGGCCACTATTAACGTGGACTGGATTTAAACCAGTGACTCAGCAGAAGTACTAGACTCCATCTCACAGACCATGACACATCTTTCTGAGCTGAAGGAGTCTTTCTTGGGCCCGTTCCAAACTCGGATACACCAGATAAATGAGACTAGAATTCACCCCTTTTTGTCTTCTAATTTGTGAATGGTCTCTAAGGCTCTGGATTAGTTTTTTTCTATCCTGAATATTTTCCAGCTAGTTTCCTCTTAAAATCATACATCATCAAAATGCAGCCTCTGTTCTCTCAATGGGATTAAGAAAAACAACAGCAATACCATAAACCCAATGCAGATACACAAGTTAAACACAGCTGCTGACTCAAATGTGCTCCAATACCTTAGATATCATAGGTCATTTTAATAGGCCTCCGTTGTAGGCAGGGGAGGTCAATACCCATAATTTACTGTGATGCATTTTGCTGCTACTGCACTGCACAAATTCTATCAAGGCCAGTGAAATTACAGCCACGTAAGAGCAATCCTTTTTTAGCATTTATGGCTGTCCCTTATTTTGTTCCCAGGTTTTAGCAGATAGATGGGCTCATTTAGGAAAGAGAGAAGTCTGTGCATGGTGACGCACTTTCAGAGATCTCTCAGAAAAATACATCTAGTAACCACAGCCGAAAAATGCAGATCAAACTGATCTAGCTGAAGTTGTTATAGTTTTAGGTAGAAAGGCTTTGGGCTTAAATGCACAAGGAAGGTGAAGGTTAACCATGAGGTTTACCCTGTTTTCAGTGCATTGTGTAAGAATTGCATCCACTCTTTAAAAAGATGCATTTTTTACATACCTAGTGGTTGCATCCTAGTATAAAAAGCTTTGGAAGTGAGTATTGCAAAGAAATAAGTTACCCCTGGGTGTAACATATACCTTGGAACCTAATCACTGGCAACCCGGATCACTTCAAAGGCACAAAGAGCAGTTAGGCTCCCAACTCCCATTGGCTTTCAAAATATCTTACTCCCTGGTTTTGTTCTGCTTGCAGCGACTGCAACTGGTTGACGTTATCCATGTGCGAGGCTGTATCCATGCAGTTGGCCTGTGGTTTAAAGACAACTTTGAAGTCACTTTTGGGATAGTTTGTTCCTTGCTGCTTCCACAGGTACGTGAAAACTCTTTGTCGTTCACTATCATCATCCTAAGGGACTTGCCCACTTGTCCTTTTCCAATCATTACTTGCAGGGTTATGTGAAAGGTGGGAAATCTACTTTATTTTCACCTCTAGCTTTGTGTCTCAGCTGGAAAATGGTCCTCTGCTTCCTCTGAAGAGAACATAGGGAAGGATGGTTGTTACCTGCTGTACTGATCTGCTAAAATTAGATGGGCTTTCACACTTCTTCAGCTGAGTGCATTGTAATGTATGGGTACATCCTGGGGTGAAAGGACATGGGAAAGCTCTTCTTGTTTCCCTTTCCAAAAATTTAACAGCTATATGTATCCTGGTATTAAACAACTAAGCATTAAGCACTTTGGGGCATCTGGATTCTTGCCAGGTAAAATCTGCAAGTAACGTATTGAACTGTTTTGTGGTCACTCCTGTAGGAGAATGGACATTGCTGTGTACTTTATAGACTGTTGGAATGAAATTAGGTACTTTGTCCTTAATGCAGTCCACTGCTTCAGTGAGCTTCCAGGAGTAAGACCATATGAGCGGGGACCACCATCTTCTGGAGCATACCTGTAACCCTGGGCTCCTCTGCTATATTGTCCCAACAAGTATTAACTCTCGGCTTTGATTTTGCAAAACCAGAAGTGGTTTGGATTCAGGTCCCATCTCATGTGAACCCCACAAAACTGGTTCTGCTCCACCTCCAATTTTTGTTTACAGAGAATTCTTTGAATGTAAACATCAAGATATACATGGACACACAAGGGGAAGCTTCCCTGTTCCAGAGGGAGTGTACAGCATTGAAAGATCATCAATTAGTTCTTAAGCAGAAACCTATTTCTGCAAGACAAGGGTGTTCATAGAAACTGTCAGAGCTGAACATACAGCCCAATGGCCTCTTGTTTTACTTAGCTATGAACACACACTGGTGCCAGTAGCAATGCACGTTGTCAGCACCAACGGTTGTTACTGCATCCTGTAGTTCAGAGGAATAAGTCACTGTAAATCAGGTACACTATTCTAATCACATTGGTATGTTGCTAGACAACTTTCTTGAGCCTACTCTTGTGTCACCAGTCACATCCCTCGCCAATTAACCTGTGATGGCCTAAAATATTGGATATGTGGTAATTTTTTTCTATTTTTATTTGCTCCTGAAGAAAGGTTATGGCATGCATTGATGCATACAGTTTATCTGTGCCTGCTACAAAATATTCTCTAACTGTGCAGATATGTGATCCAGTCAGTCTTTCATGGTGAAAGGGATCTGTTTACTGAATAGTATGAATCTGCAGCATTTATGGCCAGTTTTGGGGCTTGCTTTCCAAACTGATTGGTTTTGAGTTGCTTTCTCAGCTGACTGCATGTTAAATGGACCCATTTAATTTTGACATAAGGTGCTTGGAACAGCTACCAGAAGAACCCAAGCTGGGGACATATAATAATACACTAGAGGCTAAAACAGAGGGAGTCCTGATTGGGACTTGATATTTAGCATTAATTAGTGCTGCCACAAGTGCAGGGGACTGGACTAGATAACTTCTCGAGGTCCCTTCCAGTTCCACGATTCCATGATTCTAAATACCGTTATTGTTTATCCCACCTCGGCAGCCCTAAGAAAGGGGGTGAAGCTTACCCACAGAGAGGATATAGGTTGTTTACCTAAAAACCGATTCACAGTAATATAGTTTTCAGGATGTGCTTTACCGTATTAATCGCTTCAAATTACTGCAAAGATTTTATTTTAATGCAGCACTGAAATTGTATTGATAAGGTAATAATATATAAAACCGAAGCTTTCATTGGAGCATGTTACTGCAGCAAAGCTCTTCTACATTTGTTTTTGCAACACTTGTCAAACAGAAGATAAACGTTGAACAACCAAAATAAGGATTAAGCATAAATTGGCTGGGGGGTGAGTACATACTGCATTACAGACTTTCGATAGAATGAGCAATTCTTATAAATTTCCTGGCCTAAGTAGGGAGACCAGATAGCAAGTGTGAAAAATCAGGACATGGGTGGGTAAGACACAGCCCCGAATTCCTGCATATAGACTTTGACCCCCTGCCTGTGTTTTTTTCTAATGCATTATCAGCATATTCGCTTTATATAATTAAGTTTACAGTACCAAGTGTGCCTATATTTTGCCATTTCAAGTTTTACTCTGTTGAACATGTTGCATTTAGACTCAAAATCCCTGGCACTATAATATTTCCTGCCTCTTTGACCATCCGAGCAGCTCCCAGTTCTCAAACAATTTGTCAGAATCCTGCCACCTTCCCTATTTTGCTAAATATTCTGCCATCACTTTTATGGTCAGCAGTTTAATCACTTGAAACATTTCTTTCCCAAGAGCCAGTATCTGTAGAGCACTTCCCACTAGACAATGGAAGAGATTAATATTTCCAAATTAATTACTTGTCCTTGACTTTCTCTTCTGGCCTCTTTAAACACTTTTTAATCCCCGTTGCTACCTGATATAATGGGCTTTCCTGCTGGATATAGATAAACGATGAAGTGTCTTTATTATTCAGTCTTCAATTTCTATTTCACTGGAGGCTTTTAATAGCTATGAAGTAATATTAAATATTAGGGCTCCCAATTAAATGCAGTTAACTCAAAAAAAAAATTAATCATGATTTTAAAAATTAATCGCGATTAATTGCACTGTAAAACAATAGAATACCAATTGAAATGTATTAAATATTTTTGGATGTTTTTCTACATTTTCAAATATATTGATTTCTGTTACAACACAGAATACAAAGTGTACAGTGCTCACTTTATATTATTATTTTTATTACAAATATTTGCACTGGAAATTGCCGCTGGAGCCCTGCCACTACTACCCTGGGGCTTTGGCAGCGGGGCTCAGGCGGTGCTTTAAAGGCCTCAGGGCTCCGGCCACTGCAAGGAGCCCCGGGCCCTTTAAATTACCAGCCTGGGGAAGCCAGTCTGGTCTGGCACGGCATACTGGCTCTTGCCGGTACGCTGTACCGGACCATACCAGCTTACTTCCACCTCTGTCTGGCACGTAAATATCTTGTGACGCCGGCTACAACAGTGCCATGCATACGCCTGTTCTCACTTTCAGGTGACATTGTAAATAAGTTGGCAGCATTATCTCCTGCAAATGTAACCAAACTTGTTTGTCTGAGCGATTGGCTGAAGTAGGACTGAGTGGACTTGTAGGATGTCAAGTTTTACATTGTTTTATTTTTGAATGCAGGTATTTTTTGTACATAACTCTACATTTGTAAGGTCAACTTTCATGATAAAGAGATTGCACTACAGTACTTGTATTAGGTGAATTGAAAAATACTATTTCTTTTGTTTTTTTGCAGTGCAGATATTTGTAATCAAAAATAAGTATAAAGTGAGCACTGTACAATTTGTATATTTAAAAATGTAGAAAACATCCAAAAATATTTAAATAATGGTATTCTATTATTGTTTAATAATGCGATTAATTGCGATTAATTTTTTTAATCGCTTGACAGCCCTATTAAATATATTATCTCATATGCCATTTCTGACGTGTGTGCATTAACTCTATAACTCAATTAGGTGCTTCTTCTTTTAGTCACTGGTAAAGAAAAATAAATAGTAGCTGCTCCCTGACAGTCAGGGCCCCTTCAGATGTCTCACGTTGGGCTACTAAAATCGCTACGCACTTTTGAAAGCCTTGGCTATTGTACATAACCAACATATTGTTTATAATTCTATCCCAGTGGGAGTGAAGACTTGCTAAGCAGTTAAACTGCCACTTGGTCTATGTACTTTTTGAATTGTGTTCACTTCCTTTGTCTTATCATAAATTCCTCCATTCATTCTAAGAAGTTGTCCAGTTCTATGGTGACACCATTTTGGAAGTGTGCTCTAGTGGCTAGACCAGGGGTAGGCAACCTATGGCACGGGTGCCGAAGGCGGCACGCGAGCTGATTTTCAGCGGCACTCACACTGCCCAGGTCCTGGCCACTGGTCCGGGGGGCTCTGCATTTTAATTTAATTTTAAATGAAGCTTCTTAAACATTTTAAAAACCTTATTTACTTTACATACAACAATAGTTTAGTTCTATATTATAGACTCATAGAAAGAGACCTTCTAAAAACAGCAAAATGTATGACCGGCACGCGAAACCTTAAATTAGAGTGAATAAATGAAGACTCGGCACACCACTTCTGAAAGGTTGCCGACCCCTGGGCTAGACCATGGGCCTGGGCTCCTGTGTTGTATTCTTAGCTCTACCAATTCAGTGTGATGGTGGGCAGGTCACAATCTCTTTGTGCTTCAGTTTCCTAATCTGCAAAATGGGGAAACTATCCATAATAGCAGCAAAGATCTCAAAGCACCGTCGAACCTATTAATCCTCACACACTCATGGCAAATTGAGGCCTGGAGAGGCAGATTGGTCTGGCGAAGATCTTTCAGGGAGTCCGTGGCAGAACTGGGAACAGAATCAAAGTGTCCTGTTGTCCTAGTTGTGATTTAGCCGCAGCACCATCTTTCCTGAAATCCTGGGTCCTTATCAGGACTGAGGTTTGCCTGTCAGTCGCTGCTGGTAGCTCTAAGACTGCTTGTAAGGAAACAAAACTCAAGGGCTTGCTCATGTTTCCATGATCATTCGAAGGGTGAATTTCACCCCCATGTAGAAGGCCAGCATGTAGCCTATGCTCTCAAATTAGGATTTAAATAGCCCTCATGCTGACTTCCTGCACAGGTGTTAATTTCTACCCCGACAGAAAAGTTTATATTCCAATTGTCCAATGAAATAGGGATAATACCTACCTGCACAAGTGGGTTGTGAGGCTTGGTTCATTAAGTGCACTGAGATCCCCAGACAGAAAGTAATAGGAGAGAGAGAGAAGGGTGAAGTACAGTGCGGCGGAAAGGAGAAATTATATACAGCATGTAGCCTATGCTCTCAAATTAGGATTTAAATAGCCCTCATGCTGACTTCCTGCACAGGTGTTAATTTCTACCCCGACAGAAAAGTTTATATTCCAATTGTCCAATGAAATACCTGCCACTAGTGGCAGAATAAGAAATTTCCTTGTGGGCATATTCCTTTAAGTAATTATTGTTCCCAAAGCTAGATTTCCACTGTATTTGGGGACAAGGGGTATTAGAAATTTTGCTTATAGCTGGTTTTCTATGGGTATCTTTATAAAGCAGTTAAACAATGCAGTATTTTTGATCTGTCTTTGTGTGTGTGTTTGCAAAGCATGTATTTGTTTTTAATTGATTGAAATTGTGTGTGTGCTCGTGAACACACAGACAAAAAGAGCACAGTATTGGAAGCTATATAACACCCCTTTAGCCCAGCCCCTCCATGACCCAGTTCAGGAGAGAGGTTCTTAGTATATTTTATGCATATCTCATCTTGTAAGTCCCATGATGGCTTGGGGGTTTTTTTTAAGCAAATCACCCAGCAATTGAAGGGACTCAGAAACAGCGAGAAAAATAATCCTCCACTGCAGTTAGAAACAAGGTAGTTGATGATAGAAAAGAGCTATTGGTTTGAGTCTTTCCTCTGCAAATACAGGTTATACTCTTGTCCCTCTGGTAAAGGATGTGTCAAAGTGAAACTAATATGCCATTGGATCTAGGCCAAGAAGCAGCAGCTTATACTTCTGTTGGGTCATAGGAAAAACATGTCAAGACAAAAGACTCATTAAACTTCCAGGGTTTCCTCCACTGAAGTTTTGTCTTTTTAAAATTTCTTTTATATTCAAAAGTATCTGAAAAATGCTATTCTTCGCTCCCTGCTTTGCCTGGTTTTTTTTCCGTTTTTTTTTGTAAACGAGGGAAAGACAAAGATGGTGAATCCTTTTGATTAGATGATGCTCCAGCCTATTACACGATGCTCCAGCCTATTACACGTGCTAGACAATCAGAGCTAAATCAACAGCATCACAGCCCCAACCAAAAAGGTCATTTGTTCCTTCAACTCTCGTTAGAAAGTTTTATTACCGGGGGCATCTGTAAATAGCAGTAACAGGTGCTGGAATGCAGTGCCTCATTATACTGTCTGGTGGTGCCTGCTTTATACAGTAATATAAAAACACTGGGCTTGGTGCATTCTCTAGGGCTGTAATACTGCCGTAATTCACCATAATACTTCAGCAAGTTCTGCCTCTGTATCCCTCTTTCTCTCCTCACTCTTGTACTCTGGAAATGCACTAGTGAGGAGTCCAAGCTGCAAAATTCAGATCTGAGGTTATTTCTTAAACATGCTCTCTCTTTCCTGTTCCTTAGTTTCAGCCTGGCTTGTCCCTACCTGCCCCTGCCCCTGGTTAGAACAGAGCATCAAAGTCAAACAGACAAGATCACTACTGTGGACAGCCCTTTGGAAATTGGGGAGCATGCCATTTTCTCTGCTTGTGGTGTTTGCACACAGAGCAAAGCACATAGTGCCTGTGTGCCGAGCTAGGGCAGTCTGTGAAAAGGCCCATTCTCTCGACAAAACCAGCGTTTAAACATTCTGAATAAGATGCCCCTTGCAAATAGCAGTAGTGTCAGTCCCAAGCATGCAAAAATCATGAGTTGGGCCACCAAAATCACGAGACTGGCTTAAAATCATGAGATTTGAAGGGGGGGGGGAGAAATACATTTTGGGTCATCTCATTTGTGTCCTAATTATTGACCTTTTAGTGTTTGCATTTTTGAGCTTTTCTCCACAAGTATGAGAACTAGAAACATTAAATGTAATCGGCGATTTTTGTATGTAATAACATGACTCCATAGGCTAGGGCTTTAAGAGAAATACCACCTATCATGAGGCTTGAGATAAAATCATGACACTTGGCGGCAATGATTCAGGTTTTATGTGCTTGGTATGTGATAAATATACTTCTTCCTCAGTTGTCCATAGAGTCCACCAGGAAGAACAGGCTAGGCGAACCCTGTGGGGGGAATAAAAACAAATATTAAAAAATCTTGTTCCAGGAGTACTGAGACGAGATCTTTTATTTCAGGCATTCTTCATTCATGGTAAAGAAGCAGAAGTGCACAAAACTCAATTATTTTTTCGCCTTTGCAGGATGCCTTTAAGTATTTCTTTTTTCCCCTCTGCTCCCCTCTCTAGTAATGTTCGTGCCTCTTTGTCATTAATCTCAACCAAGCTGCGGTCTGAGGCCAAACAGCGATGCATCTCATATCACTTTGAAAAGGATATTGTAATTTAGTTGCTGGCAGTCAGCAGCGAATTCACACTGCAGCCTTGTACTTGTGTTTAATTATGGCGCAAACCTGTATCTCGCAACAGGTGCAACGGAGCATATAAATTTTATTCTTGCATATGAAATGTATTCTCGCTATACTGTCTTCTCAGACTGGTGAGGTAGGAGTATCTGTCCAGAGGAAGATTATACCATGGAGTTAACAGCTGGCTTAAAATCTCACTTCACTCATCCCCATTTGGACACCCCAGTGTTTTCTCTGCAACAGTAGAACCTTGGCTGCTGCTTTCATAGTTGTCTTTATGCTGACCCCAAAAGGAGGGTTAATATAACCAGCTGCTGTGGACACAACAAGTGCCTTCTAATTACAGGCTATATTTCTGCAGTACTGGTAGCTGTTCCCGCCTCTTCTTCACTGCAGCTTCCAAAGGGAAATCAACACTTGTCAAAACAATCTGAGATTCTTCTATGGCCTGTTTGTTTCTTAATTAAAAAACAACCCCATATTGTGGTGTAGGTGAGTCTATCAGCAAACATATGGGCTTCTTTGGGGGTACAGTCCAAAAGATAAAGCCAGCTGCAGCTGAGAGAGAGATCTAGGCACTTGCGTCTCTGCTCTGTATGGGAGGCACCTGGGTTTAGTTTTTTTCTGCCCTGAAGTGTGAGAGATCCCGACTGCAACCCTCTCTGGGTTCTGTGATGCTCTGCACCTTCTTTTGCAGCATCTGCGGTTGCCACTGGCAAGAAACAGGATAGTAACCTGAAGGCTTGTCTGCCCTGGAGCTTTCCCCGGTATAGTTCTGCCAGCAGAGCCCCCTAGTGTGAGAGACTGTGTAAGCTGATAAGAGTTCTCCTACATCACCTTGCTGACTGACATTAGCTAAGGGATGGAAGCGCTCTTTCGTCAGCACAGTTGCAGCTACACCCGTGGTTTTGTTAGCCTAGCTATGTCGGCGGGGTGGAGTGGGGTGTTTTTTTCACACTCCTAACTGGCTTAGCTATGCCAGCAAAACTTGGCACCATAGACCAGCTGCAAGTAGACCACTGGTCTGATCCGGTCTGACATTTCCTTTGTTCCTGTGAGTTTCCTTTCTTTCACACGTGCCAAACTGTTGCAATAGTAAAGCTGAATATCTGAGTTGTTTGGTACTGGAGCCTTGTATCCTAAGGCTGTGATGGCTTCCCTGTCCTTAAATACTTGTGTTGCGGGGCACCAACTGCAAATCTAGGGGGAAAGCACTGAAATCTCCAGTGCAGGAACTGTCTGGGGTTTGAGGGCATGTCCAGCAGTGAAACTTCTGCATGGCATTGGAGTGGTGAAAAGGCCAGTGTAATGGACTGTATATAATTTCTCCTTTCCTCCTCACTGTACTTCACCCTTCTCTCTCTCTCCTATTACTTTCTGTCTGGGGATCTCAGTGCACTTAATGAACCAAGCCTCACAACCCACTTGTGCAGGTAGGTATTATCCCTATTTTACAGATGGAGAAACTGGGGCACAGAGGGGTTAAGTAATTTGCCCAAGTCCTGTGCAGTAGCCACAAGACCATCCTTCCCGAAGAACATAAGAGCGGCCATACTGGGTCAGACCAAAGGTCCATCTAGCCCAGAATCCTGTTTTCCAACAGTGGCCAATGGCAGGTGCCCCAGAGGGAATGAACAGAACAGGTTATCATCAAGTGATCCATCCCCTGTCGCCCATTCCCAGATTCTGGCAAACTGAGGCTAGGGCCACCATCCCTGCCCATCCTGGCTAATAGCCTCTGTGAACTTATCTAGTTCTTTTTTGAACCCTGATATAGTCTTGGCCTTCACAACATCCTCTGGCAAAATTCCCTTCAGTGCAGTGAAGCGTAGACTGTGTAGATTGTCGGTCCTTCATCAGTTAAGACTGAGCCGCTCACAACACGTCTTCCAATCTTCTCTCGCGCTGGCCATCCTTCGCCATGCTTGTCCATATCTCCTTGTTAGGAAATCATCCCACCGCTTTGGGGGCCGACCGCGTGGCCGTTTCAGTTCTCGCGGATACCACTCAGATATAGCTGCAGTCCATCTGTTGTCACTGAGTCGGGCCACATGAAGCATCTGTTAAATATTCAGCACACCCATCACCCTTTCATTATTATTATTCGTTTGTGTTGCGGTAGCACCTAGGAGCCCTAGTCATGGTGCACGACCCCACTGTGCTAGGTGCTGTACAAACACAGAACAAAAAGATGGCCCCTGCTCCAGAGAGCCTATAATCGAAGTATGACACAAGGGACAATGGGTGGATACAGACACTGCAATGGGAGCATACAAGGTAACAGTATAGAGACATGAGGTCAACATGCCCCATAGTGGTCTCAGCACATCAGCAGCCTAACCGCTGTCAACTTTTTGGTAGGCCTCACAGTGAAGGAGAGTTTTCCAGAGGGAATTGAAAGAGGATAATGAGGTTGCTTTGGAGGCGTTCACAGGGAGCTCCTCCCAAGCATGGGGGCAGCATGGGAAAAATCACTGTTTGGAAATTAAACACGTGGGCAAAGGAGGCTGGCCTCCTGGGCTGATCAGAGGCAGGAGTTGACATCTCAGCCATGACTGAGAGATGATAGGTAGGTGAGGGCAGGCCATGAAGGGCCTTGAATGTGAAGGCAAGTAGCTTCTGTTTGATGGCGTAGAGAAGAGGGACCCATTGGAGGAATGCAAAGAGAGGGGTGACATGGTCAAAGCAATGGGCTAGGAGAATAACCTTTGCAGAAGCATTCAAGGCCAGAGGAAATAATGTTGCCGTAATTGAGGATGAAAGTCTGGATGGGTTTTAGCTGCATGGATGGATAGTAAAGGCCAGATCTTGGAGATATTATGCAGGAAGAATCAGCAAGATTTAGGTATAACCTGAATGTGTGAGAGGTCTGAGTTGACAGTGATGACTTGTTACGAGGTCATCGTTACCAGGTTACAAGCCTGGGTGATGGGCAGGAGGGAGGTGTCGTCTACAGTGATCAGGAAAGGAGGTAGCAGGGAGGGCTTGCAGGAGAAAGTTTGAGAGTTCTGTTTTAGCCTGGTTGAGCTGACATCTAGATAGCCACAAGCAGATGTCAGAGAGACAGTCCAAGATTTCAGTCTGAACAGAAGGAAACAGGTCTGGGGCTGAGGGGCAGAACTGAGAGACAGCATGGAGATGGTGGTTGAATTTGTGTTTACAAATGGAATACCCAGTGATAGGGTATAGCGGGAGAAGAGAAGGAGACTAAGGACAGAGCCCTGTGGACTTCTCACAGAAAGTTGGTGGGAGGATGAGAAGGATCCTTTGAAGGACTCATTGAAGGAGCAATTAAAGGGGTTGGAGGAGAACCAGACGGAGACCGAGTCACAGAAGCCAAGGGCTTACAATAAACATTCTTTGATTCCCAATGGTGGTCTTTCAAAATAATAATAATAATTAAAAAAAAGACCCAAACTGGTGATCCTGACTTTTAATAAGATGAAAACAAGCAGAGAAAAAAAGCTTTTCAAGCCACCTTTGTCCATCATATAAAAGTAAAAGAGGGCACAAGTCCAATTTTTTTTCTAAATCCCCTGTAGGTCACCTCTAAGGGATAATAGCTATTTAGTTTGTACTGCAGCCTACTCACAGTAAATGGCTGCTGTTGATTAAAATCCACCTCAGTTTTACTTGGGTATTTTATGAATCTCAAAAGCTATTAGTTTTGAGCACATGCTAGATTTATACAACCTATTGCTATATTGCAACGAAATACTGGAATGTGCATTGCCTTTCTAGAACATTAGAGTCCAGAAAAACAAACGTTAAAGGCCTAGAAAATTCAGTATTAAATCTAAACTTACAAGATAAGAGCAGAGGTTAATGCAGTGACAAATCACCGCTTAGAATCAGAGACGTATGCTTCGGACAGATGGTAAAACAGTACTCGGCAGCTGCTACGCCACCATCTTCCCTTCTTTGCCTGTAAAGTAGTCTGGCCACCTTGCGTGTGGATTTCCATACTTCCACAGGTTTGGGTTTCTTGCATATTTAATCTTGACTGTGAATTTCCTGGGTTTCTAAATCTGATCATGAAACGTGATATACACTCAAACCAATGATTCTTGCCTGCAACCTTAACTTCACCTCAGTGAAGATTCTGGTGAGGGGGAATAAAAGAACTAGTTTCAGCCACCTTACATGGCCTCCATGAAAACCCTACTTATAAAATAGCAATTTGAGGAAGCTATAGCCATTAAGAGAGACATGCATGTTCTTTATTTGATTAGCTGCAGAGCAAATTTGAGATCATTAGATTTTTATTTTATTTAGCACAATTCCAGCTTTATAGTCTTCCGACCAGAGAAGTGTCTTCCTGGCTGGGGAGACACCACATTCACGGTTTGCATAAAGATAGCTTCAGTGTACAGTACCCTCCCCATTATCTGAATAGCAAGGGGAACATGGATTTTATCTGGATAATCGTGAGTTTGGATGATCGAGAGGGCAGGAGTCATTCAGCAACAGGGTGCCCTCCCCCACGGCCAGGAGCTTGTCCTTGTCTTCCTCGCAGTCCTGGCCGGGGGTCTCTGCTCTATTATCTGAACCTCTGCATTGTCCGAATCCCTTCCCATGTATCTCATGCTGGAGGACAAGGAAGGGATTTGGATAACGCAGAGGTTTGGATAATAGGATTTCGGATAAACGGGAGCATATTGTAAATGATTCTGAGCAAATGCATTTAGATTTTCTGTAATGTCTTTTATTGTAAGGCCACTTTGCAGATGGGGCTTTGTCCCTGAGCAGTCTCGTCTCGTACTGTGCATTCTCTTCAGATGAACGTCTTCCTCTCCTGGTCTCAAAGCTAGAAATCTATAGTATGAGCACCTAGTGCCCAGTTTTGCACAAGTAAATCAGGATTAGCGTTCAAAGCGTTGCTTCTAACATTTGTGCCCCCTTGCAGGTGTCTCCACGGGGGTGAGTGTAATACCTTAAAACCACCCTAAAACATCTAGCAAATCCTTTCGTACACCATGAGCCCTGGAATGGGCATTTAAGGGCTTCCATACTCTATAAAGCAATGTAATGCTGTGGCTAGGAGAGCAGGAGAAAGATAACAGTTTGGCCTCCGAAGTTGTAAACCGTGCCTGAAGAAGACCATGTGGGGCTATATTCTGTTTTCTGCTCTCTGTCTACAGTATTAACCTACTTAATGTACAAACCTTTGGACTTTGATGCATGTCTCTTGGCGAGCCAGAGGACTTGCTAGACAAACACCTGTCAGGGATGGTCTACATAATACTTTGTCCTGCCATGAGTGCAGGGGACTCACTAGATGACCTCTCGAGGTCCCTTCCAGCCCTATGATTCTATTTCAGAATTTCCTTCCTTTAGAAGCTTGGATGTTTTGCATTTCCTTGGCTGATGGATTAGCTCCTTAATGTACATAGTTATTTTAGTATGAGTTTGATTAAGTTCCCTATTAGGAGTGTGACCGGGGGCCACCATTACTCACTCGCTCACCTGGCAAGTACTTTTAAACGTAACTGTATTATCCTTCTGTTCAGTGCATACTGGCAGGGAGGGCTGGACTAACGCTTCTGGAGATGGAGTTAGCCACAAAAGGGATGCTAGCAATGCAGCTTCCTGGCACTTATCTGCCAGTATGTCTTAACCCTGCACTAGAGCGATCACCTCTACCATGGGTTTGGGAATGCACTTCAGCTTCTGCTTCTCTGCTGAGGTCTGAGCCAATTGTGATGTGGATTCGTGTCCGCTGGGAGCTTTTTCTGAACCTGGAAGTTCCTCTCACACAAGTCACAGAACAGTAATTAGATGAGCTTAGGCTGGCTTCAAACTGAGCACGCTCAATAATAATAACTGATCCCTAGCCTGCGTGTAGGGTTTTAGTATCAGTAGATCTCGAAGCTCTTTAGGAAAGGAGGCATGTTCCATTAGCTCCAGGTGAAAGACTCCGTGTCCCGTTCCCTTGAGCCATCTGCTCTCCAGTTTTTCCCAAGGTGAATAGGAAGCAAATTGGGTCCTCGGGAATTGATTGCCTAAGAAAATGCTTTCTAGCTTTCTGCTTTCTCCAGGATGCAGTGGTGTCAGGAGCAGCAGAAGCACCCTAAAAGTGGGCGGGGGGGCCACAGACGCCCATGTCCCTGTCCCTGTGCCACACCTCCCCGAGGTCCTGCCCCCACACCTCCCTTTCTCCCCGAGCCCCCGCCCTCACACCGCCTCTTCCCCCTGAGCCCCCGCTCACTCCTCTCTGTCCCCTGCCCCCCGTCGCTCACCCTTACGGTCGGTAAAAAGTGGAAGGGCATAGCCCTCCTGCTTTTAAAAGGAGCGGGGGCCTGGCCTCCTGATCCCCCCCTGTTCCGGCGCCCCGAGTGGTATCAGATTTAAGACCTCATTTGAAAGGCAGTTTGCATTTCATACTTGCACTGACTTCAGTCATGGAGAAACTTGCTACTTGCTATGCAGTCTTGCTGCCTTTGATGCCCGTGTGTGTGGAGGAGTGAAGCTGAGCATCATTCAGGTAACGTAGAGAATCCCAGAGTGCAAACTGTCACTGACTCATCTCCCCCTGACTAAGCAGCTGACCAGACCTGCTCTGCTGGGGAGCACTCACACACCTCAGTTACTGAGGGAAAACATCTGCTGCTTTCAAGTTCTTTAATCGTTACCTAATAATTCGCAACATATTGTTTAGTCCCTTTCTTGGTTTCCTTCCCAGAAATGTTTCTGAGTTTGAAATAATTAAACCCATCCATCTCCTGCAACAAGTGAAATAGATTGCATAGGGTATGTGCCATCCATTTTTTCAGGCAGTTTTATTTTTGGCAGCGCAACTTTGTTACTAGAAGGGGGAGCTTTCACTGGACTTCTGCCTCCCCAATGTTTCTGATTCGAACATATCTCTTCCATTTTCCTCCAAACTCAGTACACTACTGGTAAGAAGGTTAATTCATAGCCCCTACACTTTCAGTGATTTAGTTCTTGTCAGTCATCCCAGTGCCACAGGTTAGCACTATGAAGATGTCAGCTGCTTCAACTAAAGCAAGCATCCACCCCAAATCTCAAACCTGAACTGTTTTTCAAGTACAGTTTTGTTCTGAAAAGTACCAGTATAAAAATGGCACCACTGAGCAGACCTGTTTCTGCATGTAGTGGGTCATATGGTCTCAGTGTTTTTCCTCTTGTTGGCTATGCACTCTGGGCAAGTGAGGAAGACTCTCTTCTTCTTTGTAAAAAGAACAGGAGTACTTGTGGCACCTTAGGCCCCGTCTACACTACCCGCCGAAATCAGCGGGTAGCCATCGAACTATCGGGGATCGAATTATCGCGTCTTGTCTGGACGCGATAAATCGATCCCCGAACGCGCTACTTCGAACTCCGGTACTCCTGCAGGGCGAGCGGAGTTACCGGAGTCGACGTGGGAGCCGCGAACTTCGATCGCGCGCCGCGCGGACGCGAGGTAAGCGCGCCAAATTCGAACTAAGATACTTCGACTGAAGTCGAAGTATCTTAGTTCGATCCCGCCCCTAGTGTGGACCAGCCCTTTGAGACTAACAAATTTATTGTAGCATAAGCTTTCGTGGGCTACAGCTCACTTCATCGGATGCATGAAGTGAGCGGTAGCCCACGAAAGCTTATGCTACAATAAATTTTTTAGTCTCTAAGGTGCCACAAGTACTCTTATTCTTTTTGCGGATACAGACTAACACGGCTATTACTCTTCTTCTTTGTGCATCTTCAACAGAATGGTTTGCTGAGTTCCAACTGGCCACGCTTATGCAGAATCACTGAAGGCAGAATTTGGAAGTGCTGCATGTTGGAAACTTTATTACTGGTCGTGGGGTGTGAGAAGGAAGGAACTCAGGTTGACTCTGAACCCAGGCACCATTTGCAGGGCTGGCAGTGGGGAAAAAGTAAAACGACTTGTTTACTTGTAAACTGAGCTCCTCTCATACTCAGTCATGAAGAGACAATGAACATCAAAGCCCACAAAGTGATTTTTTGAGAGAGAGACATTTCAGAGCAGTACCATGTTCAGAGAAGTTATTGCCGTCTCTGGCCCTGACAACCCCAATGACACGCCTGCCTTTTGACATCTATGTCTAAAACATTTCATTTAAAAAACCAATTAATGTTGCTAAGTGGCAACAGGGGTATTGAGCAAACACCTCATTTAAAAAAACCCTAGCACTTAAAAGGAAGGAAATGAGTAGTTAAGGGCATCATAAATCTTCTGCTGCCCACATAATAAACATAAACACATTATTCACACCCAGTTCAAAAAACATGCATATTTCACCTCAACACTAAAATCTGAACTCTCATCCATGGATTGTTTTTTTTTTTTTTTTATGGATTGTGTCTGGTTACCCTGGTTGCAGGAAGACACCGTAATAGTTTCATTTGCATGAAGATAAGTATCCAAAACTTTCGGGGTTTATACAAACCCGTCCCCAGCTTTGGGTCTTTAGGAGGAGAGCACCTCAGCCCTGTTTCCTAATTTGTGTTTTGTAAATGGTTGACTAAAAGCAAATAGGCAGAGAGGTGGCTGTAACCACTCCTAACTATTACAGTGCCTTGATTAAACCCCAGGCAAGCCCTTAGCCTGCATTTACCAAATCTCTTATTTAGAGCTAGAAAGAAATCTCGTTGTCTGTAAGAGCAGCAACAGACATATATTATTTATAGCAAAAACTAAATTGTAGAAGTGGCTAGGGTTGCCAGTTTTGGTTGGCCGTATTCCTGGAGGTTTCATCACATGACATAAGCTTTAATTCAATAGGAATCTTCAATTCCTGACAATCCCGGAGGCTTGGCAACCCTAGAAGTGGCTAATGCCATTGGCCCAGTAACACAGGAACAAGCCTCAGTCATAGTGGCAGGTTTTTCACCTTGATATTTTGCGGGGGGGGATTGAGGGAGTGGGTCTGACAGACATGGGGAGCTTTGGCAACAGCTAAAAGATTTTGATGCAGAAGAGAGCATGTGATGGCGTTGGTAATGTTACCACTGGAAACAATTCTGTGCCCAGACGTCGCTTCTTCCACATTTTTAGAAAGCACCACTGCCCAGCATTGACTATCGTTCCAGTTCAGTTCTAAACTAGATGGAAATAAGATATCAGTTGGCCCAATTACATGCCTAATCCAAGGCCTAGGCCAAATCTCCTTGAAGTAAATGACAAAACTTCCCTTGATAACAGAGGGTGTAGGACCAAGCCCGACAGTGAAATCCAGCCCTGTGCAGAAAAGGCCAGCACAGGGCCTGCACACCACTTAGGACTAGATTTGTAAAGATACAGATAGGTGCCTACTCGGATTTTCAAAGGGGCCTGTCTGCATCTTTAGGTGACTAAATATCTGTAAAAATCTGGCCCTTAATGTGCTTTTTTTTGAGGACTTAAATGGTGCACAGTGTGACAGGTTCCCCCCAGGGTGCCACCTGGAACTGCCAGAAGCTGGGAATGGGCAACAGGGGATGGATCACTAGTTGATTCCCTGTTCTGTTCATTCCCTCTGGGGCACCAGTGCCTGGCCACTGTCAGGAGACAGGACACTGGGCTAGATGGACCTTTGGTCTAACCCAGTGTGGCCGTTCTTATGTTCTTACCACTGAGCCCTTTGACCCACCAGCCTGGGCTCCCTCTCACACTGTGCTGCTGTGACAAGGTGCAAAGCCCCCCCACCAGCATTCGCACAGGTAAGGACACACCCAGCTGCAGTTACATGCAGGGTCTCTAACCACCAGCTTCCCAGCTTAGGACCCCAGAGCAGTACCATCCTGCCCATGTCAAATCTGGCCAGTATATGTGTGCAATACCCGGTCCACCTCTCCAAGGGGGGAGGGATAGCTCAGTGGTTTGAGCATTGGCCTGCTAAACCCAGGGTTGTGAGTTCAATCCTTGAGGGGGCCATTTAGGGATCTGGGGCAAAAATTGGGGGGATTGGTCCTCCTTTGAGCAGGGGGTTGGACTAGATACCTCCTGAGGTCTCTTCCAACCCTGATATTCTATGAATGTAAAGAGAACAATGCACACTTGTGGTAAGCAAGCAGAGATTTTCCCCAAGCACTCCAGTCAAAGCTCAGTGGTTTAGATTCAAACAAAACAAGTGTATTAACTACAAAAGTTAGATGTTAAGTGATTATAAGTGATGGCAAACAGATCAAAGCAGATTACCTAGCAAATAAACAAAAAACGCAAACTAAGCTTAATATATTAAATAGATGAGATATGAATTAGCAAATTCTCACCCTGAGAAATGAAACAAGCAGGCTGCAGATTCTTAAGGGGCAAGCTGCACTTGCTTTACAGCTTGGAATCCCCAGGTTGTTCATACACAGGCTAGAAATCCCTTTAGCCTGGGTCCAGCACTTCCCCAGGTTCACTCTGTTCCTCAGGTGTTTCCAGGAGTCGTCTTGTGTGGGGAGTGAAGAACCCCAGATGATGTCATTTCCTGCCTTATATGGCTTTAGCATATGGTGGGAACTCTTTGTTTCAAAACTTGGTTCCCAGACCAGTTTGTGAAAAAATACTAACATCCCAAGATGGAGTCCAGAATCATGTGGCCTGGTCACACGTCCTTGTAGAGTTATAGCAGCCATTGCTTACAGGCTGGCCAACACGTCCACAGGAAGGTTAAGCTATTCCACAGCCCATTGTCTTTGTTGATGGGCCATCTTCCTTCTTCATTGTTGTACCTGAAAAGCTGGCGGTCGGTGTTTTCCAGAGTAAACCCATTTGAATTACAGATCCCTAGTCAATATTCATAACTTCAGATACAAAAATGATACATGCATACAAATAGGATAAACATATTTAGCAAATCATAACTTTTCCAATGACACCTCACAGGTCCCATCTTGCATAAAATACATCATAATTATGCTATAATCATATCATCATAATATCACTATGAAGAATATGGGGTGCAGTGTCACTCACGGTAGCCCTCTGTCCAGGGGTGAATTTCATCCTGCATTTGCTGCACTTTGCAAAAACCTGATACATTGAAGCAATAAGCAAGGGTGAAATAAAACTCTGGCAAACACCCTAAAACTGTCCCACAATGTCATCCAGCCCCAAACAGAGGCAATTCCCTCTGCTCAACTCCTTTGGTCAGCTCAAGTTTTGGAAGTGCTGTGGGCTCCTCCTAGAGGAAAGGGGTGCTATGTGCATGCAAGTTTTTATTCTTTGGAAGGAAATATCAAGCACAGATCCTGGGAGCTTCTGTATTATTTCAGTATTAGGTTGATATGGGATAGATTGCTGCTCTGATTCAGAGCCCAATGAATGACCTTCGGTCTCCCATATTGTGCCATTAGTTCGTACACGTGGATTAAAGTGTACTTAACGGGGAGGACCATGTGAAGGTTGCCACTGTCGCTCTTGCAGAAGACACCTTTCATGCTGATCTGAAGAGGATGGAAAACTACTTTCAGTACTGGCAGCTCAAACCCAATCCAACAAAAACGGGGTTGTCAGCTTCCCAGCTCAGCAATTCTGAAGCTAAGAGGTTGCTGAATGTAAGCTTCTGCGGCAAGGCAATGGTCCACGATCCTAACCATGCCAGAGGATGTTGTGAAGGCCAAGACAACTAACAGGGTTCAAAAAAGAACTAGATAAATTCATGGAGAATAAGTGCATCCTCATGCTCTGGGTGTCCCTAGCCTCTTTTTGCCAGAATCTGGGAAGAGGTGACGGGATGGATCACTTGATGATTCCCTGTTCTGTTCCCTCTAGAACACCTGGCACTGGCCACTGTTGGAAGACACGATACTGGGCTAGATGGACCTTTGGTCTGACCCCAGTATGGTTGTTCTTGTGTTCTTCTGCTACCTAGGAGTTGCTCTCGACCCCAGCCTTACCTAGCAACAACATCTGAAGCAGATGAGCCATAAAACCAAGAGTCACATCAATATCATCCAATTGCGAGCAGGTTCTAGTTGGGGTTGCGATGCTCGAACACTACAAATGGCAATGCTGGCTTTAGTTTACTGTACAGCCCAGAACAGCACACCTGTTTGTGGAAGAAGCTCGCACACGGACCTCTTCGATATCCAGCACACGGACCTCTTCGATATCCAGCTAAATGCAGCTGTGAGACTTGTAACCACTCCACTGTCCTGGCTTCCAGTCCTCACAAACATCCTTCCTCCAACCATCCAGCAAGAGGTGGCTACGTTGTGCGAGTACAAGAAAACTCTCTCTGACCAAAAGCTCTTACTCCATGACAGCCTTGTTCACTTGCCTTAAGTCCCACTAACCATTCTGGACAGCTGGAGAAGCTCTTCCGTCATCCAGAAGACACCTGGCGGATGCAATGGGCCGGCTCTGACATAAACAAGCCCCTCATAGATAATCCCACTATCAAACCGCCTGGTGTCTTGCTCCGCCAAAGACAGTGGACAACCGTTAACCGTTTTAGGACGTTGCGTAGAAAATGCGCGCACCTGATGCACGCATAGAGAATCAAGGATTTGCCACGGTGTGAATGCGGAGACCTCCAAACGATCAAACACACGGTGAACAAATGCCCCACAATGCACGGTGCATCTCCTGAAACCCTCAGATGGATTGCACGCCTTTCTAATAACTTGTAAATGTGGCTATTTCCATATGAAAAAAGAATGAAATGGACTAAGTTTAAATGTGAATGAATCCAGGCCAATAAGGCCTAAGCTTCACTTACGATACAGGGTATCATGGCATATCCCCTCTTGAAACCACTAGCCAGCTATATTCTGTATTCCCCTCACATCTCAGTTTTGATGAAAAGCCGCTCCCTCCATCTTAGAATGCCAGAGCTGAATTAGCTGTCCGCTCTCTCAGCCTGTGGAATGCTGTAAACCTTATCTCTGGTTGATTGAATTGAATTCATTCTGTAAGATGCAGTAATTACTTTACTTCTCCCACCAGCTAACATCAGCTTGTGGGTATTACGCTGGCCCGGCCCGGCAATGCAAACCAGGACACCTGCTATTATGCTAATTTGTATTAGTTCAAATATTGTCACTGCGTCAAGTTGCCTGAAATAAAATTATTTGGATCAGTAACTATAGTGAAATTCTTATTCTTCATTAGGGGCTTGATCCAGAAGTCATTGACATGAGTGGGAAAACTCCCATTGACTGCATAGGGCATTGGATCGGACCTTAACTGCTGATTAATGCTGTTCCTGTTTCCCAGCATCATAAGCTATACCAAAGGGATGCCAGCCAAACCTTTTATTTTATAAATGAATGATTTAGTATCTTTCAAATGAGAAACTCAAAGCTTTCTGCAAATAATAATGAATTGACCCTTCACAGCATCCCTATGGATGTGTTATCTCCATTTAAAACACAAGTAACCTGAGGTACAGAAAGATGAAGGCCCAACTCTTCAAAGGCGGCATCTAATTTTGGGTGCCCCCATTTCTGGACGTCCAGCATGAGACACCTACTGCCTGATTTTCAGAGATGCTGAGCACCCGCAGTTCCTGCTGACTTCAGTTGGAGCCCTGGCCATCAACAATTTGAAGTATCCAATATTAGAGGCTGTTTTTAAAATGTAGGGGTGGAAAAGAAACTTTGCTGCTTTACACCGACAGGGGCCAATTTTAATGTGGATGTGAACACCCGTCCACTAGGGAGACAGCCAGTAAGAGGAAGACATGAGTCACTCTTGGTCGATTTGTCAGCTCTTCTGAAAATTTTGGCCACGTGTCCAGATTAAATCCCTGACTTCCAAGCTCCTGCTCTAACCATTAGACACACTGGCTCAGACATCTCGGTGAAGCTATCCACCTGCGATCACACACACAGTAGCATCACTGCCTGCACTACCAAGCACTCAGCATAATGTCGTAAGAGCCTTTAATAACTTGTCCCTCCTGCCATCCCTTTCTTTCACTCAGTTAAATGCACACGGTCTCCCCCATTAAGCACACCCTTGAGTTTCCATTGCAGATTTCTTGACGTCAGATACCAACGCAGCAAGGAGACCCCCTTCCAAGATTCTTGCTCTGAACAGGAAAATATGAACGAGCCACTTGAGTAAGTACAGCGGGGAGGTTTGAGAGAAGCGTTGTTTAGGCTTTGAATAACAAGCACCCCTTTTCTTTGGGACATAAGACATTTCTATTAGGGAAAATGTGGCTCTAAAGAGAGACTGTGACAGCGACAGGATTTTTAATAGGTCAATAGGAAAAGGATCATGAGTACAAATGATACATCTGCTTCATTGCCTGTCAGCATTCACGCTCTCAGGTGGCCTATAACAGCCTTGCAGTCACGGAAAGTAGAATAGGGTTGAAATTGCTGAGGCTTGAGCATACTGGTGCTATTTCTCTTATTTAAAAAAAAAGAGGCCGCTTTGATCCAGTTGGCTTCACTCTCTGCTGCTGCTGTTTGGAGAGTTTAATTCATAAGCAATAACTAACCTTCCAGTTAAGCCTCCCAGCTCCTCCTGGTAGATAGCTACCCTCCCCATTCCACAGATGGAAACTGAATTGCAGAGAAGTTGGTTTGCCTGCCAGCGCTCACGGGCCTCGAGACGACAAAGTCTGGGAAGAGTCCGTGTGCGGACTAGGCTGTCTCCATGGTCTGGGAGTGTTGCACAGCAAACGCGCTCGTTGTCCGGTGGAAAAGGAGGGAGCAGCGTGCCAGCTCTGTCCGCAGGGCACCCAATTCCAAATGCTTCACCCCGAGGTGTAAATCTCCCTCCTGTGCCGCGTGCGTCTAGTCTAGTGGTTTCTCGTCTTTGGTCTGTTGGCCACTTGCTCATAGTCTGCGGAGACCTGGCTTTGCTGCTTGCTTTGCTGCTCCTACAGGCCTCCAAGCTCCTCGCTGTAGAGAGTGCCTGGGCCTATAAGAGGAGCTCGCAACAAGAAGGCAGCTCAGCTGCCTCCATTAAAAGCCACTGTTGAGTAAGTGGAAGAGGAGAGGAAACAGTAGCTGCCTGGGGCCAGTGTCCCCATCAGAAGGGAAATGTCCAGGGGAGCAGGACAGAAAAGGGACCACATGGGTGGGTAGCACGTGCAGGGGAATAAGAGGGAAGGGATCCACATGAATGCGTCAGTGCGAGTAATTGCATACTCCCCACTTACATTCCCCCTGCAGTTTCAACTGAATGTGGTTCGCTGCTTCACTTCCTGTCCTAAATTCTTGAGTAATGTTGCTGGGCACGCTTCAGCAGCTACCATGTTGCGCTCAAGCGTGAGTGCTTCTAAGAGATGAGCTTTTAACTCAGTTTCTTTGTAAAGTGCTTTGAGATGAAATATGTTCTATATAAAGTGGACTCAGATGCAGAAGACCTGGATTCTGTTCCTGACTCTGTGCCTGCTGGGTGACCTCTGGCAAGTCACATCTCTGCTCCGTGCCTCAGTTTCCCCCTGTAAAATGGGGATAATGATACTGACCTCCATTGTAAAGTGCTGTGTAAGATCTGGGTTGTATTTGTATTATTTTGGGGAGGCGTTTGTACAGCACCTAGCGCAATGAGGTCCTGGTCCATGGCTTGTGCTCCCAGGCACTGACCCAAAACAAAATAATATAGATACAAATAATCTTGGGCCAAATTCTGTGCTGGTGTAAATGGGGGAAACTCCATGGAAGTTAGAGAAGTTGCATCCATTCACATCAGCATAGAATTTAGCTTGTTCGGTGCGTGGAGGTGAAAAACACCTGCACACACACATCTTCCCTTTCCACGCATCCTTCCTTCTCTTCGGTTTGCATAACTGCAAATATTCTTTGGCCATGAATATTATCCAGACCGTTATTACACCCAGCTGCCATACCTGGCGCTGACCTTCCCCATAGCTATGCTATCTGCGGTGCAATGTAGCATTTCCTTTTATTTGTTCTAATTAGCAGGAGGTAATTTGCAAGGGGCCCCTGAGCAACCTTTTAGTGATGGCTGATCAATTCTTCAGACCAGAATTAATGACCAACAGCAGTTGCGCCTTTCAGTGCAGTTGGTGAATGTTTATAAACACCCCCTCACTGACTTTCCTTCATCCCACATTAATTAGGATACCTCAAAGCCTTTGAGCAAAAGCTGATCCATCAGCTGTTTATGACAGAGTCACCTGGGCAAGATTTGAATTGGTGAGTTAGAGGTGAAATGCTTTGGAGGCCATTTCCAATCCCCTGAGCCTACCAGCCCCACTGAGCCTCGTTACCATTATTACGATTATTATTCAGTTCTCATTAAGCACTGTACATGACCTACTATATCCAGTCCTTGTAACCTGAGCAAAACCTACAGTATATTCTTGCTACTGTAAGAAACAAGACCGTGTTTGTAGCCACTAGGGTGACCAGATGTCCCGATTTTATAGGGACAGTCCCGATTTTGGGGGCTTTTTCTTATATAGGCTCCTATTACCTCCCACCCCCTGTCCGGATTTTTCACACTTGCTGTCTGATCACCCTAGTAGCCACCTGTTCTTGAACAATTCTCTAGATATATAAAATATCTACAGACATGTCATTTAGAGAGTTTAACACCTTTTTATAGAAATGGCACTGAGTGAAATGCATCCCCAGCGTAAGGTCTGTATGCCATTTCAATCCCATATAAGCATTCCAGTAGTGGCAATGTGTAGGCCATGATTCGGTTGTCTGCATAGGGATGAATTTCATCCACAATGAGCACGGCGGGTTGTTAGAACGCTTTAAACCATTGGCAAGTAGTAACGTCCACCTACTTCTCCAATCACTCGGTAATGTTCCTAGATGTAATGGGAGGAAAGTCAGGGGAAGAGCACCTTTTCTTAGATGGAGGTTTGCTACATTTTGGAACATGTAACTAATACTCTTTTGTGCAATAAAATGTTCCCTGATATTGACCAGTAATAAAAGCAGCACTCACATTAGAAGTCTCTTTGCTTCTGGAAGCAGGAGGCCTTCACAGAGTGGGATATTGAATGCCTGGCAGGCTTTTATATTTTCAGTCAGTTAAAAAATACATGTAGGGTGAGTTGTTACGGAAGTTGGTTCACACTTGGAGGAGAACGAAGACTGGAGAATGTGGACTAGTGAGTTTGTGAAGCTCAGATGTCTTTATTCTTCTAAGGGGTCTTTGATTAAAACCTGAAGCCAAAGCACAATGTGAATGTTCAAATTTCATCCCCTTTGAATCCAGCCTACATTGTGAGGGGAGTACATTTATGTCTCAAATGGCCGGATTCTGCAAGTTGCAGTGTGCCCTCAACTTCAATGTTGAAGTCAAAGGGCCAGATTCCAATTCTAATGCCCTCTTCATATTCAAATAGGGCCTGGATTCAAGGAAGTACGTATGCGCATGATTTAAAGCTACGTGCTTGGCTGAAGTGCCAGATCGGTGCCTAGTACCTTGTACCACAAGTAGTCCCATTGAAGTCAGTGGGACCATGTATGGAGTTAAGCACTATTCAGTATGAGTAAGGGGCAGTAGAAACTGGTCCTAAGGGACTTGAGGGCATTCAGGGTCTGATTCTGCACCCATCAATGGAAGCTTTTGACTTCAATGAGAGCAGGATCCCGGCCTCAAGGTGCCCAGCACCTTAAAGGATTGGCCTCATCACCACCAAGCCATGACTCTAATACCGCGTGACATTTCCACAGCACCTCTCAATCCAAAGGATCCGGTTTCACAAACTAATACGAACTAGCCAGCACCACTGAAGGTATGTCTGCACTGCAATCAGATGGGTCCTGCATCTTGGCAGGGGCTTAGACTAGATGACCCTTGCGGTCCCTTCTAACCCCAGGAGTCTATGATTCTACACCCAAGCTAGCTAGCTCAGCTAACGATAGCAGCAATGTCGCGGCACCGCAGGCTAGTCGTGCAAGTACTGGGACGGCCTGTACAGCCCATGTTGGCACCGCTTCACTTGCTCTTGTTGTTCGAGCTTGCTGCATCTCAAAGCTAGCTCAGGTATGTCTACACCTGCTGTAGTCACACCTCTGCCTGCAGTGTAGACAGACCCTGAGATGCAGCCACCTCTGGGGTGGGGACCAAAAACCACCCAACACATGGGACAGCAGTGAGGGAAGAGGAAACTTTGACCAAGAGCAGCGCTATAAACACCGGCTGTTAGAAAAGTTGCCGTGAGGTCTCTAATGTCTACATCAGGAAGACAGGGCCCATCCCCGTAATAATAAAGATAGCACACAATTTTGAGGAGCTAGATATTTGAGGCCTTAAAACGAGAAACAGTGGGGATGATTTTCACTTTAGTGAAAGGGTCAGAATATCGCTGTCCCTTTGGACTGCCCGCTGCAACTTAGAAAAACACAAAATACTGCATGAAAATATCCTGCAGTCTTGTCAGTTTCAAACACAAATGAATAATGATGCCACATAATTATTTTTCAACTAAATTGAGCCTCCTTTGCTCTATGTAGCTCTCCTTAATGCGAGCGGTTGTGCCAATGAATTTGGTATGCAGCTGGAATATTTCATTGTCTGGGACAGACTTATGCGGTCGTGTGTGCCAAGTATTTATAGATTTATTACGTCTTTCATACTCTTGAAGAAAACCAGTCCAATGCCCACAGTAGGTCCATGATCCTGAGGAGAAAAAATACCTAGGAGCTTTTCAGTTAATCAGTCTGAGGCCGCTCCTTGCACATGTACCTTTTATTCCTCCACACGTTTACACACCCAACATAACACAGGCACCTTGAAGCAGGCGCTTTCCATGCCACCTCCCTCTTCAGCTCAGCTCACCTTCTGAGCTTCCCCTTGCTGCCTGTTGTTTCTACTTATACCCTCCCACATGCATCAGTAGCCGCAGGAATTACCACCCAACAGAAAGTGTGTAATTGCTCGCCGCTGAGCCTGTAGCCATCTTCACCCTGCAGCCCTGGTAGTGATCAGGAGGCTGCTGCTAGCAGTCTGTCACATGCACAATGCACCAGGTGCTTGGTCCCTTGTTCCCCAGTCTGGGAGCTAGTGTATCATGTTGATGTCTAGTGACACTCCCACCTCCCCATGGTTTGGGCTTCGGAGGTGACGGTGTTCATGTGATCCGAGGGAGGAATGCCACAACTCTAGGTGTGTGAAAGTGCCGGTGGGGTGGACGGTAATGAGTGTGCTTCATCAAATCACATGGCTGTTGGGAAGGTCCGTGCGGGTCTGCTCTCCCTGCATGTCAGCAGTGGGTTTTGCCTTCCTCTCTTTACTTCCCTGGTTATCATAAAACGTTTTTCAGGAGGGCAGATCCACCAAAAGAGGACATTGCATAGGCTCCTAGTCAGAGGTGGATTAAGGTTTCCTGAGGCCCTGGGCCAGAGCAAGTGGGGAGCCCCTCGCCACCCCTCCACCCCCATTCTGCCCCTTTCTATCCCTTCCCCAGGGCCTGCTCCTGTTCCACCCAGGGTCCCCCCCATTACGCCCCTCCCCACTGCAGCTCAACAACCCCTTTTGCTCCTTTCTGTGTCACCCCTACGCCCCCGGCCCCAAGACCGGAGAAGCTCTGTCCCCGCACCACAGCCCCGGGGCCACGGTGGGGGAGTGAGAGCTCCTCCAGTCCCAGGGCCACAGCAGGGGTCCGGGTGCTGGGGCTTCTCCCACCACCCCCTGCACTTTTGTGGGGGATCAGGGTTGGGGTGCTGGGGCTTCTCCAGCCCCGGCCACCCACCATTTCTGCCGGAGAGCGAGGTCAGGGGCCGCTGGAGGGGGGCTTGCCCTGCTGCCCCGCAGCTTCTGCCGGGGTCGGGATCCACTGCGGGGGCTTCCCCCGTCCCGTGGCTGCTGCCCCGGATCAGAGATGGAGTGCGGGGGCTTCCGCCCGGCGGTGGATTTTTTCCAGGGCCCCCCAGTTCGCTGGGGCCCCTGGGCACAGGCCCCAACATCCCAGTGGCTAATCCACCACTGCTCCTAGTTGAAGGATTCATTAACTGTTCCAGAAATAGTGTTCTTTTGGTAGAGCTAATTAACAAATACAGCCTTCTGCTTTCCCTCTTGCTGCCCTAGCCCTTTTTTTCTCTCCCTTTTTCAGTGTAGTGAGGAAAGGGGGAATTTAGGCCTGCATCCATAAAAGGCCTAACCTCTAGACAAAGCTATATCCCTTTGATAATCACCCTAAAGTGGCTGAGAGGTGGACCAATAGGGGAATCCCAAAGGATCTAGAAAATCACAGAAACAACAATGTGATGCACAAAGCCTGAGTTAGGTCCCTGTGCTCCTTATTCAGTCCATGGGGAGAGAGAAGTGCCTAAGAATGGGACCCACAAAAGCCAGCACATTAGACAGGGAGCTGCCTAAACTAGCCACGGGGAAATTCTGAAAAGAGGCGCGGATCTTAAACCCTGACCCTCTCCCAGAGACAGGTACCTGGGAGGCACCAATCTCTGCTAGCAAGCCACAGCTGGGAACCCCTCTCCTGGAATTAGCTGGCTTAGGCACCTACTTTGTTTCTTGTGAGACTGAGTTAGAGACCTGCCTCTCTCCACACAAAATGGCTGGGGGAGGAGGTGGTGCCCAGCCCACCTTGTAACCTTTAGCCCCCTGATAGCAGTCACCTGGTGATGTGGGATAGATTTTAGAAAGGCTTTTGACGCAGTCACACATGACATTCTCATACGCAAACTAGGGAAACGTGGTCTAGATGAAATTATTATACGCTGAGTGCACAACTGGTTGAAAGACCATACTTTAGTATCAATGGTTTGCTGTCAAACGAGGAGGGTGTGTCAAGTGGATCCCACAGGGGTCAGTCCTGGGTCCAGTACTATTCAATATTTTCATTAATAACTTGCATAATGGAGCAGAGAGTACGCTTATAAAATTTGCAGATGAAACTGAGCTGGGAGGGGTTGCTACCACTTTGGAGGACAGGATTAGAATACAAAATAAACGTGACAAATTGGAGAATTGAGCTGAAAGCAACAAGATGAAATTCAGTCAAAGACAAGTGCAAAGTACTACACTTAGGCAGGAAAAGTCAAATGCTCAACTACAAAATGGGGAATAACTGGCTAGGTGGTAGTACTAGTGAAAAGGTTCTGCAGGTAATAGTGGATGACAAATTTAATGAGTCAACAATGTGGTCTTGTGAAAAAGACTAATATTATTCTAGAGTGCATTAATAGGAGTGTCGTATGTAAGACACAGGAGGAAAGATGTGGCAAATTAGAGAGAGTCCATAGGAGAGCAATAAAAATGATAAAAGGTTTAAAAAACCTGACCTACGAGGAATGGTTAAAAAACCTGAGCTTGTTTAGTCTTGAGAAAAAAAGACTCGGAGGTGGGGGGGGGGGGGACAGACCTGATAACAGTCTTCAAATATATTAAGGGCTGTTATAAAGAAGATGGAGATCAATTGTTCTCCTTGTCCACTGATGGTAGGACAAGAAGTTATGGGTATAATCTGAAGCAAGGGAGATTGAGGTTAGATAGTAGGGAAAACTGTCAAACTCTATGGGTGGTTAAGCTCTGGAGCAGGCTTCCAAGGGAGGTGGTAGAATCCCCGTCATTGGAGGTTTTTAAGACCAGGTTGGACAAACACCTGACAGATATGCTCTAGGTTTACTTGGTCCTGCCTCAGCACAGGGGCTGGACTTGGTGACTTCTCAAGGTCCCTTCCAGCCTTACATTCCTATGATTCGATGATATTCTAGTGTGGGTTCCTTCAATCTCTCCTGGTAGTTTAATAGCACTGGAGCCTGAATTCCTCTGTTGATTCCAGGACAGCATGGTCTAATGGACTTAAGTACAGGAGTGGAAGTCAGGAACATGTGAGATCTCATCCTGGTTTTGCCATTGAAGTATCAGGTGCCCGTGCGCAAAGCACTTAAACTCTTGCTAAGGACAACCTGGCCCTTCATTTACACAGTGATGGACACTCTCATATAAGAACCTGGATAGATCTAACAAATGGCATTAGATTTTTGAAATGCAAGTCTTAAACCTTTTTCTTAGTGGGCTCTGGAGAGCACTGCCTACTGTTTTAGAGCATGACGTTCCTTTTTGTTTGTGACCTGAGTTTGCAATTGTCCCAGTGGTGAGCATAGCAGCAGTAATGAATACGTGATGAAATAAAGTGTTTTGAATTTCTAAGCTGCCTATCAGATTCCATCAACCAGAAGTCTACCTGCTTTGCTTATTTCTTTCTGCTTTAATTCTATGGCATAAGAATCAGTTGAACCTTAGAAGTTCTGTATATTCCATTGTACAATTTCTGAGGTATAGCTCAGTGGTTTGAGCATTGGCCTGCTAAAGCCAGGATTGGGAGTTCAATCCTTGAGGGGGCCACTTAGGGATCTGGGGCAAAATCAGTACTTGGTCCTGCTAGTGAAGGCAGGGGCTGGACTCAATGACCTTTCGGGGTCCCTTCCAGTTCTATGAGATCTCCATATATTATTAATTTGGGTTGTAAATAGTGTTGGGAGGTTAATGTATTCCACGTGCCTTTAGTCATGCATGAAAGAATAGCATGAGGACACATTACCATCTATTTTAGTAATGAATTGTTTTCAAAGCCACAGGGCACAAAACCAACTTATTAGAAGATCATTTGATGTTGATTTCAAGCCATCTGGATAGCTAAATGTTGTGAAGTGTTTTGAAGATTCTAATGTTCACTTTACTTTCCGTGTCTGTGGTTTTATTTTCTAACAAATAATACGAATAAAACCTTAGTATTTCATTTATATCGGGGTGGCCAAACCACGGCTCGCGAGCCACATGCATCTCTTTTACATCCCCCTACGCTCCCCCATTCTCCACCTACCCTACTGGGGATGGGGAGCTCAGGACCTCTGCCTTGCAGTGGGGTGGTGGGGCAGGGCCTTCTGCCCAGTGGAGAGGGGGTTCTTGAGGCTTCAACCCCGTGGGGTACGCCTGCTGTGGCTTGGGATTTCAGTAGGATCAGGGCCAAGCCCCGGCTGAAGCCCCGAGCCCCAGCATAAGAATGGCCATACTGGGTCAGACCAAAGGTCCATCTAGCCCAGTTCCCTGTCTTCCGAGAGTGGCCAATGCCAGGTGCCCCAGAGGGAACGAACAGAACAGGGAATCATCCAGTGATCCATCCCCTGCACGTACTAGATGATTGCTGCTTACTCTGAGCCATTGCATAGAAGCCTTTGTTGAGATTGGATAGGGTCAAGTACTAGCAACTTCCATACCAGCAATGTGTATTGCATGAGAACCACTGTCATATGTGCTGGATGTCCCACAAACACATCCCATCACTGGGCAACTCATTCTAATGATCAATTTTAATAAAAGATGTTGCATAGCGTGCTATTCATAAAATAACGCAACAGCAATGGATGGCTGAAACTAGACCCGACAAAGAGCATGCTGGAGGGAACAATCCTGAACTGTTAGGGGAATGTGCTATGTGCTCTAATTGGTCATAGCCTTCTCTTATTTCTGTGACTGATTGAACAACTGTAAAGTAAAACTAGACATCTGTAGGCTCCATCAGTATTAGTGTTCCATGGGAAGTGCAAAATTGTTGGTCAGTCTCAGAGGCCAAGTCAACTTCAAGCGTAATTTTCGGATCACCTGCACAAACCATTAGCATGAATGGCAGAGCTTCCCTTCTTTTTCCAAAGACAAATTAATAAATCCGATGTTGTTAATGTTTATCTGTTCACTAGAGACCACTGATTTGATTAGTTATTTCCCCATAGTCAATTTGCTGTTAAGTCTGTCTGCAAATTGTGTAGCCTCTTGTTTGCAAACTCATTTTCCATTCTACTTAATGGCAAAACGGTTGTGTAATTTAAAGTGCATTACACCCAGGCCTATTTATCCCCATTTGTCTCTTCCTTTTAACATTCTCAGTTTCCAGACAATTTCACAGATTGATTAGGACTCAAATAAATCATTAGTATAATTTTTCAGCTCTAAAAACAATATGCCCCAATAATGTGTTAGACTCGAATTAATAAATATGTCAGATGCAGTTGGTTACTTCCTGATTTACACTTCAATGTCCTTTAAGCAATGTTAGAAGAAAACATGTTTGCTAATAGCATTCGCAAAATGATAGGGAAAGCTCTGCGGACTTCAAATTAGGTTATCTTAAACCATAGGATTATATAGCTTTAATCTTACACAAAGCTCCTACACCATGGCATGAAGTGAATTGCTTGGGAGAATAAACTCCATGTAACTTAGTAACATACTCCTCTTAATGCATCTCCCCAGCTGGTATGTGTGCTCTTTCTGCACTGTATCTCAGTGCAGTTTTGGTCATTCAGAACTTAAAAAACAATTCATCACCTACAGAGGCCTATATAGAGGGCAAGTCAACCCCTTCCTCCCACCACAAGCTTCGGAAAAGTTCAATTCAATTCAAAACATTGTGTTCCTGTCCACGCACTAGACTCATTGCCCTGTGTGTTCCCATCACAGTACTGTAATAGCTGCAGAGTAGTATATCATGGGCGTGACCTACTCTTGGGTAATAGCACTGCGTAAACAGCAAAAGGTCTCGAGGGATTGCCCTCGCTCCTTTGTTTCAAACATCCAAGCACAAGAGCATGAGCAACTTCGGACTGGTCTACTGGTTATACTGCGATTTTCAAACATAAATAGCCAAACAATGCATTCGAATTCTATATTGGAATTCTCACTTGGCACTTGAATGTGTCAGTGCCTGTTTAATGTGATTTGAGCCTCTAAATATGGATCCCGATGTCCTTAAGGCACTTGTATTTCCAAATTGAGCCCATCTGGCTCAAAACAATGAATCACAGGCAAAGGCTGCCTAGCCTTCTGAGAGAAGGCTTCACTGCTTACAGAGCACTTCTTAGTCTCGTCTGTTTCACAGCAAGATGTTTCAAATTGAATTGTTTTTAGCCAGGAGCATGGATCGGGAAGAACTAAAAGAAACACGATGTTCCAGAGCAAAAGATAATGAACAAGGTGTGTCTACTGTGGTTGGGTTTCCAATTTTGCAAACCCAAGAGTTTGGCCAATGTTCAGATTAGCATCTCAACTTTAGAACGCTTATCCAAACCAAGCCAAAGCATCTGAGGTATGCCCACCAGTCATCATTATTGTTCATCATGGTCCGTCATTCCACTGTACTTGGATTCATAACACCATATTCAGCTCACATGTCAGTGGGCCTTCTCTGCTGAAGTCAATGCAGTTGTGCCCGTGGGCACCAGAGATTGAAATTGGCCCAAAACTTTTTTCTTCCAAGGAAACTGCCATCCTCCGAAATCTGAGTAATTGAGGGGTTAATACCAAATAAGCCACATGCCGGATTTTGCTGGAACGCCTGATGTTCCAAATGAGCCCAGGAAACCTCTGATTATTACTGTTATCATCGTCTGTTCTGTAAATAGTGTCTTGTACCTGTTTTTACCCTAATAAATTATCTCCCTAGCATTTTGCTCATAATCACCACTGTTGTGCCGTTTATAAGAAAATGTCAGGTGAACGCAAAGTGATATTTTAAATCTTGTGCTAACGAAATAGTTTTTTTAGACCGAAATGCTTTATTATTTTGTTTCTCTGCGTGGCAGCATATAAATAACACACTGAACCACCTCTTTCCTTCTGGCATGATAAAGTTTTTAGCAAAAAATCCAATAATTTGCCACTCTTCCCATAATGTGCACTGTGGCTGCACAATACTGTGATTTCAGACCTAACTGTAATCTGGTTAGCAAGGTACTAGTGTTATAATTAATGAGATAAAGCTATTTAAGAGTGTGATATAAATGAGGCCATTATTCTAGCTGAGAATTTAATGGGAACTTGGTTTTTGTAATTTTGTATTAGGCGGTTTGCATTGTTTCTTCATTTGTTGTGTGGTGGTTACCAGAGAAACTGAGCTGATAGCTGAAAGGTTAAGGACCTTCCTTGGAGCAGAGGGATGGTCCAGTGGTTAGGGCTCTAGCCTGGGACTTGGGAGACCAGGGTTTAAGCACTTGCCCTACTAAAGATTTTGTGTGTTATGCTGGGCCCATCATTTATTCTCTCACCTGTACAGAGGGTAGTTCTGCTACCCCCAATCTCAGAGGGATGCGTGAGAATAAATATGTAAAAGATTGGGCAGTAACGGGGGCCATATAAGTACCTAAAACAGATCGACTCTGAGTATCAAGGCTGGGCCTTAAACCTGAAAGAATGGAGAAATTAGTGGCTCAGAAGAACTGGGCGCCCAAACATCACGCCACAGTTAATGGAGTTGAAAATCAGGCTACAGCTAACTCAGGAGGTTGCTAACTAAGGGATGCAAATCCAGTTCTGATCTACATCACTCATTCATATCCATCGCAGATCAGCAGCAAATACAAGCCTATCTGATGGCTCTTGTTTGATCCACATGAAATAGCTGGTGCCTCAGTTCCATTTCTAATAAATGGGACTTGTCCCCCTGCTGGCAACCTCAGCAGGGAGGCCAAAGACTGACTAGACCATTGAAACGGAACCTTTTTTCTAGAGCCAGAATAACAAAAATTAGGAGGCTGTTGTGGAGGAACGTATGCTGCCACCGCTTGTGCTGCTAATCAAGAGAGAACTTCACTCTTCAGGGACCCCAGTTCAGTAATTTGCATTCATCCAAGAATCTCAAAGAAGTCCTTTTCAAGCATTAACCATGTATTTCTACTAACACTCCTGCCTGTCCTCTCTGTACAGATGGGCAAACTGAGGCAGAGAGTGGGGAAATGACTTGTCCTAGGTCACCCTGCAGGATAATATCAATGCTAGGATTAGAACCAGGGAGCTTCTGGTTCCTGTTTATGGGCATAGTCCACTCAAAGCCAAGTTAGTCAAATCTCATACTTCAGAGCATAATCTGATACCATTCAGGGTTTAAGAGGAGATTTGTTCTCCTATACATAGTGCCACGTAATTGACTAGATGCATTATATTGTATTGGCTTTTTGCCTTTCTCTGCAATTTAATATTGGACTTTGCTGAAGGCAAGATCCCAGACCTCATGGTCTAAGCCAGTTTGGTGAATTTATTCACTCAAATGGACAATAACATCGACTCAAGTAATGCTGATATTTTTGCTTTGATGGCTTTGTTTGGATGCATAAATAATGAAAATCAAAAATTACTGCACCTTCTTATCTACATTTGGAGAAGCCACAGGAGACTGTCTGGTTTAAATTTTTATGGTTGAAATGTCACAGATTCCTTGGATACGTTACATCTCCTCTCATGGGCCTATAAGAGCCTAACTGTCTTATGCTATCATTGCTGTGCCCAAGCCGCAAGTCTGTGCATGTCATGTAAACCAAGTAGGCATTTAGGACTGTCACAGCAGACAAGGGGAATCAGTCTTTTGAGTGACTGAGGGAGAAATTGGAAAAGGCCAAGAGAGATGTTCACCAAACTAAATCAAATTCTTGTTCCTTTTTAATGCACCTTCACCTACCGAAGCAGCAATAATGTTATATAGCACTGAAGGATCCCAAAGTGTGTTAGATACTGTGTATATCGGGCTCATTTACCTACCACTGAAATGCAGCCAACTTTACCTTCGTACATGTTTGCTGCTATGCACAAATAGTTTTACAGGGCGCATTTTAAGAGCAGTTTCTCCACCTGAAACTCCATGGGAAGTTCAAGGAGGCAAAATGGAATGAGCCCTACTGAAATTTGACCAGAACACGAGGGTTAACACACCTCTTCTTGCAAAATAAAAAGTGTCGGGGGATAACTTTCAGAGCATGTTTAAAAGACTGCACCTGTAGCCGTACAGCAGTGCTGGGACATTCAGTACAGACTTAGAGCTGAATAGTACCGCCTACATCTCTTCCTGCAGCATCTTCGTTTTCCTTGGACATCTCCCATCCAAGTTCTGATTAGGCTCAGTCCTGCCTAGCATGAGACCTGAGGATTTATTAACATGGCCAGGTTTAAAAGACCATTAAAATAAAAAGTTCTTGTATTTAAGGAACTGCAGCGTTGACATCACTAAATCTAATCCCTTTCAATGAATGTTTCTTGCAGGTACTTGGCCTGGTTATGGCCTGGTTATATTGGCGAAAGCTTGATGACATATACTGCAGACTGGACACTGTTGATTTCAAGGCACTTGAGGTGATAGACTTCAAAGCAGTGGACTTCACAGGTGCTGGCTGGTGCTTGTGTTTTCCTAGAGAAGGAGGCTACATTCCCGTCAATATCACAGACGATGACGATGATGAAGAGGTTATCGGTCAAAGTAAAGTGTGAAGAGGTTCCGGTATCCTCAACGTGGCAGTTCAGAGCACAGCGCACCTCAAGGCGCCGACTAGAGAATGCGTGATGGACCTTAAGTAAGGAAATAACTAGACATCACACCCACTCTTGCTTCATCCTCAAATTCATGGGATATCTTAGCAGGAATTCTAAAATAACTTAACATGGGTACATGAGTAAGAATCAACACACCCTGAAGGCACACAAAAGCTCCATAGTTTACATGCACTGTCTTGGCAACCCCAAGTATTTGTATATATCTCCTTTTTACAAAATAAATGTTACCTTTTCTTTAATCTTCCTTGTTTCTGATGCGTATTTTTAGCTTCCAGAAACTGTGTGGAATTGGTAGAAAACACTGCAGTTAGCTATGGAAGTATGAGTTTTAATATCCTGAGTTAGTCACAAAGAAAAGGCGGCCAGTCTGCAAAGAGAATGTCATTATAACTACCATCTCTTGCAAAGATGTGTTCTGAATGGCCTGTTCTTACCTGCACAATGTTTGATATTATTATCGCTATTCAATTCTTCATTTCAGCTGTCTCTCTTGACTGCGTAAGGGTCAAATCTTGGGCCCTTCCCCAGAGCAGTGGGAAGCTATGGCCCAGTGGAACTGATGTGGTTCTGCTCCTGGAAGAGGTCAGGGGCAGGAGATTGTTTGGCTTTTTTGGAACTCCAGGCCAAGCTCTGCATCACCTGAGGACCACAGTACTCTGCTCATGAGAGGTGGTGTTGGCTACTCTAGTAAGCGGCCTTCCTTCTGAGCCATAATGAACCAACATCCCCCAGCATGTTGCTGCCATCATGAATCGTTTTCAGATGAGCCATAAAAGTGAGATCTTGACCATTTTTGGTTATCAAGGTTCCCATAGCACTTTTTGAAAGTTGGTATATATGATAGATAGGTAGTGGTCACTTCAATATCCACATTAGATAATTACATTCTCTTTCCTTGCATTCTCCTTGTATTTCCAGTGGGACGTGTTAGTCTCATCACTTCCTGTCCTTAGCAGTTGTGTTGCTGTGCTCAGTTACACAGCTGCTGCATTTCAGTGAAGGGTGAGGGGTCCCCCGTCTACTTGTATAGAAAAGCTCTTTGGCGTCAGTCAGGATGGAAGGCACTATCTAAAAGTAAAGAGGTAGCTTTTACGCTCTCTTGGGTAACTGGAACACAGACCCATTTGCCCAGAGATTCTCCTGTAGCTTGCTTCATTGAAGGATGCCAATAGCTGTCTTGAAAAGGAATTGACTTTTCCAGGAATACGAGTCAGAATGGGAAGCCAAATCTTGGGTTATTGCTGCGAGTATATGTGCTGCTGCTTAGCTAGGGGAGATTCCCGGGGAAATGGGAATATGTAGAGCTCTTAAACCCTCCAGAACATCACTGGTGAACAATTGCTTTAATTCTTATCCTCAGGAAAACAAAAACACCCACTTCAATGTCCGTGCTTGACCTTATTGCAATGTGATATCAGCTGGTTTTCATATTCATAGATTCCCAGGCCAGAAGGGACCGTTGTGATTGTCTCGTCTGACCACCTGAATAACACGAGCTGTAAGATTTTCCTATATTAATTTCAGCTGCAAATCCAATAGCTGTGCTTGAATAAGAAAAATATCCAAACTGGATTTTAAAATTTCCAGTGTTGGAGAATCAGGGCCGGCTCCAGGGTTTTTGCCGCCCCAAGCGGCGGGGGAAAAAAAAGAAGCCATGATCGCGATAGGCGGCAACTCCACAGCGCCGCTTTCTTATTCGGCGGCAATTTGGCGGTAGGTCCTTCCCTCCGAGAGGGACCGAGGGACCCGCCGCCAAATTGCCGCTGAAGAGCCCGACGTGCCGCCCCTTCCCCTTGGCCGTCCCAAGCACCTGCTTGCTCAGCTGGTGCCTGGAGCCGGCCCTGTGGAGAATCCACCGCGACCCTTGTTAAGTTGATCAGATTGTTAATTATTCTTGTTGTTTAAAAATTTGTTCATTTCTAGTCTGAATTTGTTCAGTTTCAAATGTTATGAAATTATCCATCTTGAAACTGACGAATAGTTTCTGCCATTATTAAATGTATAACTTGGATTGACGCAGAAAGTAGGACCAGACAGCTCAGGAGTTAGGGGGCTAGAAATGGGATGTGGAACCTTTCATCTTCAGGATGCTTGTTCACCTCTATTCCCTGCTTTTTGCTAAATGGCATGCTGGAATTTGATGCCTATCTGACAGCCTGTGCTCAGAGTAGGTGGACGTTTTTGTAGCTGCAGAGGAAAGCTTCAAAATAAATCAAGTAGAATGTAACACAACAGGTAGGTGCATTATGGAAGGTTTTTCTCCATGCTGAAGTACCCTTTGCTGGCCACTGCAGCAGGTGGGATACCAGACCCGATTTACCCAGTGTCTGATCAAGTATGGTAATCCCATGTTTCGATTAGCTGCAGACTGGACTTCAAGGCAGCCAGGTTATTAGGCCTGTTCCCTTTTAAGTTAATGATAAAACTGCTGGGGCCTGACTTTACAGAGGTTCTGAGCATCCACTACTTCCGTTGACTTCAATGGGACTTGTCAGGTGCACTTTAGAAAACCAAGCCACTTATTGTCTGCAGTTGCAGCAGGACTGAGTCCGTTGTAGCTTTCCTAAGACCTTCCAAAGCCGCCTTCTAGGTTCTAACCCCTACCCCACTCCAGAAAAGATCTTCTTTTAAAAATTCCTTTAGTTTAACCTAAATATCCTCCTCCTATTTTAGTTTCCCTGTTTGAGATTTGAGATTTTTCTTTGCCCTCCTATGGAGGCATCTGCCTTGTTCAGCTTCTTGACAGGTCCCCTGCCTGCTCTGTGCCTTCCCCTACCAAGCTGTCACATCAGGAAGCAGTCATCCACAAGACTGTTTCTTTACATTTTTTTAAAAACTCTGGCTTCTGAGCCTTATGATGTATAATGCATACAGCAGGGAAGCATAAATCATTTAGCACGTAATTCACCTCTTACTTGATTTATTTATTTTAAGAAACTGTTTCAATGTGTAAGCTTCAAGGTTTCAGAGGAGTCTGTAAAAAAACAAAAAACAAAAAAAACCAACCTGGAGGGCAAAAGTACAATAGGAGAGGAGGAGATGGATACAATTTAAACCTTTGTCCTGGAGAAAGTCGTATTGTCCCAGACTGCCTGGACCATTCACGCTTCTGCCGCTAGCTCCTCTTCAAAAGTCCTGATCTGGCAGGACGCAACTTCGGTCTGGGATTCTCATCTTCTCATGCTACACAGACCTGATCCAGTACCCACTGCAGTCAATTGAAAGAGTGGATCTGGCCACAGGAGGCTTAAACTTCTACCTGTCCTGTCGGAAGAGAGAGTCTTTCTTTCTTTCTTTCTTTCTTTCTTTCTTTCACAAGAACTCAATGCTATTCGTGGATTTCAATCTATAGGCCAGGGAGAATTTTGCATCTCCAGGACTGTGCGGCCCTCATTCTGGGCAAGTCTGGTTGGTTTCTCTCTCACAGCTGTGAGGAGTCTGACCTCCAGTTCGGATGTTCCCTGCCCCCAGTGAAAAAAATGATCCTACCCGTAGAGAGGGTTGGTCCTCTCTGAGGACACTGACTCCAATTCCAGATTCAGGGCAGTTATTAAACCGCTTTGACACCACAGGCCATTTGCTAGGAGCCTGAGAGGCATACTTTATTTGCATGAAAATGTAATTTAAAAAAAGAAATAAATTCTTAAGTGTAATCTCTTTCTTTTAACCAGGTATGAAGGATGAGATGCATAAAAGCATCTGCTTGGTACATAGCAGCAGCAATGAAAGCCAAGCCATCCTACAGCCCAGTTAGAGAGGGAGATCAGACTGAGACCCCAGATTTTCAGAAAAGCTCAGCATGGTTGGGTGCACACTGGGTGCAGAACAGCTCTATTGTTTAAGCTGAGCACTTTGGAATCTTTGGTCTCCTGAGCACAGGTGTGGATAACCAGTAATTGGGCATGGGACAGTGTTTAATACTCCAGGGAGCACAGTTGGCTCCCTCACCTGCATGAGGCCACACTAGGGGAATTGCTCAACCTTGCCTGGAGACTCAGCAGTGCCCCCCAGACATGCCTGGACTTGTGTGTTCCCCAAGCACATGGGACTGAGGGTATAAAACAGAACAGAATAGGCCCATGCCTCGCCTTTCTCCTTCCCCCACCCATGCTGCAAGCAACAAGGACACTGAGAAGACTTAAGGTGAGGGGACTGGCCCAGATTTCAAGGGTGAAATCTGTGTACTATGAACTGCAATATCCAGTGGGGTGAGAAAAACTGCTTATTCTAGTTGTTGCCCAGTCTAATAAGGATGAGAGTTTAGACTGAGCACTTAGATTTTATTTCTTTTGGTAACTAACTGACTTTTTGCCTAACACTTATAGTTACTTAAAATCTATCTTTTGTAGTCAATACATTTGTTTTACTGTTTATCTTTACCAGTGAGTTTGCAAATCTGCTCAGGTTTTGCAAAGGCTGGTCTATATCCACTTTCCATTGATGAAGTGGTGAAGCAATTAATAAATTCGCACTGCTCATCTGGAGCAGTGCAAGACGGTATATTCCTGAGATACAGTGCTGGGAGCGGGGCGGGATTTGTTTCTGGTGCCTTTCTCTGTGTGATTCATGAGTGGCTCTGGGAGCATTCATGCAATCTAGCTGGGTGTGGGGCTCCACATGCTGTTCTGCTGAGTGATCACAGCGCCTGGAGGGGTTTGCTGCTTGTCACTAGCAAAGCATTGTGAGAGGCAGTCCAGGCTGGAGAGAGTTAAGGAGACACAGCGGTCCCACAGTTCCAGGCTGCACCCCGGGGTCCTGTCACACGGGGTTTCAGCAGAGATGTGCAGATGCGCAGAGATAGAAATGAAGCTCTTTGCTATCGTGGAGTGGAACCTGGAGGTCACAGAGTGCTGTGACAGCCACAATACGTATTTACCTACCAAGGTGGGCAAATAATTCACAGTTAACTTATTCTGCAGGCTTCATCTCTTTTTCTGTCCGTGGCTTGTCCATGAACAGAGAGGCATCTTCTCATTCAAAACTATCTAACCAATAATTCATCATCATTTGTTTGCATCTCAAACATGATATTCAAAATTTTGTTGGCCGTATAGGTCATGTGGTATTGTCTCTATTTCCTGAATGGTTGAGCGCAACTCTTCTACAGTAGGTCTACACTGCAAGTAAAGGTGTGATTGTGGTGCTGTAGACATACCTCTATTAACTTTCATATGGCTAGCGTGGGTAACAATAGTAATGTAGACATGGTGGCATGGGCTAGCAACCCAAGAACTTACCCAGGCGCCTACTCTGGTTGCTAGCCTGTGCAGAAACCTGTGCTGCTACGTCTACACTACTATGGTTATAAATGCTAGCTAGTATTAATCTACATCACACCTTCCCTTGCCGTGTAGACATATCCTAAGAAGCAGACTTCCAGTGAGAATTCTCAAGGTGATGAATTCAAACTCATTGGAAAAATTCAAACTCTTTTTTTGGAAAATGCTATGCATAATTCATCCAGCTATTCCGACTCAGGGCTGAACACTGCTGCATCACCATTACTTTGGCATGTTTCTCTGATGAATGGCAAACATTTCTTTAATATTCCTAAGCAAAAGAAGCAGCTCAATAACTACAGAGGTATAGCTGTAGATGTGAGATGTATACAGTACTTCATCTGTGAATGTGCCTCGCTCCCATTATTACCCACAGGAGTTATAGCAGGTGCATAGGTCAGGAGAAACACTTGGCCTTCAGGGTTAACATACAGTATGATAATTGCTAACATTAAATGCAAAAGCTGTAATTTTAGGAGTGAGAATACATTTACAGTGACTGTCTTGACCCCACAAAAGACTGTTGCAAATGCCCCTTTTTAATGATCATATTTTGATGCACCTCTTAATATTAATCAGGAATGATTTTGAAGCCTGGAGCTGGATTTATTAATCTGACCATAAATTGCATAGTGTAGTAATTGCAGCTTGGATAGAAAACGTGGGAGGTGTGTTTCATCGGGGCATGTCGCCCCATGAGTGAAGCTAAAAGTTCCTCTGAAAGCAACTAACCTAACCATTTTGCCTTTGTTTTTATTAATTGGTTGAGTATCATTCAGATGCATCACGCTACTCTAAAGAACTTTTTCCATCGGTGTTACAAACTATAGAAAGAGGATCCAGTTCACCCACCACTGAGAGGCAGCCATTGCTGGGGTGAATTATGCCAACTGGCTAATGGACCAGAGCCACACCTGATTCAATTCAAACTTCTTCCCATTCTGATAGGTTAAAAATGACTTGATGGATTTTCTTTAAACTACATACGTGAATAGAGAAAATTTTTCTTCCGCACTGAGAAGCGACATGAAAAAAGTTCAGCCCAAAAAAGGAAACGAGAAACAACTGAAAAATAGAGAATGTAGTGTTGTATATTGCAGTGGTTAGTCAGTCGGTTTAGTAACTCTTCTAAAACTGTGGAGCAAAGGTTAGCCTTGCAGATGGTTTTGGGAATGCCCCAAGCAGTCGGGAAATGCGGATGTGCCAGGATTTCCACACTACGTTGTCCTCTGCTCTCTACTCTGACTTCCCATAGAATATTGAGGCAAGTTCAGTGTCTCGATCCTTATCTTCAGTGTGCTCAGTGGTCTGGGCCCAGCATCTCTAAAATCTCCCCTAAAGCTCCAGCATGAAGGGCATGATAACTCTGCTCCTCTGGCAAAATAAAATGTTATCCTATAAGGGTCAAGGTCATCTGTGCAAGAGACACAGAGCTTCCCCGAGGGCTGGTCCCAGCCTATGGAATGAACTCCCACCAGAACTGAAGACCGTCACGAACCTTACTCAAATACCAGGTACATTTCTCTGACCTGCCTTCCCTCCAAAGCAGTGCGGGATGTTAAAAAACACATCCCTACCAAGACAAACCACTGGACTGCAGGCACAATTTCCCCTCGGGGAGAGGATGAGAGAGAGAGAATGAACCACATGTGAAAAATGTTAGTTGCGTCGTTTAAGGCACTACTGGAAGGTACTCAGATACTTCAGTGATGAGGGCCAGATAAGAACCTATATAGAATAGAAATGGTACGATGCACTGCGGCTGAGAGAACGCAGCTAGCAGAATTGGGGGCATAGTCCGGGGGAAGAAGGGAGGGGTCGTGGAAAAGACAGACCATGTCACGTCATTACTTTGAACAGCTGTGCAATAGTCTACAGGAAACTTGGCAAGCCAGGGCTTGTCCTGGGCAGCAGAGACTGACTCACTCCAGGTCGTCTCTGCAGTCTGGTGGTTCAGAATAACATGTCAGCATCTTGAGAAACACAGGGGGAGTCTCTGTGGCCTGTGTATGTGTGTTGCACATAGGGAACACAGGGGTTTCTAGCATGTGTGTGCAGGCACAGAATAGTTTTAGGCCTATTTTTCATCTACCTTGGCTTTCTCCATCGACATGACACATGTGCTGGAGCGCAGGACACTGCAGGTTCCTCATCAGGACACCTGCAGCTGTTGCCGTTCTATAATGGCTACATGGAACCACGTGCAACATGGTATAACTGTGGATGTGAGGGCATGCCAGGGCACAACTGACTCTCTATCGATTGTATGGCAGGGGGGAAGGTTCAGAGTTAGCGACTGTCCTGTGCTTTTTTTCAATGACCGGGCATAGTACAGCCCATAGAATAAAATTGCCATCTTGGCTGTAACGGCAGGGCGGCGCTATCATTGCCGCATAGTGCAATTCATATGACTACTTATTTATTTTATTAACATTTATCACCAAAGTAGCTCCTGATTCTGAGGATCTAGGAATTAGAATAAACCTGCTGTACTTCAGCCTCCAGTTGTCGGGCCAGACGCAGGAAGCACTCGGTGAAATTCTCTGGCCTGTACTGGCTCCTTTTAAGAGGGACCCAGGCCAGTGCATCTGTGAATCATCAGCTCACTCCAGCTGGGTTTAAAAGATGTAGCCGCCTCCCCTGAAATGGGGCTCAAACCTCTGCCCTGGTGCTTGCTGCTGGGAAATGGTGTCAGAGGACATTATTGTTGTAGCCCAAAAGGTAGGACTCCCTAGAGACTCAGTCCAGAGTCCCAGGAGCTGGCACTGCGAATGCGGGATACAAAGCAGGCACCTGGGCCCTCGACGGGGAGAGACCGGGAGAATGAGGGTTGCCAGCTGCTGGGTCCAGTCAGGAAAAGGGGCAGGTGAGAGCTGCCAGAGACTGCAGGATGAGGGAAGGTGTTGGAAGGAAGCTGTATGTGGTTCCTGGAGGAATGCTGAAGGCAGGAGAAAAGCAAGAGGGATTTGCTGGCTGGCCTTTGTGCCCAAGCCAGAGAGTCAGGGTCAGAGAAGGCTGAAGGCCAGAGAGCAGCAGAGGGTGTTGCCTACTGATGTCTAAGCCGGAGAGCTGAAGCCGAGGGCAGGGGAACAGTGGAGGGGCTTATCCACTGATGTCTCAGCACTGGAGCCAGGGGGACAGTAAGAGGGTAGGGGAAGTGAGGGGTCGTCCCCTGGTCAGGATGATCTCCCAGCAGCGTGGGGGTTCCCACTGGGAAGAGCAAGGTAGCACTTCAGCTGGGTGGCTGTCCTGGCTGAGGACAGAAGAGGTCCGACAAGGAGACCAGAGTATGGTGAGGATGCGCCCCAGCAGAGAGCTCGGGGGGGCAGGGTTCCCGCTGGGAAGAGCAGGGTTTTAAGGACTATGTACAGTGTAGGAAAGGGATATGTTTGAAATTTTTGTTGGGGAATATTTCAACTATGTTTTGGTAACAACCCAGCCCAAAGAAGGGTATTATTTAAGCAAGAGAGCCTGAAATGAAGTTATTGGGGATGCTGAAAGTGGGAAACTGAGGTAGGCGCACCTGTCATGCCATGGTCTGCCACAGGAGGGCACTCCAGGCAGAGGTATAGATACTGATTTCAAAGGCCCAAAGAGTTGAAGGTGTTTATAAACTCTCTCACTGGCCAACATTAAACAGTGATAGGTTTTGAGGTTATTTTTAAACAGAGCACTTGGTTTTATTCAGTTCCTTGGCAAACACCCAAAAGCATTTATTTAAATTGAAAGTTTATTGATTAAACACAAGAAAGAACATGACATTAAAACAGGCCTTTTTATTGAAACAGTGGTTGAGTGATGATGCAAAACAAACTTAGTTAGACCGTATCAAAGTCTTTCTCCTTTTGGAGTCAAAATATTAGTCTCTTTATTTTCAGAGCAACCTTTCTTTGATGAAGAAAAGAAGGTTAATTTTACTCTCAGGCCTGATGTGAAGGGCATTCACTCATCCTGTTCTTATCAAACACACAGACACAAGGTGGAGGAGAGACGGGATAGAAAAGATGAGTGAATTACGGCTTTTGTTGATATTTTTGGAACACTGGACTGCTGGTTAGTTACGAGTGGATGCTTTGGCTGGCAAGTCAACCACAACAACCAGGGCTTTGGAGCTGTGCTCCAGCTCCAGGCAAAAACCTGCAGCTCCACTGCTCCGGAGCTGCTCCGCACTCCAGCTCCGGGCTCCGCTCCAAAGCCCTGACAACAACTGCTGCTTGGACCCTGGTTAGTTGCGATCTGGTCAGGGCTGGGATCTAGTTGGATCCTTTCTCTTTAGACGGAGCAGGTTTGGATGGATGCAATATGAGTGACTTCAGGATTCAATGAAAAGCCAAGAGAAAGCATAGGAGGAAAGAAACAGAAAATAACCTCAACAAGAGAAGGGAATACAGTGCAGGATCTTGTATGCCTTTGCAGTGCTGGTAATTAAATATCCCCATTGGTGGGCTGAGGACTGGATGTCATGATAATGTGATGACTTTCAACACTCACAGGTGAAAACAAATTTCCTTTAACAAGAGCAAGGCCAGCCAGTCCTTTAGATGAGTCGAGATAGGGTGACCAGACAGCAAATGTGAAAAATCGAGATGGGGGTGGGGGGTAATAGGAGCCTATATAAGAAAAAGACCCAAAAATCGGGACTGTCCCTATAAAATCGGGACATCTGGTCACCCTAAGGCGAGATGAGTTGCAGGGCCAGCCAGTCGGGGGATGAGCTGGGATGCCAGGTGGGATGGGAGATATGATGGAGAGCTGAACTGAACTGATCTTTTTTTCCACAGTGGAAAGGGAAAGTAGTTCATCCCCCTCGTTATTTTCATCCACCAGTTAGTAATATCCCCCTCGTTATTTTCTCCACCAGTTAGTAATATCCATCACACCAATTTTGGTCTATTAGCTTCTGGTTCCACATCTTCTGTTTTCACCAAGCATAATTTTAACAGTCATTGGATTATATCAACGTGGCCTTTTTGGTTTAGCCCAGCGGTTCTCAAACTTCATCGCACCATGACCCCCTTCTGACGATAAAAATTACTACATGACCCCAGGACGGGGGACCGAAGACTGAGCCCGCCCGAGTTCCGCTGCCCTGGGTGGAGGGAGGCGGGAAGGGCCAAAGCTGAAGCCCTGGGTGGGAGGCATGTAACCTTAGCCCCGGGCGGTGGGGCTTGGGCTTCAGCGCTGGGGCCCAGCAAATCTAACACCAGCCTTGGTGACCCACAGTTTGAGGACCCCTGGTTTAGACTAATCCAGCTTCTTTGGTTCGCTTGCGTTTGTTACAACATTCAACATCGTAAACAACTTGACCTATTTTTCATGGTTATTGTAACATCTTATGAACATTCACATGCTTTTTACATTTGAGCCCACAATAGGGGTACACTTTTTAGGCCCAATAGTCACATCAGCCTTTCTCCCTACCTCTCATAACAGGTAGTATCCCTTTAAATGGTTTGTGAGCTATCCAATGGCACTCACTGGGTTCTGTGTTGTAGAAGCTGCTGGAAACCAGTCAGAGCAGCAGCACGTATGTAGCTACACCTTGCTCGTTAGTGTGTCATTAGTAAACACGGTTATTTGGGACCCAGCTGTGCACCTGGAGTTTTGTCATATTGTAGATTGTTGGGTAAATAGTAGAAGACACAACAGCTGTGTGATGCAGAAGGCCAGACTAGATGATCACAATGGGTTGTTCTGGCTTTAGTCTAAGAAATCCATTTCTTCTTGCTATTCCAATGTGCCTATGCACCTGCAATTTCCTGCCTGGTCTCTGCTAAGCACCTTCACCACACTGTTAGCTTGTTGGCTCTTCTGAGCCTTTCTTCTGTGCTCCAGCGAGTCTGCGTATCCTTTCGCATTCAAAGAGCCACAGCTCTCTTTCCCATTATCTGCATATCCATAAACATGCGCTCTGGTCTCGGTAGGATTCAGTTATGATCATGTAATTAGAAAGCCTTGGAAGCAATTGCTGCTAGTGATGATTTTACATAAAGACTGGCATTTAAATTAGTCTCTTTCCTTCGTCTTCTCCAAAAGAATTGGAGCAGCTGTGTTTACTCTTCTGCTGCTGAAAACCGCATTAAGAAAATATTTGGATATGTGCTTGGAACAGTGAATTACTCCAACAATGTACTGTAATGGTTAATTAGTTCTCAGTTTATTCACATGGAGTCCATGTGAGCTGTTCTTTTCCTACCACTCAAGCCCTCTAGAATAGGCTTTTTTTTCCCCTTAAAATTTCTCATTCGTGCAGGTCCCCCAATGATGGGAGCACCGGTGTTAATAGGACTAGAGGTAAGTGCCAGTATTTTAATCACCATGTCATCTCACCTTGCTTCGAGCAGTGCTAAATAACACAGTAGATCAAGCACTGCAGCCGTATCTACACTAGTGCTGTCACTGTGTTACCTCTGGTGGAAAAGTTTAAAGAGAAAAGTCTAATGGAGACATGATCTTGAGGTGATGCATTAATGCAACCGGTGTTCGGAGTTTAGCCAAAATCTGGGTATGCACAGCAGGCTGAGAGCTGTGTTAGAAGCAAGCTGATTTCTAAACCACTTGCACCAGGTGTTTTGATCTCTACTGCTTTGGAATCTTCTTTCCTGGTTTAAGTAAAATTAGCTGTTGAATGTACTTTCTGACATGCACAACTTTTAGCCACTACCGATTAGATTCAAACCAATGGCTCAGCGAGATGAAAGGCTCCATCTCTCTACATCAGCTCCTTAAATATCTAGTCCACACCTGTGATTTAATGGCATTACTTCCCAGTAAAACCTACCACATTACCATATGGGTATGCAATATTTTTGCCTCCAACTTCATCTTTTGTTAACTCCTGTGTAAGCTTTATCTAACTGGATTCAACGAGGAGTGTCCACTAGAAGGGATTCAGTCACTTTAACTCACTCCTTGACCTCTGTTTAGCGTTAGCACTGCAATAAGAACAATTTTTGCTGTAAAGGCATATGGTGTCTGCAGTTGAGGCAGCCCCGTAGCCTAGAGAATTGATGTGTGTCACGGAGTGTGGGGGAGTCCGGGCCCTGCACCCCCAGCTTCCTGCGATTCACCATAACTCTCAGCCAGCCAGTAAAACAGAAGGTTTATTGAGACGACAGGAACACAGTCCAAAACAGGTCTTGCCAGTACAGACAACAGGATTCCCTTTAGTTAGGTCCATCTGGGGGCCCCAGGGAGGCCACTCTCCCCGCTGGGAAGCCCCAGCCCCGTCAGAGTCCCCTCTTCATTCCTAGCCAGCTTCCCAAAACTGAAAAACCCCTTCCAGGCGTCTCCTTTCTCCCTTCCCCCACGGCTCCTCCCCCAGCCTTTTCCTTTGTCCGAATTCCCCGTCAAAGGTGTTACCTGGTCTCCAACTCCCCTCCTGGGTTCTCATGTTACATGCTCAGGTATCTCCCTTCCCCCATGCAGACAGTCCCAGCTCAGCCCCCCTGCAGCCTTCCCCCTCAGTATTCACATCACACAACAAAACATTCCCACTTCGTCACAATGTGTTTTGCTGCATTTTTAAGGTATTTTCATCATGTTCCATTCCCTCAGTTGAACATTCTGAGATTTACCGCCAAGGCCCATAAAGGCTGTCTGACCTCTAGGGAATGAAATGCAGTCAGCGGGCTTGTAATGCATTGTGTTGCTTCTCAGAATTCACCACTGAATCTAATCTTCCCTTGCTCAGAAGACCATGGATTAACTACTAATCTCAGGTTTACTTGGAATCCAGATCACGGGAAAACAATCCATTAATCCAGACTACTTTAAAAAGAAAGATCCGAGAGAGATCACCTTGTCAATCCAATTATTCTGCTTCTTATGTGACTTACAAAATTCAGATCCTTATCGGAAGCTGATTGGACAAAGCTGGGATAGAGATCTCACTTGTTCTGTGGTATTACATTGCTTTACTTTCTGGTATTAGACGAGTAGGAAACACAGACACACTTGAAAGAGAAGCATATACATTAGCTGAATTTAAAAGAACATCTAAAAATCCATTGATGAGCGCTGGTTTGTATGAAGGAATCTTATTGTTCTGTCTTTCTCTAATTATATATATAAAGGAGCAAAAAAAGAGATGAAAGATAGGCCTCCGATTAAAGAGGGATTTTAGCTTTAGCAATAGTCACCTGCTGTTAGGATAATACATGTGAATATGATGTACATGAACATCTCATGCTAGCATGTCTCATTTTGCTGATGCAGGTAAACCTCAGTTTTACAAAACTCTGTTAACCCCCAAATGCCTGTGTGTCCCTATCTTGCCTGCAGGCTATTGCATGGGTCCAGCGATACAACGGTAAGGATTTAACAAAAAAGCTTTGGAAAACGCACTCTCGTGCAGTTTCAGGGATCTAGCCAATCGTGATTTAATGGAGTTCAGGAATAAACTGCCCTGTGGACAAGTTATCCCATAGCTGTCGCCTGCGGGGTTTATTGCACCTTCTTCTAAAGCCGCTGGTACTGGCCACTGTTGGAGTCAAGATAGTGGGCTGATGCAGTAAATGGACCGCTGTTCAGATCCAGTGTTTCAATTTCTAGTCTCCCTCCCAAATCCAGATGTTACAGTGTCCACTGGACTTTTGCATAGCCAAGGCTTTTGCCTGAATTATCAGGATTCATAAATACACACAATGGTTTGAATAGTCTGTCGAGTGGCAGGAAAGGATGCAACGAGGTCATTCTGGCCCTGATCCAGGCCATCAAAGCCAATGGAAAGATTTCTATTGGTTTCAATAGGTTTTGAATCAGGCTCTTTGTGGGGTGGATTTTAGAGACAAGAGGCTGAGCCCTCAAGAGTCTATAGCACCAGAACATCAGTCTAACAGAGAGATGCTTAGTATTTCAGTAGTGGCACCCATCAGCGTTAGCGATGTCACTTCCCCTTGCCACTCACCGATGTGTTTAGCAGTGGGAATGTTCTCGCTCATTACAAGCAGCTGCCGTTCAGTGAGTCTTAGCAGATAATCCCTGTCGCACCTCTGAGTCAAGAGGGACGACTTGGTGTAAACACTGTGTGTGATGAGACAAATGTGTCTGGTATGTTTCTCTTTCACAAATGCTTTCAGGTGGCAGCAGCCTGGAAAAGGTGCTTTTTAAAAATCTTTTTCAATTATTCCCTTTATTTTAGCTGTATTGTGCTGCCAGATTTGACCCTCGAGCTGGGTAAGGGATGACACCTGTGGCCATAAGGTTACAAGTATTGTCTTCAGTGCCCTGGCCGGGTTCTAGTCTGGTTAATAACATTGCCAAAAATTCGGTACCATAACAGTTGCAGAGCTGGGGCTGTAGCCCATGCAACAGCCCCTGATCTAGCCCCACACTTTGAGGAAGGATGGTCCAGTGGTTAAAGCACTAATGGAGGATCTGGGTTCAAGTCCCAGCTCTGTCACCGACTCCCTGGGTGAACTTAGGCAAGCCACTTGGCCTCTGTGTGCCTCAGTTCCCCATCTGTACATTGGGATAATGGTGCCGTCCTGCCTCTCCGCAGTGTTGTGAGGATAAATATATTAAAGCCTGTGAGCTGCTCAGATACTACGGCAGCGGGGACCATATAAGTACCCTAGATACACAGACTGCCTCCTAAAATCATGTGTACCCCACACCAAGTGAGAGTGGGTCTCCCTCTTCATAGAATCATAAAATATCAGGATTGGAAGGGACCTCAGGAGGTCATCTAGTCCAACCCCCTGCTCAAAGCAGGACCAATCCCCAACTAAATCATCCCAGCCAGGACTTTGTCAAGCCTGACCTTAAAAACCTCTAAGGAAGGAGATGCCACCACCTCTCTAGGAACCCATTCCAGTGCTTCACCACCCTCCTAGTGGAAAAAGTTTTTCCTAATATCCAACCTAAACCTCCCCCACTTCAACTTGAGACCATTAATCCTTGTTCTGTCATCTGCTACCACTGAAAACAGTCTACGTCCATCCTCTTTGGAACCTCCTTTCAGGTAGTTGAAAGCAGCTATCAAATCCCCCCTCACTCTTCTGCAGACTAAACAATTGCAGTCCCCTCAACCTCTCCTCATCAGTCATGTGCTCCAGCCCCCTAATCATTTTTGTTGCCCTCTGCTGGACTCTCTCCAATTTTTCCACATCCTTCTTGTAGTGTGGGGCCCAAAACTGAACACAGTACTCCAGATGATGCCTCACCAATGCCGAATAGAGTGGAATGATCACGTCCCTCAATCTGCTGGCAATGCTCCTATTTATACAGCCCAAAATGTCGTTAGCCTTCTTGGCAACAAGGGCACACTGTTGACTCATATCTAGCTTCTCGTCCACTGTAACCCCTAGGTCCTTTTCTGCAGAACTGCTGCCTAGCCACTCGGTCCCTAGTCTGTAGCAGTGCATGGGATTCTTCCGTCCTAAGTGCAGGACTCTGCACTTGTCCTTGTTGAACCTCATCAGATTTCTTTTGGCCCAATCCTCTAATTTGTCTAGGTCCCTCTGTATCCTATCCCTACCCTCCAGCGTATCTACCACTCCTCCCAGTTTAGTGTCATCTGCAAACTTGCTGAGGGTGCAGTCCACACCATCCTCCAGATCGTTAATGAAGATATTGAACAAAACCGGCCCCAGGACCGACCCTTGGGGCACTCCGCTTGAAACCGGCTGCCAACTAGACATGGAGCCGTTGATCACTACCCGTTGAGCCCGACGATCTAGCCAGCTTTCTATCCACCTTATAGTCCATTCATCCAGCCCATACTTCTTTAACTTGCTGGCAAGAATACTGTGGGAGACCGTATCAAAAGCTTTGCTAAAGTCAAGGAATAACACATCCACTGCTTTCCCCTCATCCACAGAGCCAGTTATCTTGTCATAGAAGGCAATTAGGTTAGTCAGGCATGACTTGCCCTTGGTGAATCCATGCTGACTGTTCCTGATCACTTTCCTCTCCTCAAAGTGCTTCAAAATTGATTCCTTGAGGACCTGCTCCATGATTTTTCCAGGGACTGAGGTGAGGCTGACTGGCCTGTAGTTTCCCGGAACCTCCTCCTTCCCTTTTTTAAAGATGGGCACTACACTAGCCTTTTTCCAGTCATCTGGGACCTCCCCTGATCACCATGAGTTTTCAAAGACAATGGCCAATGGCTCTGCGATCACATCGACCAACTCCTTTAGCACCCTCGGATGCAGCGCATCCGGCCTCATGGACTTGTGCTCATCCAGCTTTTCTAAATACTCCCGAACCACTTCTTTCTCCACAGAGGACTGGTCACCTCCTCCCCATACTGTGCTGCCCAGTGCAGCAGTCTGGGAGCTGACCTTGTTCGTGAAGACAGAGGCAAAAAAATCATTGAGTACATTAGCTGCTCTTCTACTAGAGGCTGGTCCATATAGGCACCGAAGGTCTTGGGTTCAAAACCCATTTTCCACCCAACATGGCACAACACTGGGGTTTGAACCCAGAACCTTCAGCACTAAACGTATGAGCCACTCTCCTTTACAGAACCCAGATGAGACTCAAACCTCACGGATCAGCCATTAGAATGGGGACATGCACTTTTATAGATTCATAGATTCTAGGACTGGAAGGGACCTCGAGAGGTCATCGAGTCCAGTCCCCTGCCCTCATGGGTGAGTTAGGGTGAGTTACGCATGCTCTCTGTTGAGGACAGCAGTCTGTGGAAGCAGAGGGTGTACTATAGCAAAGGGTAAACTGAACAACAGAAAGCTGAGGGGACTCGGGTGGAATCTGTGGTGGAAAACAGTGCCGAGTTATGTAAAGGATGAGGATGGAGAGGAGCCTGTACCCACAATTGCTTCCGCAGGGGGAAAAAAGACAGTGTTTGAGGGGGCAGAAAGAGCAGTCCAAGGAAATATTGGCGAGCTAAAGGGCAGGCCAGGAAACAATTATGACACTTTCACTCAGCCAGGCTTGGGAAAGGTTAGAACATTCATCACAGGAACTTTCAAATTAGCCCGGAGTGGGCCGGGAATAACAATTGCAGGATGACTAACGAAGGCTGCAGCTTTCTGGAGTGTTCATTTTTGCAGTTGGATAAGCAGTCAACAATAGCAGAAGTGTTCTGAATGGAGACCAAGCCAGCTATGGCCCTAAGGATGGAGATGGCTGGTGGTAGGCCCCGTACACAGAGGAATCTTCATGCAGAGAAGTCTCTTATTTCTTTTCATTCCCCCTGCCTTCACTTCACCCTAAGGGGGGAGGCTTTGCTATAATTAGGATTGCTAGCATGGTCTAGTGATTATAATACAGAACATGAAGTCAGGATTTCTGTTCCCAGCTCCACTGCTGATTCAATGGTGCTGCTTAACCTCTCTGCAGCCCCAGCTATTTAACAGGTATGTTGCATTTCACTTGCTTCAGAGTGGGTTGATGAGGCTTAAGTATTGAGGGTGACATCCTGGCCCCAGTGGAAGGTTTGCCATTGACTTCAAAGAGGCTAGGATTTCATCATGAATGTTTGCAGAAACTCCAGTGGAGCTGCTGCATACATAGATAATGTCATTCCAATGAAATCCAGCCATCCGAGACCTTCATTCTGCGTCGCTGTGAACAAAGTATCACAATAAGCAAGTTTTTCATTAATACAGTCAGTCATACATGGGAGCCTTAGTCACAAATCTAAAAATAATTGCTCTCCATTAGAGATGATTGAAATTTTCCAATTTCCATTTTTCAGTCACATTTTTGTTGACATTTTTTTATTTAAAAAAATGTACACTGATGACATTTTTGCAGGGTGTTTGTTTTTTCATGTTCTCAACCAGAACATCCCAGGGAATCTGCTCTTTTGGGGGAGCTAGGACCCACTCTGCCCATAACTGTCTTATGAAGGCCCCACCTGGGGTTATTGGCTGCCCCAGACGGCTGATTAGTAAACGAGCACCTGGGCCTAATAAAGGTTCCCCAAGCTCAGTTAGAGGGGTACTGAGATGGGAGGCTCCTATGGAGGGGAGTTCCCAGGAAAAGTCTGAGCTAGAAGGTGACCTCCCTGGGGAACCTACCAGGTTGGGGAGCTTGTAAGAGGGTGCTCCTAGAGATGGGGGCCTCCTAAGTGGAAGGCTGGGGTCAGCAGGTATCTAAGAGGACCTGGTCTCATCGGGGAGGTCTCCCAGATGCTGCCCAGAAGCCTGACCTGGCAAGGATCACCCGCTGTCTCTGGAGAAGAGTCACAGTGGATGGACTTCCCCAGACAGCTGACTCCAGAGAAGGTTGTTACTCCAGTAGCAGCAAGAGGCCTAACCCCAGAGACCGAGACTGGAACCAAGAGAACCCCATGGGGAGAGCTTGTAGAGGCAATCGCTGGACTCAGGTGGCGGACATAGCCTAAGATTGACCTAGTCACCCCACGGGGATGTGGGGGTGAAAGTTTTGTTTATGTTCTGCATTGAATTTTCTGTGAATAAAGGAGACCCTGTACAAGGGGGGTAGCATTTCGCTTTAGCATTTCGCTGGCTGTTTGGACGTTCTCATACCCTTGTTGAGGGGAAAACCAGCTAAGGGCTCACTTGCGATGCCATGCCCACCTGCGTGGGGTGGGATGAGTCAAACTAGAATGATGATACCCAGCTAGTCAGAATTTTTCCACTTTTGAAGAATTCTGATGAAATTTTGAAAAAAAAATTGAAACCTTTCCTACAAATTCTAAAAAATCACCCAACATATCAAGTAGCAGGGGATAGCTGTGTTAGTCTGTATCCACAAAAACAACGAGGAGTCCGGTGGCACATTAAAGACTAACAGATTTATTTGGGCATAAGCTTTTGTCGGTAAAAAAACACTTCTTCAGATACAGTTTCCCCAGCCAGCTGTGTTATCCATCAATCAAGTTCAGTTCACTGTTGTTTACAGGACTGCCAAGTATTCTGGCAAGGGGCAGTTACTTGGAGTTTGGTGAATTATAGCATAAATTAATATTAATCCAAAAATTCATTAAATTTATGTGCTTTTTGTTGTTCTCCACTTTTAAAAAAGTTTAGATATCTAGCAAAAGCTCATAAGTAAGTGACCAGCCACACACTGCAATAGTGAAATAAACAAAGTGAACAGTTTATGAATAACTGATAGATTGAGAATTGTTCACTCAAACTACTTGGCAAATCTTGGATACGCTGGCAAAAATCAGGTTGAGTCCATGAGCAGAAAAAAAGGGCGACATTTGCAACAGCCATTATTTGCAATGAATAATTCCACCATCAGATCTCCACTGTAATTTTTTTAAATATTTGTTTTACTTGCAGTGTGCATTAAAAGCCCTCCTAATAAACACAACTAAATAAATATGGCATGCACCTTTCCGGTCAATTACCAAGTCCAAATGATCATCCATGGAAGGAAAGTTCAGCTTACTCTACTTTTCCTTAAATAAAGTACAGGCAATAGCCATCATCTGTCTTTAAAATGTTCTCTGCTGTGCAGTCTAGTAAGTAATCCGCGCCATAGGCAATGAGTATTTAATCAGTAGGACCCAAGTGCGCTCTGTGTGCCAAATACATTTATTTGCCATATAGTTCATTTTTAAGCAAGGAGCTGTATTGCCTTCCCAGGGTGGATTTTTCAGGGCATCAGTCTCTGAATGGCAACACCCCTGCATGGTTGCAGCTACAAGTGTTCTCCCTCCTGTCAAGCTCAGGTACTCTGAAAGATAGCCTTGCAGAAGGGATAGTGCCTGAAGCTTTCTTGCTCTGTGGGACAGGAGTATCCTTGTCCAGGAATAACTGGCCGGCCCTGGGAAACCTAGCTGGCTGCTTCTCCTCTCCTGCAGTCACCTAGCCATAAGTCTGTAATAACAGCCAACAGGAGGGGGTGGCAGTAACAGTTTATGTAATAACGAGTCAGGAAGGGAAATGGTGCATTCCTTTGTGAAGCCGCAGATTGCATTCTACGTGGGGCCCAGGACAATGGGGATGCTATCCGTGTACGTTACAGGCCTGCAAACCATTAAAGTCAAAGGGAAAACTCCTGAGGCATCAATGGGAGAAGGACAGGGCTGACTTTCTGGAAGTCTTGAAATCCTTCAGATGGAATATGCAGTATAAATAGAAGGGACTATTAAGCTCTGCATAGTGATTATAAGTAGAGTGCAAAAAGAACAGGAGTACTTGTGGCACCTTAGAGACTAAAAGTAGAGTGTGTGTTAATTACATAGAGTTAGGAGAGCCCTGCCCTTAAGAGGAGTGTCTGAATGGAGAGTGGGGTGGAGTTCCCCCAGCAACCACATTCATAGGTGGAGGAATCAGGTTAGGGACAGGAGAAACCAGAACATGTGATGAATCAGAGAAGGGGCTCAAATATTAGTCTCTCCCAATTGCATTCACTCACTTATAAGACAAGGGATGGTTTTTCTAAGGGCTAGCACTGCAAACAGAGCCTGGACTCTGAAAAGCTGACACTGTTCTTGCTGCTGCTTACATCTTTGGCAGGGATAAAGATTCTGCAGTCTGACCCTAGCTGTTTGCTCTGTGGCTGATGCATGAGACTGCTTAGAATCCAGCTGACCTCCCATAGCTGCAGCTGCTGCACAGGGATAACAAGGCAAGCATCTGTGTCTCATAAAAATCAGCAGAAGTGACTCAGCTGAGCAGAGCAACTCACCCCAGAGCTGGTGTAAAAGGTCCACACACCCCTCTGAAGCACAGCACTTGTAGGGAGCAGATATGCTGAGTATGAAGATGCCACTTTTATGAGTACATTGTTTGTACTTAAACTCTATGAATTTATTATTTAAGGCCAGAAGGGACAATCAGATCATCTAATCTGAATAGCCCAGGCCATTAAACTGCACTCAGTTACCCCAGTGCTGAGTCCAAAAGCTTGTGTTTGACTCTAGCATATCTCCCAGAAAGGCATCCAGGCTTGACTTGAAGACATCAAGAGATGGTGAGTCCACCACTTCCTTTGGCATCTTGCTCCAATGGTTAGTCATCCTCACCGCTATAAATGTGCGCCTCGCTTCCAGTTTGTATTTGTCTGACTTCAGCTTCCAGACGTTGGTTCTTGTTCTGCCTTTTTCTGCTAGATTAAAGAGCCCTGTAGAATTTGGTATTTTCTCCCAGTGAAGATTAATAATACTAACAGTTTTTAAAAATGGGATTATGTTCAGGAAAGTATATGCCTGAGAGCACAGACAAGTAAGTTTCAAAAACAAGTTCTAGAATTTTTTTATGAGCTACGTAACAATTTTTTTTTTTGCCCTTTCCCCTTAACATTTCAGGAGTAACCTTTTCAGTAGCACTCACCGCAGGCACATGCTGAGAGAGGCCCGGCTGTGAGATGACTGCCATGGAGAGAGCTGGGCACGTGAGGGTTTCACAAAGGCTGAAGAGAAAAATGGAGCCTGATAAACACACAAGGTAAGTGAGTAATGATGTGCACTACAGCAACAGCACAGTGCTGTATGGCATGTGGTGAAGGAAATTGTGGGGCTGTAGTACCATCTTGTGGACAGGAAAAATACCGTCTGTCTCTGCTTTTCACTAAATCATTCTTAAGACACAATTCGGAGAGAATCTGGCCCTTCAGACAAAGGGACAACGCCATGTTTGGCATAAACAGGGTGCAGCTTCAGTGGCACTAAAGGTGAGTTGTCCCTGGGGGTCTCTCAAAATCCTAGTGTCAGAGCTTTAAAAAAGAATCTACTAATAAAAATGGTTGCATTGTAATTTAGTATGTAGAATTTCTCTGGGGGCAGAACTGTTGTATATTGTCACTTTGTTATAGACAAGGACTAAGAATTGTAGGTGGCCAGGTTAACCTGAGGTCAAGCGATTGAGATTCCCTGCTAGCAGGGAGTTGGAAATGGGGTGTGTGCACTGGTCTTGTGGTTAAGGCAATGAACTGGACTTGGGAGATGTGGATTCAACTCCCAGCTCTGCCTGAGACTCCCTGTGTGACCTTGGTCAAGTCACTTCCCCTCTTGTGCCTCAGTTTCCCATCTGTAGAATGGAGAGATTTCTTTTCCCCTACCCTTAGTCCGTCTTGTCTTGTAAACTCTTTGGGGCATAGACTGTGTCTTCCTATGGGTCTGCACAGGAGAGCTTGACAGGAAATGATTTCCCTATCCCATTTAAAATTTTTGAGATATCAGAAATTTTTCCCAGCCCAAATTGGGACCAAAAATCTAAGTTTTGAAAACTTCTACAAACTGAAAATCTGAAGGGAGAGGAAGGAAAATTCAATTCAATCAAAATGTTTAGTTTTGATCATTTTAAAATATTTTGTTTGATTTTTGACCATTTAAAAAAATGTTCTATAATTAGCATACTGTGAAAACAAGGTTACTGTATTTGGAACTGGAAAACTGAAATGTTTCACTTAGAAAATGTCAAAATGGGATGTTTTGAGAATTTGAAAAAAAGTTGTTGTTTTTTAAAATCTTTTTGTGTGCCTAACTTTGTTGAAACTGACTCTTTCTCATGAAAAGTTTTGGTTTAAACAAATTAGCCTTTTACTGAAAAATTCCTGACCAGCTTCAATGTAAAGCATCTACAACAAATAGAGCTCTGATCTTGCTTGCAGTACGTCGGGGCCACAGTAATATAAAAATAATGAATGAAACTCTTAAATGACCTAAACCCAGAATGTCAGTGTTAGTCTGATGCTTTCCAATTTACCAAGATTAGAAACAAATGCCGTGCAAAGGGAGGATTCTTCTATGGGATATCCAGCCCTTTAAACTGATGATATTGGACCTTAAACCTGTTACTGATACAGGACCCATCTTGCACCTCAGATCAGTATAATTTCAGGGCGTAGAGTGGGGAGGAATCCACATCTTGAGTAAAGAAATAGTTTGGGGTCAGGTTTGGTTTTTCTGCAATGGCACCTGTTCAAAGCAGGTCCGAAGTTTGGGATGTTCAGAGGAGTCTCCAGGGAGATGGATTTGCAAACTGTTTAAAGATGCACTAACAGGGGATGAGGTGTAAACTTTAATTTGTTTTGAGATCCTGGCACTATACACTTCAGGAAAAACTAATCAAGACTCAGAACATACCTGTGAAGTGAGTAAATGTTACAGATTGGTATAGAAAAGTTAATTGATTTGCCCAAATCAGAAATCAGAAAGAGAACCCAGGAGTCCTGGCTCCTACTCCTGCTGCTTTAGCCTTTAGAATACCAGAACCATAGGAAGTAGAGATGGGAAAGGTGTCTAGGAGCAAGAGGCAAGTCCATGCCCCAGCAAATGCAGGATTATTCCCTATTACCATGCAATTTTGTCTCCAGAAATGGATTGTTTTCATTTTCAATTCCAAGAAAATTGTGTACAAGTGTTAGAAGGGCTAAAACACTAAGGAAGGAGTGAAACGGTGCAGGATGGTGTTTAACTATCACCAGGGGGATGAAAGCAAAAGAAGCTTTAGACCAAATATCAGGAAGAGAGTGTGTGGAATAATCTCCCAAAAGGAATTGGGGGAGGAGGGAGCGGGGAAGCCCCTATCACATTATCTTAAGCTGCAAAATGTCACTTCCCATTCCTGTTTCTCCTTACCAATGTGACCAGCTATCCAGAAATTATATTGACAGTTGTGATGCAGATTTATTGATATTTCATGTTAAAAGGATAAGTAGATCTGAACAGCCCAGGCGTGAAATATAACTGGACAGCTCAGATAATCAGTGTGTGCGCATATAAATGGATGTATCCGTGTAAAGCACAGGGCTGTGTGCCGTAATTGCAGTAAAACCTAAAGCCACATGAAACTCACCCACTTTGGGGGATCATAACAAACTCAAGACTAAGATCAGGAGGATTCAGGACAGAAGCCCATTGGAAATGCATGGTTCCATATGAGAGAAACCCAAATGAAAAACACTAGCTCAGAACACATCAGAACTCTAGGGTGTTAAAAATCGGAGCCCTGATCTGAAATTTCCAGATGGTCCCTATTTCTAATGGGCCCAACAAACACAAGATCTTAGGCAGTGGTTCTAATCCAGGGGTAGGCAACCTATGGCACGTGTGCCGAAGGCGGCACGCATGCCGATTTTCAGTGGCACTCACACTGCCCGGGTCCTGGCCACCGGTCCGGGGGGCTCTGCATTTTAATTTAATTTTAAATGAAGCTTCTTAAACATTTTAAAAACCGTATTTACTTTACATACAAAATAGTTGAGTTATATATTATAGACTTATAGAAAGAGACCTTCTAAAAACGTTAAAATGTATGACTGGCACGCGAAACCTTACATTAGAGTGAATAAATGTAGACTCGGCACACCACTTCTGAAAGGTTGCCGACCCCTGTTCTAATCCATGGTTTTGGTTCAGGCCTCTGTGCAGTCAGTGCAGTGATAATGTCCTCATTCAAACAGAGAAGAGTCAATGGGCAATGGTTTTCCATACATCACGGTGGGGCCAGACTTACAGCCCTTGCAAGCAGCTGGTGGATGCCCCCAAAGGCCTGCATGACACAGCAGTTCATTCTCCGCGCACGCTCTCCTGCCTCAGAGAGAGCAGAGGCAGAGGTTACTCTCAGCTTGGTTTTTCGAAAGCCCTCCTCTGTCAGGACGGGGGCCCTGTCGTTGGTATGGCTGCACCTACATCATTTAAAATTCATACTGTGATTTGTGCAATTCAGGAGTCTGGACTTCATGACTGCTTGTTTAACTCCAGATCCTTCGAGTGCTGAGTGCCCTCCATCTTTATTGAACTCTATAAGCATTGAGGATGCTCGGCACCTTGCCGGATCAGACCCTTAGTGCTGGAAGGGATTTTCAACAGCATCTAAGTGATGTAGAAACAGAATCCTTATTGAAAGGGCCAGATCCTGCAGACACTTGCAGTCTACACTGCAATAAAAACCCAGCAGCACTGCTCCTCAGAGCCTCGGTCAGCTAACTCAGGGTCACAGGGCCCAGCCTTTGGAGCTAAAAAGGCAGTGTAGACGTTCGGGCTCTAAATGAAGCCTGGGCTTTGAGATCCTCGCAGGGTCTCAGAGCCCAGGCTCCATTCTGAGCCCGAACGTCTACACTGCCTTTTTAGCCCCGCTATCCTGAATCAGCTGACCCGGGCCAGCTGCCGCCGTGCCATGTGTCTCTTATTGCAGTGTAGACGTAACCTTAGGCATGAGCTTAACTGGAAGCATTCAGTGAGACCGCACGCATGCACAAAGTTAACCACCTGCATAAACGTTTGCCGGGTCAGGAAGAGCATACACGCAGCCCTGATTTTCATTGGTCCTGAGTTCTCGCAGTGCCCTCAATTTCAGTAGCTTTGTCTGGTGGAGTTGAAAATCAAGCTCTTAATCTATATGCAATATTCCAAATTATAAAGATATGTGTTTTAACTCGGGCTGTCTGATATACTTTCAATGAAATCTCAAATACCTTGAAATTTGAGATTTCCATATTGTGTTTTGTGTCACAAAATACGTTCAATTTTGTACAAAAAAAATTCAACTTTTGAATGTCTTTTTATTTATTATTTGGATGCCTACGAGCCTCCGTCATGGACAATGACCCCATAGTGCTAGGTGCTGTACAAAGAACCGAACTTACCTGAATAACTTCCTGATGAACTTCTCATCTGAATAGACCAGAATGACACAGCGTGGTGGGGAAGGGATGCAACACACAAGCAGAGTGAACAATGTGATGGTAGCAAATATCATGTTAGTGCCATTATTTCTTTTGGAAGGCCATTTGGGAGTGGAAATTGGGCCCATTTTAAGCAAATATTGGTTTGATACTCAGGTGAAACCTTCAAAATCTTTGACTTTTCAAAATGCCATTTCAGTGAGGATTGATTTCTCCCTCCCTCCCCCCACCCTCATCCAAACACACAAGCTTTCAAAGTTTGGTGTTCTTTGGGAGCAGGGGGAGGGGAGTTAGAGTGGAAGCTCTCATTTTGTGAACATTTCACTATAAAGACAAAATTCTGAGATTGCTAAATGGCCTGGAATGCAATTATCTGTTTTTTCTTTAATTTTAAAAAAGTAACTATAATTATCTAAAAGCCCATGAGCCTGATCTGATCAGGCCGCCATAGACTTCAGTGGGGCTTTTCATGTATAGGTTTTATTGGAGCATCCTGTGCAATACAACTTTGCTCCATTATTATTACTGTTGATCATTTCTTAAGTGCTGACAGCATATTTGACACTGTACAAAACACAAAATGAAGGCAGTTCCTGTCCAAAAGGGGTAACTGACAATCCGAGCAAGACTGATGCACCCAAGACAGGATGCCCTGGGCAGCACAGAAGGGGGACCAGGTTAGATTTTGTTGGCTTCGTTTTTTATGCTCTTGCTGTTTTTTCCTTCATTCGTTATAGTGACTGTACAAGGCTAGGTCCTCGCTTGTTCGCATGTCACATCCTCCACTGAGATCTATTTGTGTCCTGTGACGTGATGCTGCTCTGCTCTAAAAGTCAATCAACATTGCCTAAAACACATTTTAACTAGGAAGCGGCAGCGCCTTTGACATTCAAAGTCAATACTATGCTTGCATCAGTAGTTTTCTCTGTCAAGACACACTAGGCTTCCTCGCCCTACAGCACCCAGGACTTTCTTTCATCCTAGAGCTTTTGCCGATCAGCTACTGGACACCCCCCTCTCCTTAGTTCTGAACATTTCAGGGGATTAGAAGGTAAGGTTGCTTATTAAAACTAGAGCTCTTTTATGGAACATTGTGGGTCCGAACAGTGCAGGTTAATAACGTGTGTGCAATAAAGTTCACCTAAGGCGTGTTTTATGGTAAGTCTCCACTGCAGTCAGAGGTGTGACTGCAGCATGTGTAGAGACACCTGAGCTAGCTTGGATCCAGCTAGCCCGAACAATGATAGTCGTCAAGTAAATACCCAGGCTCCTCCGTGGAGTTGCAGAGCTCCTGCTGCTACAGCTTCACTGCTATTGTTGTTGTACCCCTAATTGTATCACTTTGGTATGTAATAAGATGACAACTCCTCTAAGAAAAGTAATGTTTATTTTCCTCTTGCCCTATAATAGAATCTATCACATAGTTGTCACGATTTTTGAAGGAATGTTCTTGTGGAATATGAGAGATTTTAGATGTTATGTATTTTAATCTGAAGAGAGACGCTCTCTCTTTATAATGCTAGAGTACCTATTGTCATTGTTTCTATAAATCCTACTCATGCACATAAACGCTAGGAAATCCCCCCCCCCCCATATTGATATATTTCTATTGTAAAAATAGAAATTCTAGCAGCACTAGCCCCCTGCTGTGGGAATCTCTCTAAATGTTTAAAACAATGCGATAATCCGCAGTTACATTGAACCACTACATCAACAGTTACTACCGGGCCGCTTTTTCTCCTGTAGGCTTGGGAGAGGGAGAGGGGATGTTATTTCTATTTTGAAATTCTTGGCAGCTACTCGGGGGATTTCTACTCTTGCAGCACTGCACCAACGTACACGTAGTGAAGATGCTACTTATACCGATGGGAGAGCTTCTCTAGTCAGCTTAGGTACTTCTCCCCGAGAGACGGTATGTCGATGGGAGAAGCCTTCCTATCAAGCTATCTGTACCAGGGATTAGGTTGTTATAATCCTTGTAGATTTTTCCACACTCCGGAGTGACATAGTTATACTGACATTTTGTAGCGTGGAGACCAGGGCTCAGATATAAGCAGATAAAGTTCTGTATATTGAGATTAAAACCTCTGAAGCTAACGAAAATCTCTGAATGTGTGCACGTGTGGCTCTAGCTACGTAGAAACATTCCAAATGTGGTAGAGTTGATGGACAGAGAATGTTAGTCTGTACGTTTGAGAAGCAGTTTCCATTGTCACACGCCCCTTTTTCATTTGCTCACAACATTCCCCAAAATGTCTTTGTGGGCAGTAAATGTGCATATGTTTAATTATGAATCTCTCTAAAGTATACGTCTAGTCCTAGGCTGTGTCTACACTACAGCGCCTATGGTAGCATAGCTGTGTTGGCATAGGCCCCTAGTGTAGGGGCATCAGATGTCAACAGTAGGCGTTTTAGCCACCTAGTGTAGATGCAGCATCTGTCAACAGCAGGAGGTTTTTCTGCCAATATAGGAACACCACCTCTCTAGGGTGACCAGATGTCCCGATTTTATAGGGACAGTCCTGATATTTGGGGCTGTGTCTTATATAGGCGCCTATTACCCCCCTAATTCCATCCCGATTTTTCACACTTCTTGTCTGGTCACCCTATACCTCCCTGACAACACTAGCTGTGCTGACAGAAACACTCTTCTAATGGCATAGCTACATATACACTAGGGGTTTTGTTGCCATAGCTGCGTCACTAGAGGGTGTAGGGTTTTTTGCACATCCGTGACTGGTATGGCTATGTCGGTATAAGTGACACCACACACTGGGAGACAGCAGCCCAGGATAGGGATAACTGGAGAAGACTTGTCAGAGAGGGAACATCAACTTTTGAGGAAAACCGCCTTGCCCTGGTTGTAGAAAAACGCTATAAAAGAAAGACAATTGTCATGCAGCAATTGTGGCTCAACCCTGTCTTCCAAAACCACTTACAATGTCTGCCAATGAGCCCGTGGCTCAAGGATCGGACTCCTCAGTCACAAAAGGCCCCATGAAAAATAAAACGTGTGAAAGATCATCCTCGACCCGAGGGATTGCCGATAAGCTTAGAACAGACCATAGAAACACCTTTGTCCAGATCCATCTCTTATCGAACCAAAAGAAAAGGACAAGAGAATAATTGAGCATACAAACAGACTATATCTGTTCCTGTTTAGCCAGAGTCTTGATGACCATATTAACAAGGGCCGTTTGCAGAGATGCAAAATGAGTCCCTTCAGAAGACTCCCTACTCAAAAAGGCATTTAGAAAGAGCACAACATCATGGCAGCACATCCTAATACTGCACATCATAGACCAGAAAAGTTAAGCTCAGCTGGTTTGTTGAGGACCCCAAAATGGAATTAGACTTGATTTACCTTCGGTTTAGAAGGGATCGTTATTTCGTACACTCTATGGCATAAGAAGTCTACCCCTCTGATCCAGTCTTTTCATTCCCTTCTGCATCTCAGGTACCCATCGCTTGTTTCTTTGCCCTCCTTTCATACCCCATCTCTGCCGGTTCCTTTCTGTCTTTGGCCTTGTCTTGTTAATAGGCAGCAGCTTTAAAACAAACAAAAGGAAGTATTTTTTTCACACAACGCACAGTCAACCTGTGGAACTCCTTGCCAGAGGATGTTGTGAAGGCCAAGACTATAACAGTGTTCAAAAATATGTTCATGGAGGATAGGTCCATCAATGGCTGTTAGCCAGGATGAGCAGGGATGGTGTCCCTAGCCTCTGTTTGCCAGAATCTGGAAATGGGCGACGGGATAAATTACTTGTTCTGTTCATTCCCTCTGGGGCACCTGCCATTGGCCACTGTCCGAGTACAGGATACTGGGCTAAATGGACCTTTGGTCTGACCCAGTATGGCCGTTCTTATGTACACTTGAAAGTTTTGCCGGTATAACTATAGTGGTAAAAACTTCCTGGTGTAGATGCAGTTGTAGTAGCAAAATAAGTCCTTTTGGTTTGTAAAGCTTTTTCTGGTTCGGCAAACAAAATAAGTTAGATCAGCAAAATCTGTTTTTTCTGGTGTAACTGCATATATTGGAGCTCTTGCAGGCATAGCTAGGTCATGTTAATCAAAACAAACAAAAAAGTCACACCCCTAACCAACATAGCTATGCCAGCAAAGCTTTTAAGTGGCCTTAGGGTTTTATACGGTCATCCATCACCTAGTATCTGAGCACCTTCCATATACAATTGATATCCATAACCAAGTCCCTTATGGACCTCCTAGTCTCTGACAATTCTCACTTCTCAAGGTAAAAGGTCTGGTTTGGATTAAGTTTATTTATGTGGTTGCTTGGTTTCAGATTGTGGGGATTTCTTTGGGGGTTCGCTGGAAGGGGCTATCACTGTTTCAGGTCCTCTTCTCATCTATCAGCTGAGTTTCCCATCCCAAATCCTAGTCTGACATTTTTATTGGTCAGACCCTTTCTGTTACACATTTTCTAACATGACTTTCCTATCTTCTCTTCAAATCCTGGAATTTAACCAGATAACCTTTAGTTTCATGAAGTCAAGGCCTGATGTCAGGTTACATTTGCACTAGTGCAATTTGAGCACTCACTGTGTGCACAATTGCATATCCCAGAGAGAGTGTTTAGCTACATAAATGATGCTAGATACACACTGGCACGTGCAAATACCCAATCTGGCGCACACCGTTGTGATAACTAAATACCCAAACTAGGCAATTTGCGTCCCGGCGTCCTGAAAATAGGACCCAATCAATTGTATTTTTTTTTATTAAGAGTAATACATGAATGTTGCAACAATCTCTATGGCCTAAATAAAATTCTTTGAGCCCTGTTCCTTCACTGGGGAGGCAGTGTATGTCAACAGCTCAGGACTAGGCTGGCAGTCAAGAAACCCAAATTCTGTTCTCTCCTCTGATATTAGCTCCTCATCTGTCAGCTATGGCTAATGACACTGACACACCTTTGTAAGGCACCCTGAGATCTATGCTGAAAAGTGTTCTGTAAGGCATGTGTGGTTATTATCTAAGTCTTTATTCTCCAGTGACGATGAATATTTGGCTCATTGGCTTATTATTGTGAGGCTACTTATGAGTGATGGGGCTGTGCCCGATGGCTTGGCTTTTGTAGGGTTACTCAGTGTGTTGGGCTGTCATGCTGGTTTGTTTCTGTAGGGTTCTAGGAGGTTGGAATTGATTCACTTTTTAGGGCCAAGCCCACTAACATAAATTTAAAAAAAAAAGAGAGGAGAATCTAGAGAACACTCCCACCCATATCTAGGAATGGGAATCCGTTTTATTAGTAAAATACCCTTGACTTGTACCCTAAGTGCAATGGACAGACCAGGTTCTTGTTTATGGACCTGGCCGTATACAGAGATTAAATCCAGCTGCGCTTATGTAAGCACAGCCCCCCCCCCCCCCCCCCCCCCCCCCCCCCCCCCCCCCACACACACGGAGTCGATAGACATTTTGCCTGCGTAACAGTGAAGTAGTCTGGATCTAAGGATTCAGCCCAAAATGCACCAAGAGCTCTGCTTTCTAAGAAGGAATCGTTTAGGGTCTTGCATTGAAGCTAGACCATTTAATTCAGTAGCAGCAAGATCGGGCACTATGAGCCCCTGAAGTTGATTTGAAGACTCCCGCTGATTTCAATAGCCTTTGGAGCAGGCTCCTTGTTATGTAACCTGGTCTGACATGAGAAATGCCACTTCAGGTGGAATGTCCTCAGTCAGTGCTCGCATATGCCATCAGAAACATCTTTATACCAGTATAACCAGTCCACCCTTAGGGGTTGCACCAGTTTAACTAAATAGGTTTCTGTCTATCGATTTTTAGTTAAATCAGTACAAAAACTGTGTAAATAAACCCCGATTCACCGACGTGGGACAAGGACTACCTCTTACATTGTTTTTGCACAGCACCTATCACAGTAGATACCTCAAGCTTGGTTGGGGCTTCTCAATGCTACTGTAATATAAATAAGATAAGATAAATGACAGGGTTATTCTGTTTCCTGATTGGCTGACTGCAGCTTTTAAATGGGGATAATGGTCTGAATATATGGACAAATATCATTTGTGAAGATTTTGCAGTTCCAGACATACCCGGTAGTTAAACGAATGCTTGCAAATAGAGAATAACGTGACCACGCTTCCCTCAACAACCTGAACTCAGTACTTTGTTCACTATTACTTTTGCAAATCTTTATGTATTTTAACTGATCAGCTCTGATAATGTTTTATGCCTTCTGTTGAGAAAACAAGAGCTGACCATTAGTTTGCGATAGCCAGCTCTGGGCTCTGAGTACCATCTGACCACTCTCAAAGTGACTTTGAAAGGCATTGATTTTACTGCCACTACTAGTAACCATCCTCTTGTCTTCATCAAGTGTGAAGGGCAATCACGGTAGGTGAGATAATTAGGAAACTAATTACTATTCTTGATGAAAACACACAAACTCCATTCAAAATAAGACCGTATGTGAGAATTATGAGCAAAAAGCAGGACAAATATTTACCAAAATGGGTCGGTGCATGATGAAAATGCAAATTCCACTTAAGAGAAGCAGCAGGACAATAATACTTTGCATCTGTAGATCACGTTTTTTTTATATATATATATATATATATATACTTTTTTCATCCTCAAAGCACTTCATAAAGGGAGGTCAGTATCATTTTTTTTTAAGATGGGGAAAACGGTCTCCTGTCTCCCAGCCCCACTGCTATAACAACTAGACTGCTTTAGCCTTTCGCTTCTGAAAACTGTGCTAGCCCCAGCGAGCCAGTCTGCCTAACCAGGCCAGCGTCTGCACTTGGCATACTCTTTAAAGCCTATGACCGGTGGAATTGCCAGCAGTTACAAGTTAGCCCACCGCTCTTTCTAAGCAAGCACCTTTATTTTAAGGGGATAGCATTACAGAGAAAACATATTAAAATATATGTTTAATATGTACACGCATGCTAAAAAACATTGCAATCTCCAATCTCAGGCTCTGACAGATGTCAGTCCTTCCAGCCCTTCCCTAAGGATTGGGACCCCCGGCCCCTGCCTTGGACAGAAGGTCCTGTCTGTTGGCTGGATCTTAAAGAGCCCTTAGTTTAAACTCAGGCTGTTTATCCAAAAGACCTTCCTTTGTCCAGTGGCTTCTGGAGAATCCGGTTTGAAGCAGTATATGTGAGCCTCTCCAGGTGGCGGTGCCCTTATGGACAAGTTAAAACCTGAGTGAATTTGCCTAATCATCCCTCCGCCCCCAGCCACTGTTCTTTGTTCCTGGAGGGTTGTGGTCACTCTCCCCAGTGGAATTTCATACAGTCCCAGGCCCACAATGAGTTCTCCCAAAGATATTGCAGGAAATTGCCATATATGTGTCACACTCTCTAGGAGTGAGTGGGTAGTTCAGTCTCCATGGCCTGTTTAGTTCTTGGCCTTTCTGTTGAGACAGCCAGTTAGGATCAGAGGTTGTGATGTGGATGCTAGGAACTGAGCTGAGAACCTCATGTTGCCCAAGTCACCAGATAAATGTCAAAAGCCATTGCTACCTAATCACCCATTGCAATGAGTCACATTTGAACTTGGTGATGTATGGCCTGGTGCAGCTCCAATGAGAATCAAAAGGACCGGTTTTTTTTGTTCTTTGTTTGTACAGCACCTAGCACAGTGGGGTCCAGCCCCATGATAGAGCCCCTACATGCTACAGGAATACAAATAATGAGTAATAAAAAGGGATGCCTTTCCTTTGACTTTAATGGCAGTTGGATCAGGTCCCTACAGCTCGGATAGCTTCTGTATCTCATTACAAACCCCCTAACCTAGCTAGTTCCCTAAAAAAAATAATAATAAAAACCCAATCACCTCTGTGAGTTTAGGCCTCTTGTTCATTAAATACTTCCCTTGTAATTATTTATGCGTATTGCAGTAGAAGCTAGGAGCCCCAATCATGGACCAGCCGCCCATTTTGCTAGGCCCTGTACAAACACAGAATGAAACAATGTCTTCAGACCTTCCTCTCTCCAATGCTTTGCCTGTCTTGTCTATTTAGGCTGTAAGTTCTTGGGGCAAGGACTGTTTCTCACCAGCTGACTGTACCGCGCCTAGCACAATGGTCGCCATCTCTGTTGGGGTCTGTAGGCACTACTGTAACACAAATAACATTTATTAAGCAACGTCCTCCACACTGCCCCCCAGCAATGTGTCTTAGCCCAGATCTGTCAGAACCACCTCAGGGGATCGGCAAGAAACTCCAGCCTTCGTCAGTATTGATTTATTATTTATTTGTATTGTAGGAGCATCTAGAAAAAGGACCGGGCCCCACTGTGCCAGGCACTGTACAAACACAAAACTAAAGGATGGCCCCTGCCCCAAAAAGATGACAATTTTAATAATAGTCTCTTACCACTGATGTGGAGCCAGATGCCTCTCTCGAGAGAATCTCTTATTGATCTAAAATGAAAAAAAAAATTCTTAAAAGCCATGTTCTAATGATTTTTTTTCTTTCCCCCCCCCCCCCCTTGAATCCCTCAGCTCTCTCCTCTAGTGGTTCAGTCATGATGGATGAGGATGATGGATTGAGTGAGAGAGGTCTCAGCAACTCCAGGAAGAGATATGATGATGATGAAGAAGGTAAGAGAAATTCCAGGTGTTCCACAATTTGCCTTGGGAGGCTGATCCTGCTCCCATTGAAGTCCAATGGCAAAACTCTCATTGACTTCAGTGATCGATTGATCTACCTACCTACCTACTTATATGGCCCTCATCACTGTTCTCAATGTCACAATCATTAATGGATTCGTTCTCCCAAACCCTCCTGGGAGGTAGGGAAGTGCTATCTCCATTTATAGATGAAGAACTAAGGCCCCGGACAGCTCTAAGTGACATGTTCATGGGCACACAGGGACTCTGTGGCTGAGCTGTGAATTGAACCCAGATATCCTGAAGTCCTAGTCTAATGCCCTGTCTATCCACTAGACCAATGTTTCTCAGCTCATGGGTCATGACAACCAAAGGGGTTGCGAGGCATTGAAAACCGTATTTGTTCTGAAGAAAAGAAAATCTCACTCTTCACACCCTTACTCTTCAAAGTCAAGTATTCTCTATCAACTTCTCAAAGCACACACACAAATAAGACTTATTGTTATCCTAGATACCTTTTTTTTACTCTTTTTTTTATTTTAAATGTAAGGGGGACATGAACGTTTTTGACTTTGACTAAGAGGTGGACAATTTGAGAAGGTTGAGAAACCACTACCTTAGACTTCCTACTAGACAGCTGACGCCTGATCCTGAGAGGTATTGAGCACCCACAACTCCTGTTGAAGTCTGTGGAAGCTGTAGTCACTCAGCACGTCTCAGAATAGGGCTGTTCAGTTAGTCTGAAGACTATCTAGCAGGGTAATATTCCTTGGAGTAATGGAATAGAGAAGTGATGCCAAAATTCAAGGCGAAATGGATACAATTTGTCATGTTTCCATCTAAATAAGTAAAAACATCCTTTGTGGAGGTGAAACATGGTTTGGCCTAGTCTTGCACCCCGATGTATCAGTGGGGATGCGTGTTATGGTGCTTCTAGGGGTGCCGATGAGATGCAGAACCCAAGGGCCTGCCTGCTTGTGGACTCCATAGCATTGATGGCTTTGGGAGTAGCCAGACATCTTTGTTAGCATGATAGTAATGTTTGGTGTTTCAGGCCTAATGGGAGATGGGTGGGGAGAGCATATGGAAGAACTGGCTTTTATCCACAAGTGAAAAGCTGTGAGGTTTGTACAGCCAGAGCCCTGCTTCTGCATGGAAAGTTCGTTGGTGGGTTTAATTTTTTCTCCATTGCAGACTACCATTCCATTTACATCGGGGTGCCAATGCCACGGGGCTACAGGCGGAAAAGGCGCCGACGGAGATCCACCTGCAGCCGGGATAAAACCAGCGAGAATGAAAGGCTCTATGAGCGCCAGGACCGATCCGATACCGATGAAGGAGGGCAAGCAAGCTACGACAATGGGAACGACAACGCCAGCAGGACGAGTAAGTCCCAGTTGTGCTATCCCTTGTCATCAAGAAGAGAAGGAATTGGGCTCTCGCTAGATCTGATTTCCTGAGGTGGTCTCTGCGGTCCTCTATAATGCTTGCATCATTTTTTTTTTTCCAACAAATTGTGTTTTTCATTTAAAAAAACAGGGCTTGCAACTATTCATTGATTCAGGTTGAATTCAATGAATCGTTTCAGTTGAAGAAAAATTTGAAATAGTCTAAAGGTTTTCTTTCGGCTTTTTGATTCAAACTGGTGTTTCAATTCCAAATTTGGCCAATTAAAAAAATAAATAAATANAACGGGTGTCTCAATACAAAAGTGGGCAAATAAAAAAAAAAAATAAAAAAAAAAGGGGGGGGGGGGGGTGAAAAGCACCTGAAATTGTCAAATGAAAAATTTGAAAACAATCATTTGAAGTTGACCGAAAACATTTTGCTTGACTCTAAACGAATCAAAACGCTGGGGAAAAATCATTTAGAGGTATAGAAACGTTTCATTCAATTGAAAATTAAATTTGTTCAGCTTTTCAAATGGACAAAAACTTTTGAAAGTTTCATTTCGGTTCAATTGTGTGGTTTTTTTTGTTTTTTTTTTTTTAATTCAATTTAGCCCCGGACCCAAAAAAACATTATTCACTCAATGTTGGTCCTCTGTAGCACTCAGGTGAACATAACCTTTTGTGCCTTCACCACAGGGGGACAGTATTCAGATGTTCCAGAGCTGGCTTTGTACTCCCCTAATTCCCACAGCTGCCAAGGGCCGATTTGGTACTCGGCTGCGTAAGAATGGCCTAAAGGCTTCTCTAAATTATAGGTGGCTGCGCTGGCCACAGAGGGTCTGTTCAGGCAGCTCAGGGCTGCTGAAGCACAAGTCTTGTTGCCGGGGCCTCTTTCAGCCCATGCAGTTTAGGAAGAGTGAGCTGGATTCTGTTCTGCTTTGTGCAGCATCAGCAAATTTGTCAGGTAAGTTCTGACTGTAGAATTGGAACATAAGAACGGCCACACTGGGTCAGACCAATGGTCCATCTAGCCCAGTATCCTGGCTTACGGACACTCAGAGCATGGGGTTGCGTCCTTGACTAGCTTGGCTAATAGCCATTGATGGACCCATCCTCCACGCAATATAATTGTTAGAGATGTTTGGACTGTTTTGTCCAGTCTAATTTTACAAGCATCCCCCCCACCCACCCCCCAAAAAAATAGGACTTCCACCATTTTCCTCAGGAAATGCACAGCCTAATAGATCTCATTGTCAGAAAGCTTTTCTCCTTATATTTGGCATAATTTCATCCGACCACTCATAGCTATGCCTTGTGTACTAGCCACACTATGAAACCCACCCACTGGTTTATTTTGTGTGACATGTGTAGTGTGTTTCCTGTAGTGGCTGGTCCGCGTCCGTGTACATGAGCCTACTACTGCTAATAGTAAATGTGGTGGTACTCCTCTAGTTCAAATGGTAGCCATCCTTGCTTTTGGTGTTGAAGCTCCTGTGTTCGTTCTCTGCTGATAAAACATGGTAAAGAATGTAGCATATGCAGCCTGTAGGTTGTGCAATTGTGGTCTCTTCTTCGCTACTCTAAATGGTACCAAAAACAGGAAGAACACAGCCTTAATTTTTCAAGTCCCATGACACCAGCAATTTGAAAACACACCTTTTCGTTTGTAAGCAGAGCAGATGTGATATGTTAGCCTTTGAAAGAGTCCATGTGTAATGCAGCAAAGTCATTTCAATGCTGTCTTTTCAAAGTCTTATTGTGCTGTAAGTAATTAATGTTATTTCCTACTTCTTACTAAACAATCGAGTTAATAGCCCATATTTCTGGTCATTGAATTATGACTGAATGCAGTGCCTTTTTGCTGACCATTTTCTGGCTTTACTTTTTGCATTTTTTCCATCCTGACTTAATTGCAATATTTATAAAGTGCTTTGAGATCTACTGATGAAAAGCACTATAAAAGAGCTAGGTGGTATTATTTCTCCTAGTTTATTATTCCAATTGCAGTAGCGTCTAAGAACCCTAGCTGAGGATCAGGGCCCCATTGTGCTATGTAGTACACAGAAAATAACAAAAAAGACCATCACTGTCCCAGGGAGCTCACAGACTATGTCAGACAGGACATGACAGGTGAACAGAGAAGACGGGCGGGGGTGGGGGGGTGAACGGGAGGGTGAGTTAGCAGAGTGACCAGAATTTAGCAGAAAACGTATTCGTTGCTCTAATATATTTCAAGGTGTCATGTAATCATAGTTGTTAGAGACAGGAAAGACCCTATTGGGTCACATCTAGTCTATTTCTTCACCAGAGTAGGATTGTTCCCTACAGTTTATTCCCTAGAGCCTTGTCCAGTCTAGTTTTTAAAGCTCCTTAGCAAAGATTAACATTTTACATAGCAAAATAGCTGTCAGTCTTCATTTTAGCCCCAATATAGATGTTCTCTTCTTTTTGCTCATTTAAGAGTGCACTAAACCAAAGTGCCGTAGGAGCTGGATCACAAAAAGTGACCGGATATAGGGGTTTGCTTTTCAATCCTCTCTTTAAGGGCACAATTTTGTACTCGCCATAGATTCTGCTTGCGATTCATTCATGCTTTTCACTGGCAAAGCATTCCAGCAATTCCCTGGCAAAAGTGCACTTGTAAAACCAGAGTACCAGTCTGGAAATCATGCCTGTAATTCCTTATACTTAAACTTTTTGTTTTCTTTCACTTGGTAAAGCATAGTGTCCCAGTTAGTTATGCAATGTGACTTACATATAGAGGCCGTGCATTAAAGCTAAATGATAGCAAACCTGTAGGGTCAACAGCGCAGGCTTGTCTTCTATTTGACGGTCTCCAATAGAAGGTGCTGGAAATGGTCAAGGTTTCTGACTGTGGCTAGTTCGGGGGAGTACAGTCCTTTGTAGTTGTTGCAAGTTGTTTCTGAATAATGCAGCATTTGCAAAGCAAGTGTTCGCAGTTGTCTATTTGAAACGGTCTCCAAAGCACTTAGTGGAGCACTCTAACCCTGCATAGAGTCCTGAATTTTCCATCCCTTACCTGGAAGGAAATAAATCCAATGCAATATTCCTGATGGATGGATGTCAGTATCTGAAGATGAGGCCCAGCGTGCGTCTGATGCAATATGAAGGAATACTAAAGCACGAGGCACATGGAGAGTCCAAAACATTTAGGATTTAAACCAGCTAAAATAGGGCCTGTTTAGCAATTCCAACTCATACTTTGGCAGAACTCCCTTTGACTTCTGTGGGGAATTTTGCCTGAGTAAAAAGGCATAGGGCTCTGTCCATGCTTGGAGTAAATATGTGCAGCATTGCTGAAGTTGTAGGGATTATATCCAAACCTGTGCTGCCGTTCCCATCCTCCCACCTCACACTCTCATTCCCCCCCACCCCCCCCATTCACTCTCACACACACACCAGTTCGCTCACCTCTTATGCAGGCATCTCGGTGGATTTGGTAACTTCACGTCATGAGAGCCGAAGAGAGAGGAAAGTGCTTTATATTCTCTATAATCTGCTCATTAAGCCGTGGAGTTTAACAAGACCGAGTGGATAAAGGAGGAAGTTTGGGGTGTTTTTTGTTTGGTGTGGTGTATGTTTAACAGGGGGGAAAGAATGCAAACCGTTCCAGGTAAGAACTATTCCACATGCTATTTCCAGTCTTAAAAACCTTGGTATTCCTGGGCTTTGTTTCTTGCTTACAAAAGCCATTTCTTAACTGATCTAGGGGTCGGTAAAACACGACCGCATTGTTTCTGTTTGCAAGTGTAAGAGAAATTGATTAGGAAGACAGCGTGGAATCTTATGGGCTTGCTAAAAATAAACGTTTTGGTAGCAAACACAGCTCGTTCACGTCTGGGGGGGGGAGTAAGAAATATGTTTTTGACTGGTGTTGCTGTCCCTTCCATCCTGCAAACTGAGGGATACTGAGCCGTAAAAATGTGGCACAGCTGACCCCCCAAAATATAACAAAGGGAGTTTAGCAGTAAGCCCACATGCATGCTAGAGAGAGCGAGCCTTCCATTTTGTAGCCCGTTGCTGCATCACAGTGTTCTGGAAGTGGGATAGAAGAGGCGAATTGCATCTAGAATGGGATGTTGGTCTTAGACAGAGGGCTAATTTAGAGCTGTGGGCTGAGCTTTTCAATGCATCCTAAGGAATTTGGACATCCAGTTCCCATTAAAATTAATGGAAATTGGGCATCTAAATCCTCTAAGTGGTTCTCAGTCCTGAGGTTCAATAAGTGCTGCTGCTGGGATGCTTTATCGTAGAAGGCAGCTAGTTGCAAGGATCATCTCTGTTGAACAACCAGTGTTGCTGCTATCCTTCGTTTTAAGGGGCAAGGAATGGACAGCAAAGGAGAAAAAAGCCCATTGTATGTTCTGATTGTCCTGCAAAATGAGACCTGCAGAAAATGAATGTCTCTCTTTTGAAGGAATGGATAATTACAATTGTCAAGCACCATTAGATCGTTAGCATTTCAAACAAATGCTAGGTGCTTGTTATTTGTTACGCCAAGTCTAGTTAAAACCTGCAGTCACTGCCGATAACATTGTGCACTGCTTTTATTCTTTTAATGGCAGCCACTTTCTATATACAGTGTGTATATATGATACACAAGAGAAGCAAAACCAGAGTTGGCCTTTGTTTTGCAAAACCACATTAGCTGGGGCTTTTATCATGTTGGGGAAAGGTTTGGGAAGTAGTTCTGGGGGTTTGGTGCATCTTTAATATAGATATATGCATGTAACAATACAAGTAATACGTTGTGTTATTCTGTGCAATGATCCGTTTTAATATAATCAGTCTGTTTTATCTGTAGTATTAATGTTGAGCTAAACCTTCAGCTCTGGAAAGTTTGGGGCCTGATTCTGATCTCACTATGGTTTAAATTAGGGGTAACTCCACTAAAGCCAGTGGCGTTGTACTGATATAAAACTGAGAGACCAAAATCTGTTTTATTGGCAATATCTTTCTTAATTCTTTGGGGGTTTTTAAATTACATTAACGTGATCTATTCCTGCCCAAACAGTGGATCTCTTTATGACCTTTGATAAAGTTCCTAGCATAAGTGTATGCATTCTGGTTTAGCTTTAGTGAATTGCCTTTCAAAAGTGCAAAAACTCTGCAAGCATTTGGGTCACTTTTGCTCCGATAGTGCAAAAAGCTTTTATTAAACTAGCCGTTCGCATTCATATGCTCTCTTAACCCAGTGCCCTGCAAGGTGGCCAATGACTCCAAGTAGTAAATTGAGGGAGCGTTCTAATGAGGATAGTTTTAATAAGGCTGAGATGTCAAAACCTTGCAAGAATGTTGTATCAGCGCTTCTTCGAAGATGCCCGGTTTGCATGCTCAAAATAAAATCACCATTAAATATCTTCCTAACTGAACATCTGGTATCTTCATTGACGAAGTTGAATGATGTATCAGATTTACCAGCTGAGAAAAATGAATAAGATCCACATAAGTGCCTGAAACTATGGCCAAGCTAAGATAGGCTTTGTTTATTTCAGGGAGGAAAAGATCCCTCAGGTGAATAAATACCAAGCATTCTCTCCAGCAGCTTCCTGCCCCCACTGCTCAGTGAAGTCCTATCGATGTTGGTTTAGCAAATAACTCTTTGTTCAGGTCAGTGACCCCGGTCAGGGGAACAATGTGACTAAGAATCTAGAGGAGGAAGAGACCTGAAAAATGATCATCAGACCTTCCACTTGCATGATATTGAATGACTAGGTGTGCTGTGAATGGAGGGAAGGCAGTAGCTCAAGGATCCCGGCAAAACTGCACAGTGCAGAAAGTACGTGTTATGCGTAGACAGATCGGCTTAGACCTTAAGCTGGGGGAAAGAAAGAAAAAAACCCTCTTTCCTAGGTAAATGTTCCCCTTTGTCTTTTGTTTTCGTCAATGGCTGACACATTTTTTTTTTTCTCTTCACAAATGCACTCAGAATAGAAAGTTACAATGTTAAATGACCTTTAGGTACAGATGTGGCCCCCTCACAGTCTTTCATGCATTTATCCTCGGAGCACCGCTGGGAGGCAGGGCAGTGCTATTATCCCCACTGGGGGAACTGAGTCACAGAGAGGCTAAGTGACTTGCCCAAAGCCATACAGGAAGTCTGTGGCGGAGCAGGGTCTCCCGAGTCCTAGGTTAGGGCCAAGAGCTGGGAAGATCCAGCCTGGAGAAAAGAAGGTGTCTAGAAGTTTGCAAAGGGATGTTAAAGGTAGGACAAAATTCCTCTCTGTCATTCGAGACAGAAGAAAGGTGACTGTCTGAAGCTACAGTAGGGAAAATATAGATTAGATTAAAATAGCTATTGTCGGTGATGGGAGAAGTTTCCAAGGGCCGTTACGCATTCCGCTCAATGGCTTGGACTAGGATATGTCCTGTTGTCAAGGCTGGTATAGGAATAATTAACTTGGTATCACAAACAGCTTTCCTATTGATCTGGGGAGAGGGGGGTCTAATCTTTTGCATAACAGACCCCGCAGTGGCTCCACTGCCATCAGGGAGCTCCATGGCCAGAGGAGGAGGGGGGCTTTTTTGTTTTGTGCATGTACAGCGCCTACCGCAGTGGGGTCCCAGTCCCTGCTTATGGCCCCGTGTTGCTACCACAATGCAAAGAATACATCAGCATCATAAGGGTGCAGAGCTAGAATCTCATCAAGTGACTGTAGCATTGCAATGGAGTGGGACTGATACCATCCTTGTTCTCACGTCCATGCGCTCCCCATACCATTGCAGGGCTGAGGGATCAGATCAGAGAGCATTACTGGCCTCTCAGCTCACATCCTCCGCTTTTATCCCAGCATCGCTTTTTGCGAGAGAGCTTCTGAAATGTACGTCAGTCGTGAACTCTCTGGGGTTGTGTCTTCCTTTGTGTTGGTGCAGCAACTAGCACGACGGGCCCCTGATTCCAACCAGAGCCTCAGAGCACGATAATAATAATAATAATAATGACCAAGTCTCTGGTGGTGTGGCTTAAGGGTCTTAAGCAGTAAAGCAGGCTAAACTATAATGCAATGGACATTCTAGTCCTTCACGGCAGTTATGAATTCTGCTTCACCTGATTTTTATGGACAGGAAAGGCAGTATTCCTGGCTGCAGCAGGAGGTTTCCTTTTACACACATGTACCAATTTAATTAGCCCCTTTCTTGAGTACTGTATTTGGCCGACTTTCTTATTTCCAAGTTCTAGAGCAGTGGGATTCCATTAACAAAGACATTTTCATAAGTGGATTAACATCTGACATATTAAGAGTGCTAAAACCCCAACAGTTTATTAAAATACACGGTGTCCGAGGAGACCGACATGTGGTTGGGTTAAACCCTTGTTTGAAGAACTCGCCACCAACAGCGGAGGAGACAACCCTCCCAACCCAAACCAGCAGCTCTGCACCTTTGTGGAGGTTCCTGTCCTTGTGTCCAGGTTACTTAGTGAAATGCCAGGGTGATTAGGAGACAAAATCAGTTCTAACAGTATAAGCCCTTCTGGATACAGGGACTGTGTATTTATTTTGTAATGTGCCAAGAGTATTGTTAGAAATAATAATTGTAACGTGGGCCCGTCCGGAAGTCCTTACTGAGGCAAAATTTCTATTGACTTCAATGCCGGAAGTTTGAATCCGGATTTGATCCTGCGAGCATAACTCCCCTCTTAGCTTTGCAGAGCACACTTCTCCAAAGGTTGTTCTTATGTGTAACTCAGGCGCATGCATGGAGTGGGGGAAGAGATTCTCCTGTGCAATTTGGAGAGGAGATTTAGCCCTCAAGTTAGGGACACCAAAAGGTCTCTCCATTTGCAACCATGTCTGTTACGAACATGATGCTTCATAGGCCAGTGAGCAGGGGGTATTAAAGGAGCTGAAGATGGTTTCTCTTCATAACAGGGGAAGAATCAGGAGGCCTACGTTTTATTCGTGGCTCTGCCACAAATTCTAATCTTGTGGTGATTGGGGGGCGGGGGGGGGCTCCAGGAGGAGGACATGTCTGGATGGGTCTAGACAGGCTCACTGTGTGATCTAGAGCAAGTCCGGTAAACTCAGTATTCCTCCACTTCCTCCCCTGTAAAACGGAGGGAGGGGGCAGTGTGGGGAGGGGCAATGCCCTGCCAACCTCGTGGGAGTGTTTGATGCTAAGTTTGTAATCATTTAAGTGCTTTGAGACCTTAGAGTGGAAGGCACTGTGGAAGTGTGGAATATGAGAATTACTACTGGATTGAACCCAGAATGGGTGTCGCTCTTGTTTGGGGGGGATTATTTTACTTTACACAGCTTTGGAGGGGGCGTGTTTGTTTGGATAAGCATGCCATGTAGACTTAGAAGATTCAGCACTGTATATAAGAGGGGAACCACTTTCAAGGGGGAGAGAAATGTCAGAATGAGGATGTCTACTGAGTATAAGTAGTGTGAGCGTTGTAAGATCTACAATATATACGTCGACTCAAGGCTTGTCGACATGAGAAAGTATAACTTAAATCTCTTTTTAAACCAATATAAACCAGTGCAAAAGGCTGTGTGGGCATTTACTTCAGTATAGGGGTGTCTTATTTTGGTTTAGCTCAGGTCAATCAGGAACAGGTTAAACTAAACTGGAAAAAAAGGCCTCTCTTGTACCAAAATAAGAGTGTCTATTGGTTTCAGTTCACACCTCAAGTTATACCGGTGCAACCTTCTCGTGTGGATGAGTCCAGAGTGAGTTTTTCTGGAATTGTGTCTCTACCTCACGTTCATTCTCTATTTTCATGAGTTATCGCCGTGGGCCAGAACCTCACTCAGTGTAAATTGACATAGCTCCATTGGCTTCACTGAACCTGGGTCAATATCTTCAATGGCGTGACACTGATTCACACCAGCCAAGAATCTGGCCCTTTGTCTGGTTTTTTTTGTCCTGTATATGGGCAGGCCATTATGTCCCAGAATGGGGATATACTACAACCTGGGTAAAATTCTCAAAACCACGTAATGAACAGGAGTGAGACGCCTAAATCCCTTTGAGAATCTGGGCCCTGGTATCCTACATCCCATTGAGAGAGGACTTAGGGCCGAAGGGTATGCCTATACTGTAGTCACAGGTGTGATTGCAACTCAGGCAGCCACACCCAAGCTTGCTTTAATTTAGCTCGTTTGGGTCCCACAGCAGTGAAGCCACTTCAGTCTTGTATAGGCCATGCTGAAGCTTGCATTGCCATGGCTTCACGGATCCAGGGGCCAAACGAGGTAGATTAAAGCTTGATCTGCAGTCACACCCTGCGATTGCGATCTAGACATACTCCCAACGACTGAGGGTAACGTTTTCCAAAAAGCACCTCTCTGTATGACTCTGACGTGACCACACCTTGAGTATTGTGGTCATTTCTGTGTCTCTCATGGCTCAAAGGATACTGATGATGAACGGGAGGGAGTTCTGAAAGGAGGAAGAAGAAGAATCTGGAGGGGGGGCAGGTTTAGCAGGAAAGATCAAAAGAAGTAGACGTGCTTAGCTTGGCTAAGTGACAACGAAGGGCCAGTCATAACCGCCTGGAAATACTTGAAGCGCCCAGGAGCAGGGAAGGATCATCTAAAGCAGTTGAATGAATGACAAGAACATTTAGGCTGAAGATCAGAAGAGCTGCCTGAGAGTGAGATGATTGGCTTGTGGAATAGTCTCCCAAGGGAAAGGGTGGGAATTTATAAACCAGATTGGACAAAACACTAGCAAATGCGCTGAAGGCAGCAATTCTGCAGTGGCAGGGAAAGAGACTGGATGTTCAGAGAGGTGCTCACACCTCGTGTACCTCGTGTGTGTGTGTTCTCCATTCATTCATTCTTTCCCCATCCCAAGGGATTTGGGTGCCTCAATACTTAGCCCATATCACTTAGCTTTTGGATCCCACCTTTCTATAACGGGAAGGGCCGAATGCTTCTGTGCATTTTTCGCATGTGCTGATTATTAGAAGGGGGGGCGGCGGGGGAAATCTTTTTGATTTTTAAAATTAATAGGTTAGACCAGTCACATAATCCAAATCTAGTAAAAGTACTGGAATTAAGCACTCTGGGAATTTTCCCCGCCATTAATTTAGTTGTTCTGCCTAAGTTATGTATGTTGTGTCCTATGTGCCTATTGGTGTAACCGCTCGGGGAAGAGAGGGGACGTGGCTCCATCAATTTTGACTTTCCTGTTGATGTTCCCCCTCAACATCGCTTCCGAACTCCTGCATTTTCATTCCTGCTCTCTCCCCCCAACTAATTTACATAAGTTGTGGCACCTCTGGACGTGCCATGCGATAACGTACGAGTACCGCCTTGCAGTTGGCCCAAGGATCTCTCCCTTGGGAATCCCACAGTGGTATTACCTCTGAACAAAGGTGTTCCTCCGCCGCAGGCATTTTTCAGCTGTTTGGAAGCGGACCCAAATAGCACAAGTGACTAGCATTCCAACACACCGGGCGCATGGCACGCTCTTCTGCCAGATTCCTAGCGAGAGTCTTGTGGCCTGCAATAACTGGTGTGGTGTGTTCTGCTCTGCATAAAGTAGGCCCTTAAATGAGCAGATTGTTAAGGAATCTTAGGAACAGGGAAAGCCTCCTGGCCCAACACGGCTGTCGTTATTTGGCAGATCCCACCTTCCTGCTTTTTCTACTATCTCCTGCAAATCCCCCAGAAATAGACAATGGTTTAGGATTGCCAGAGGTGGCCTGAGACTCAGTACAGGATTCACGGGGAGGGAGGGCTGCTAATAGTACTGCCTTTTTCATCCCTCACCATCTTTGCCTTCTAGCCGAGGCTCCATAGGCGTCTCCGCTACCCCAGCGATATGTAGCACCTACATAGGTAGGTAGATGCTACTGAGGGGCTGTGGGGAATGACCACATTCCTTTCTACACAATAAGTCAGAGTTTAAAGTCAGAAGGAACCACCAGATCATCTACTCCAGTGATTCTCAATCTATTTACCATTGTGGGCCACATACAATATTACCTGTATGGCCCTGAGGATGTCACATGGGCCGCAGCTGTGTGCCGCAGGTTGAGAACCACTGAAAGTCTGACCTCCTGTGTATCAAACACAACCCCACCCAACAACAGAAATGCTGGTAGCATTGGCAGTTTAGGGTACAAGTGGGCCTTCCAGTGACAGGTAGGCTCTGGCCACTTTGTCATTAGAAATCTCTTTGAATGGCCCACGTAAGGGGATAGAACTGGGGACCTCCAGAGCTTTGTACATTTCATTGGTTCCAAGGCCAGAAAGGACCATTATGATGATCTAGTCTGACCTTCCTGTAGAACCTCCGCAAAATAATTCCTACAGCAGATCTTTTACTAAGCATCCAGTCTTGATTTAAAAATGGCCAGTGATGGAGAATCCACCACGCCCCTTGGTAAATTGTCCCATTGGTTAATTACTCACACTGTTAACAATGTACGCCTTATTTCCAGTCTGAATTTGTCTAGCTTCAACTTCCAGCCATTGGATCGTATTAGACCTTCCTCTGCTAGATTGAAGAGCTACTTGTTCCCTGTGTAGGTACTTTATGGACTATAATAAAGTTACCCTGTAGCCTTCTTTTTGTTAAGCTAAAAAGACTGAGCTCCTTGCGTCTATCACTAGAAGGCAGGTTTTCTAATCCTTTAATGACTCTGTGGCTCTTCCCTTTCCAATTTATCAACAGCCTTCTTGAATTGTGGGCACAGGATTCCAGCAGTGATCACACCAGTGCCAAATACAGAGGGAAAATCACCTCTCTACCCCTACTCAAAATTCCCCTGTTTATGCATCCAACGATTGTGTTAGCTCTTCTTCAGATCGGACAAAGGGGGACCTGTAACCCACACTGACCAATGGGCTACATCTACACATTTAGAAGCCAGCACAGAGCCTGGTTGAATTGGTCACGATGCCTGGAACTTCCTTATGTGTTGTGTTTTGGTGCCCTTCCTAGTAATGTATTCCATGAGCACATGGTATTTCCCTGATTATCTCCATTTTAGTTCTACTTTCCTAATTTTTAGCTTCTGGCCCTAGTTTAGAATCACTCACCTGGGAGAATTCTCAGTCAGCTTTATCAATTGCCCTTCATAACATTGAAGTTGTTAATGGGTCACCTTGAGGCTTTCTCTTTCCCCGTGGCCCCTTCATGTTCCTTCCATTCATGGGAAAGCCCTATACAATGAAATAGGGATGGAAACAATAGGGGTTATAGAAATGTAATAAGGCTCCCTAGAAATTACTCTGAAAAACCTATAGAATTTCATGATGAATGTGACCCTTTGTGTAGGTTTTCCAAACCATCTCATAGAATTCTACAGCAGGGAGAGATAATTATCTCTCAAATTCAGTACGGTGGTTGAGGTAATCTATAGAAAGTTTCTCCTGTTCTATCGCATTAAATAGGATGATACCAAAACTACAGNCTCAAATAAATTTGTTAGTCTCTAAGGTGCCACAAGTACTCCTGTTCTTTTTACAGAAACACTACCACTTTCTATTATTCTGCGTGACTTTTTCATAAATTAGAGACTAGAGAACTGTGACTATCTTGGTTGTCTGTGCTACCTCTCCTCCGCTGCCTATTTTGAGCTGCAAATATTAGCTCCCAGGTCTTTTCTACACTGGCAATTTTATTAACATCTCCCACCATGATTCTTGCACCAGTTCCCCTACACCAGTATCGCTGGTGGGAAACCTAGAATAAACCAGCCATCAGTGGTTTTATCACCATGTTGTCTAGATCTGCTCTGAGAGGAGTTAGAAAAAACAGCCTTGTCAACATCTGTGCTCCCACTGTTGCTACCACCAGCGGAATTTAGCTGGTGTTAGCACAGTAGGAGAAATAGTAATACCCAGCACTTTTCATCAGTAGATCTCAAAGCTCTTTACAGAGGACAGTATCATTATCCCCATTTCACAGATGGGGGAAACTGAGGCACAGAGTGGGGAAGTGACTTGCTGAACGGCAGAGCCAGGAATAGAACTCAAGTGTCCTGACTCCCAGTCCAGTGCTCTAACCGCACTGCTTGCAAAAGCATCTGAGGCAGTTAAGTGCTTGACTACCTTAGTCACTTGAAAATTCCATCCATTAACACAAAATGCTTCTAGCATAGTCGAGGCCAGAGAATGCTGACATTTTCCAGTCAAATGTATGCTTTGGTACGGGGAGAGGGAACGTGTGTTGTGACAGTCAAAGCTGAGTCCCAAAACCAAAGTTATGGGCTTAATGCAAGGATCACAGAGTGAAATTCTATGGCCTGTGCTGTGTAGGAGGTAAGACTAGAGGGTCAGAATGGTCCCTCTGAAATGCCATTCAAAGAGGGAGCAGCTTTATTTCAGCTGGAATTTAACACGGCAAAAGTTCCCGCAGCAGTCACGACAGATACTCGTTGGGAGCACCTATAGATTCTTAGCTTCCGGTCTTAAGTTGTCATGTGATGTAGCTAGGTTCTGTTAAACAGTTGTCCTGTTTCACACCATTCAGTCGGGAGCGAATGATTCCTAGTTATGCTGTGTGGGGAAGTTTGTGAATCACTTTTGGTGTAATGATGCTATAGTGGAGAACATGGCACTTTTATAAAAACTGATACTTTTCTAACTCCCCGAACTTTTGTGTAAGGACAGCAGCATGCAGGTGCAGTTAGAATTCATCTGAATTGTTGTAGTGATGGCTGCTTTTCAGAATGGGGCAGAAGAGGCTATTTAATTGGGTATTCTTAATCATGCATATTCTTATTTATCACTCAGTGCTTTCCATCTAAGCTCCTTACCAAAAAGCAGGATTGTTCTCCCCATTTCCCAGGTGGGGAAAGTGACTTACTCAAGATCACCCAGTGAGTTAATGGCGGAGACAGGACCTACTCCAGTGCCCTAAGCCCTGGATTACCCTGCCTCTCTATCACGCACGTATCTAGGGCCTTCTATCTTCAAAATACACACAGCAACTCGTGGTGAGCACTACTCCCATTTTCATGGAGACACTCAAATAATAGTTAATTCATCATCATTAGGTGTCTTTAAATCACGACTGGATACCTTTCAAGAAGACTGCCAATATAGTCTCGACTTTTCCCTGAACTCCCCTGCCTGTCCATCTCCTTATGTAGTGTCTTGTATTATAATTAGACAATCAGCTCTTTGTTCTGGGTTTGTACAGCACCTAGCACAATGGGGTCCTGGTCCATGACGAGGACTCCTAGGCGCTCCGTTGATACAAATCATGGAATAGGACTCAGTAGTGTTCTCTTACACCGGGGGGATGGATAACCCCCATCCACTTCAGGAATCACTGCGTGAAATTCCCTGGGCTGTGTTGCATGGAATAATGTTATCATAATAGATTATCATTATCTGGCCTTAGACTCTAAGAAATGCTGTCTCTGTAGGTAAGAGACACCATTAGAACTGAGGAGTTCATGGCTTCTAGCCCAGTATTCAGACCACTAGGCCTTGTCTCTCCTAGCCTGGCTAAAGTAGCATTTATTCTTAACCTCACCCACATCAGCAGTGGGTTAGCATTGCGCTGGCTGTTGCCAACCGCCTTGCATGCTGCCAAGAGAGCTAAAAGCATGTGAACACAGAGATTTAAGAGAAAATCCACCAAGCTCGCTCAGCGACGGAGCAAGCAGTCAGGAGGGCAAGTGTGTGCTCTCCCCCTCCCTGCCCCCCTCACACGGCTACACGGAATGCATTAGAGTCACTCAGGCGGAACAATTCAAAGGGAATGAACCGGCTCTCTCGGTAATTAAAAATGTCCTGTGCTGCTGAAACTTCTGTCCGCATCCCTGGGTGACATACCACAGCCACAGGCCTAAGCTTACTCTGACGCAGCCACTCAATAGCGGAGCTTGTCTCGACTGTTCTTTTCTCCCCTCGACACTTAGCGGGAAACAAAGTTAATTTGTTATGACAGGAGCATTAGGCTTTGCTCCGGAGGCTCAAGCCATAAAGAAAGCAAGAAAGGGAAACTCCGAGACCAAGAGAGAGCGCAAAACTCTAAGAAACTTTCTCTCTCGCTCTCTCTCTCTCTTTATCTCAGAGTTTCGCTTTCTTTCTGAGATCGAAAGACAGAAAATGTTGTCGGGGCGGGGAGAAAATCCCAGAATAGATGAATAGAAAGAGAGAGCCCTGAAACAAATTTGAATTTGATGGCTGAAAGACGGGTGAATGGGTAACCTCCACCAACTCACATATCACAGTAGGAAAAAAATATCATTTCTAACACTGAAACGTTGGGCCAATTTGTACAGCTCCCACTCAGGCAAAACTCCCAATGACGTCAATGGAAGTCTCTTGCCTGAGCAACGACCTCATGTTTCGGCTCAATGTCTGGAGGGAAACAAAGCATAGAAAAGGGGGCGACAAAATTTCCCCCTGTGCTAGAGACCAGGGTTTCTTGTTTCTTACAGGGCTGTATTACTGGTAGAAGGTGCTGGCTTGACAGCTCTGGACACTGAAGTCCTGTGTTTAACTGCAGCAGGCCCAGCACAAAGCAAGCGTCTCAACATCCCTCCCTGAGCTGGAGGTGGGATGGTTCAATTTCCGTGACCTATATGAGCCTTGGCTTCTCCACTGCAGCCACCAGCGTGATGTGGTGGAAAGGGCAATGGTGCCGGTATTTCTTATGATATGGGCGATTGGGCTGCACCAAGCTCCTTTCACATAGGCCACCAAGCAGCAGTCATCAGGTGGGGGGGATAGCTCAGTGGTTTGAGCACTGGCCTGCTAAACCCAGGGTTGTGAGTTCAATCCTTGAGGGGGCCACTTAGGGATCTGGGGCAAAATCAGTACTTGGTCCTGCTAGTGAAGGCAGGGGGCTGGACTCAATGACCTTTTGGGGTCCCTTCCAGTTCTATGAGATAGTTATATCTCCATATATTTATATTATAACTATCAGTCACTCCCCAACCTGGACTGGATTCTAGCTGGTGACTTGAAAGTTAAATGCTCTGTATCCACTTATCAGTCCCCTGAGCCATCCACGGCCGCAAAGCCAGAATTTCTCACTGAAATGGTGGAACCTTCCTGATCCAGGACCCTGCCCCCTAGAACCTAAAGGAAACACAAAGAGTGTCACCATGTCTTGTCACGTTTCTTCCCCAGCAAGTCCAAAGAGTTAAGAAGCTCAGTCCATAAATACTTACCTGGGGATAGCTGAGGGATCTTTAATCTAACAGGTAAAGAAAGGACACGATCCAATGGCTGGAAGCTGGAGCTAGATACATTCAAGTTAGAAGTAAAGCACAGATTTTTAACAGTGTGGCAATTCACCATTGGAACAACTTCCCTGGGGAACATGGTAGATTCTCCATCACTTGATGTCTTTAAACAAAATTGGATGTCCCTTTCTGAAAAAATATACGCTCTAGCTCAACCACAAATATGTGCATGGTGCAGGAGATGAAATTCTCTGGCATGTGTTTTGCAGGAGGGCAGACTAGATGAACATCATGGTCCCTTCTGGCCTTAAATTCAACGGGTGAAATGTTGGCCCTTCTGTAACCAATGTCAAAATTCCCATTGACTTAAATAGGGCCAGGATTTCACCCTCTGAATCTAGCTGGTGGTTGTATTCACTGATTACCAACATCGAGAGTGTGCTTTCCATTCATTACATTTGCCAGTTGTTCCATATTTCAAGCCCTCTTTGTTGAGGAAACTTGGCCTGAATTGCTTATTGTCTCGGCCTTCCCTGCTCCTCAATGGGCCTCTTGTTTCTGAATGAGTTGTTCCCTCAAACGGCTTATTGTCCTCAAAATGTCCTTTTCACTACAGGATCTAAGATACGCCTGTTGGTCCCCTCCTCCACCCTTACCCTCCTTTCTGTTTCTCCAAAGCTTTGTGGGTCAGGAGTGACTAATCTTGCTGCCCCAAAAATGCTGAATCACTTCTGTTTGCCATCAAAATTACCCCTTTAGCCTTTGCAGCATCTTTCCTAGAAAACTAGAGCCGGGGGGGGGGGTGCTGCCCAGGCTGCCCGAATGGACTGCTACAGCTGCACTTTTGGCAGCAAAGAACTCTGCTGCAATCGCTACAGCGCGAGATGCCCAGCGAGGTCTTCCCAAGTCGATTTTTCAGCATGAGCAAGACGGAAGAGAAATCAAAGATTGTTTCCCCAACAGGCGGCCAGGTTTGATTAAATAACTGATCTGACTCTCCACCCAAAATTCAAACCCGAGCCCACAAAACATTTTGGAGAAACAAATTCCATTTTCTTGCTTTGGTTCCTGGCTCTGGCTGGGGCTGAGTTTGAAAGGACCAAATTATCACAAGCAAAGCTGCGGTCTTCGTATTTCTTGCCCGGATAGGTATATCTCAGTATCAGTTCCTTGCCATTGGTGTGCTCTACCTGTGGCATTCAGTGGTTTAGTCTCCTGAAGTCTGTAGTACTTTGGTCTTATTCTGGTGGCTGGGCTTGGTGTGCAGGTGGTGATCTGTGTTATACAGGAGGTGAGAGGTATGATCTGGTGGTCCCTTCTGACCTTGAACTCTGTGACTCTATGGCTGTAACCAGGACATATTCACCAGAAAGCTCATTCTCACCAGGTTCCTAGAGCAATTTCGAAGCCAGATTGGTGTGAGAACCATCCACGGTTGCCCGGGGTTAAATGAACTCTTTTTATCTCCTCGCTTTAGTGTCTCCAGCTGCTGAACGCCTTCGTTACATCCTGGGTGAAGATGATGACCCTCCAAACCCCACCCTGTTCACTGAGATGGACACACTACAGCACGACGGGGAAGAAATGGAGTGGAAAGAATCTGCTAGGTAAGGAGAGGACACCTCACCAGCGCTGGTGATTCAGTAGGTAGTGTTATTATGCATGTATTGTGGTAGCGCTTCAGAGCCCCAATCATGGACCACACACACACCCCATTGTGCTAGGTGCTGTACAAACACAGAACAAAATGATGGTCCCTGCCCCATACAGCTTCCAGTCTAAGTCAGCACTGACCTAGTGCCCCCAGCAGAGAGTTAGGAGACACTGTGCTGCTGGAGGTAGCATTGATGATTCAGTAGATGGCTTTTTTCCCCCAGAGCTAGTACTCAGCTGGTTGTCCCCTGCCTGGGGATAGGGTCCCAAAATATCCCACCGTTGTTCCCGCTAGTTCAGCTACAGGAGTGGCAATATTGATGAGAGCCTTAGGGCAGATGGCTCCACATTTTAAGCACCATTTCCTCTAAGCCAGCTCAGAGCAGGTATAGATGACACAATGGTAAGTCTTGTATACGTTAGCACTCCCAATAATGGCAAATAGTAAGGGGAAAAAGTAAGAGTGTAGACAAGGCAATATGTAAACTATTGCATAGTGTTGCTGTGCACTGGTGAGCAATTATCACGTTCCACCCCAGAGGGGGTTGCATTTCTGTGCTGGAGGAAGCGATTCTGCTATGTGCATAGTTAGTAAAGCACTGTGGGAGCCTGCATGATTAAAGTAGCTATAGAAATGCAGTAAGTTGTTATAATCGCAAGTAAGATGATGCAAAAGAAAAGTCACAAATTGCTTGTGACCACAGGGTGCTTTCACAGGAGATACCTGGTGGCTTCATGACCGTGGTGATGCCGAGACCGAACACACTGGCTAAATCTATGAATCGATCCTCAAATTGCACCAGGGTGATTGGTTTTGAAACTGATTAGGAAACAGCAAGTATGGGCCAGTTCATTGCTTGACCATGCAAAGTGACACAAATCCTGAAAGAGGGACAATGTAAAACATGCTGGCTAGAAACATAGCGGTTTCTTGGCACCCACTCCAGAGTTGAAAAACCGCAGCTGCCTGTGGAATGGAGTCTTATCTTGAGTCTTGCAATATTTGGTGTGTTTCTTAAAGCCCCAGCACCTGGAGGAATGTGATTAGGTGAGAATCTCAACTATCATTTGTATTTTTTTTTTTTTTAGTAAGTTACTAGCCCTTGAGGTGGTAAGGGGCCTAATGTGGGTTGCTCCAATTGAAGACAAGTTGAAGAAGGCTTGGTTATGTTGGTATGGGCATATCTGGCAGAGACTAGAGAGCTCTTGTAGTGATTGTGGATGGACGATGAACAAGAGGGAGACCAAAGACTAGGTACATGGACCAAATATCAGCAGATCTCCGAGGGACCGATCTTCATGACAGCCTCGTGTATGATCATGAGTTTTGGAACAAAGTTATAAAAGTCGCTGACTTCAAATAGGGAAGTGGCAAGAAAGAAGAAGTTGTGGAGAAAAATAGCGCACACTACAGGCTCCACCACCAGACAGCAAATAAAAAGACCCCAGTATTTATTAATTTATTACCCTGTGTCTGGGCAAGGCTGCAATTACAAATAGAACTGGGTGAATTTTTTTATTTATATTTATTTTTTGCTAAATAGTTTATTCACCGAAAAATGCAATTTCGGGTGAATACCTGAGATTCTCAACTAAAACCGTTTGCAAATTTAAGTCAAATTCAGCAAATAGTTTTGGCCACAGAAAAAAGGGGAGAGGGATTCCAAAAATGTATAAACAGAACATTTCAACTTTTTGTTTCAAAATAACATTTTGTATGGAAATTTAGCTAGATTTAACTTAAAAAAAAAAAAAAAGTTAAAAAAAAATTAAACAATGTTTGTTTTTCAGGTCGAAACATTGTATTCGACCTGAAAATCTCCCCCCGCCTCTCCCCAGTTTATCATTTCAGCAAGAAAAACCAAAAGGTTGTCATTTCAGGCTGACCTAAAAGGAACATTTTTTTGGACTTTTCCTTTTGACAACCAAACTGGAAAATCAATTTTTTGCCCAGCTCTACTTCCAAACAGTGTGATAAGCAGCAGTCGCAGCTCGTGCTCGGCGCGTGGTTTCAGTTTCATTCCTCCAGCCTCTGCCTCTGTTCTTGGATCAGGAGTGGATTTAAGAATCGAAGCCATTACTATTGCTGGTAACCTGTGAAATAAGAGTTCAGTAGAATGAAACGGCATGGGCATCGCATGGAATTGGCGTAGATAACACTGTATGGAACTGGCATAGCATAAGCATGGAACTGGTATAGAGCTGACAGCATGGCAAAGAAAATTGGTGCAAAATGCTACCAGATTAAATTGGTAGCATTTGACACCCTTTGGAAATGATTCCACCACATGTCAAGACAGTGGGAAAATTCAAGCCCAATCTGTCTAATATTTCTGCATTCTCGCTTTTCATGGGCATCCAAAGAGTTAACATGCCCCACTGTTCCAGATCTTAAAAAAAAAAAGAGAAGAAAAAACCCAAAACTTTTAATAAAAGTATTAGAGGAACCACAAATAGTGTTCGTTTTATGGAATTATGAGCTTAACCAAGTAAAAAATCTCAAATCCATGTGGAATTTTCTCTTCCTAGCGTAAGTTTTGTAAGCATTATTAGTTCTCTCTTTTTTTTTTTTTTTTCCCCAGTGAGCTTCATTCTTTGAAAAAGGAGTCACTATTGCGCCAGGGATTTAGGTGGCTTTTTGAGCTCAGCTGAGCCCTTTCTCTATTGTAACACAAAGGGATTTGTGTGTGTTCATGCCATTTCGAATGGGATCGATGGGGTGAGGTCAGGCAGTTAATAAGATAGATTTTTATTAATTCTGTGTCTCTGTCTCACCCACGTGCACCAGTGGCATCCCACTTGTGCCGCATAATGACCTTGTCTAATGTGCGCTTAGGGCCAGCACCAGGGGATGTGCTTGCTCTCTGACGCCCAGGGATTTACACGTGCAGCTCCTGGAACTATGAGATGGGCACACAGTGTCCTACTGACCCCTTTGTTTCTGTACCAACTAGTGTGGTGCCTCTCATGCATCGGAGTGCCATGCAGAGGTGGGTGGTCCAGAACACCTGGGTTCAAATCCATGCTCTGCCCCAGACAGCCCATGTGACCTTGGGACTTAGGCACCTAACCCCTATTGATTTAAATGGGAGTTAAGTGCCTAAACACCTTTAAGGATCAGGGCCCGTGTGCCGTAATTTGCCATCTGTAAAATGAAGATAATAGCACGTCCCTGCTTCCCAGGGATGTGGTGAGGATAAATATATTAAAGACTGAGACATTCTCCGGTACTATGGTATTGGGGACTATATGATCTCTATCTACCTAAGATAGATAAAGGTTACTGGGTAATGGTCAGATCTACCCACCACCATGAAAAGGTTCACCTTGCGGAAACCTGGTGGCTGCTAAAACCGATAGTTCCTTGCCACGATCACGGGGGGGGTTTGCCTGCAAAGACTTACTGGATTCAAGGGGCAGAAGAAAATCACAGTTAGTTTGGTGGTTCTGAGTGTTAAAGTTCTTGAACGACTGGGCAAGTGATTGTGTTCCCAGCTCTGGATAGGGAGTGGGGTCTAGTGGTTAGAGGGGGAGACTGGGTATCAAACTCTGGGGTTCTGTTCCCAGCGCTGGGGAGGGAATGTGGTCTAGTGGTTAGAGGAGGGGGACTGGGAGTCAAGACAGGCTCTTGCCACTGACTTGCTGTGTGACCCTTAGGCAAGACACTTCCTTTTCCTGTGCCTCAGCATCTGTAACCTCAAGTAGGATTAGATAACATAATTTACCTCGGTTTGGCGCTGGTGTGAGTGCTGCTGGAATCCTGTGTCCAGTCCTGCTGTCCACGATTCAAGAAGGATGTTGACAAACTGGAGAGGGTTCAGAGAAGAGCCACAAGAATGAATAAAAGTTTCGAAAACCTGCCTTATAGTGATAACCTCAATAAATTGAGCTTCTCGAGTCTAAGGGATGACTTGATCACAGTTTATGGGCTTGCCTACACGGTACCTTAGTCCGTACTACAGGGGAGTAGATTCTAAAGCACACCCGCGTGTTGCGCACTAACTGGCGATGTGGACTCGGCTGGCATGCACTAAAAGTTCCCTAATGCATGTTAACGTAGTACAGTTTGAAACACATTAATGTGCACTAGGGAACTTTTAGTGCGTGCCAGCAGGGTTCACATGGGTCAGTACACAATCTAGCGCCCCTCTATTGCAGACAATGGCACCATATAGACAAGCCCTATAAGTACCTACATGAGGGACACATATTTGGCAGTGGGGCTCTTCAATCTAGCAGACAAAGATATAACATCATGCAATGGTTGGAAGCTGAAGCTAGACAAACTTAGGAAATACGGTCAATAGTGAGGGCAATTAAGCATTGGAACAATTTACCAAGAGTTGTGGATTTTCCATCAGTGGCAATTTTTAAATCAAGATTAGATGTTTTTCTAAAAGCTCTGGTCTAGGAATTATTTTGGGGAACTTGCGTGGCATGAGTTAGGTAGGAAGTCAGACTAGATGATCCCAATGATCCGTTCTGATCTTGGAAACTATTAATGTAGGTCATCGTCCCTATCTTAAAAGGTGAAGCTTGTTTCATTAATGTTTAGAAAGCTGTCAGAGATCTTTGGATGAAAGGTACTTGGAAGCACAATGTGTTTTCATCACTATTAGGCTGATTCTGCAATGGGCTAAGTCCATCAACTTCCTTTATCTTCAGTGGGAACTGGTGTCACTTAGAACCTGGCCCAGCCTCTCAGGATCCAGCCCTGTCCCATCAGCGAGGATCCAAAGAAACTACATGTGTGTGAGGCATTAGACACTGTCAAGGCTGTTTGGGCATCTCTAAGGGATTTAGTTAACTTTTCGTATGTTTTTGGAACCAAGCGATTTCCCAAAGCACCTAAGTGAGCTGGAGCACAGGTCCCACTGACTTTCAATGAAACTTGTTCTCCTAACTCACTTGAATAATTTGGAAAATCCCTCCCTAGGGTGGTATTTCATTTTTCCCCTCGGTCTTCCTGTCTGCACACTAAATTGGCTCTATATGGGTATGTCTACACTGCACACTAAGCCAGGACTCTGACTCAGGTTTGAGCCCAAGCCCCCGCTCCCTGCTTCCGTCCACACACAGATCAGTCTGACTCAGGTCAGCAGGCACTCTGGCCCCAGGTCCTAGGATCCTACTAAAGGGGGGGTGGGTCAGAGCCCAAGTCCCACTGTGACTTGGATCCAATCCCTGTCACTGTGCAGTGTGGACACAGGTCAAGCCGCAGACCCAAGTCAGAAGGTCTGCATCACGCAGTATAGACGCGTTAGCACGACTGTGAAACCCGGGTCCAGCAATTGTAAACCCAGGCTTACAATGCAGTGTGGATGCCCCAATATGGGCAGTGTAGACATATCCTAAGTGTTTGGGTTGTTAGCAGAAGCGTGATTGCACTGAGCTGCGACCCCAGGGCTGCTAGGTGTCTGCTGAATGTGGTTTAACCCTTTGGAGACTGGGCATATGTAATCTACATCCTAAGCATTCGTTTTGTTGCCAGCCTGGATAAAACCCCAGCATTCTACAGGTTAATGTTCCTAATAGATGATGATATTTTTGGCCACTGCTAAGGGAGCCATTTAATTATTTTCCCCAAAGGGTTTTATTCCTTTCCATGATAAACCCTTATTCTGTGGGGCTGGGTGTGTGCCAGAATTTAATGCTCTCCAAGGTGCAGGTTACGGAAGGAGTTTGATGGATCTCTTGAGGCGGCGGCTGTGTTTACCTGGCCTAAAAGTCATCAGTACAATTGACACTAATCAGCCCTCCTCAGTAGGGAGGCCAAGGAGTGAACGGGCCCTGGAGGCTGGACTCCCTCTCACCCAATCAGAGCTGGTTCAGGCGCATTAGAGAGGTAGCGCAGGGAGCCGGTTACAGTGCTACTGGCTGTGCCGTACCCGCTCTGGAGATAGAGGGATTCAGTCTCCAGGAGCAGCCCAGGACTTCATGCGAGCGTTTCCACTGCAGGTTTCAAAGCTGCCGAACTGCAGGCCCTGCGTTTCCTCTCTCCTTGGGTCAGGAATTCACAGCTGCTTTAGCTGCGGGGAGCCAGCTCCTTCGCGGCGTGAGCACTACCTGCAAATAAAACCTTGGCAAGCCGAAACAGGAAACTTCATCTTCAGAGCCAAGCAGCCGTCAAGACTGTGTGGGCTTGGCTCCGGGAGTCTAACATGGGGAGAAAGCTGACATGCTAGATTGCCACGCCTGGGATAATGATGCTCGGATATTACACTTGTGGTGACAGTGTCTAGTCTGTTTAGGGTTGCCAACTTTCTAATCTCACAAAACCGAACACTCTAGCCCCCCCCCCCCTCCCCGAGGCCCCGCCCCTCATTCACTACATTTCCCCCTCCCTCGGTGGCTCACTCTCCCCCACCCTCACTCACTTTCACTGGGCTGGGCGAGGGGGTTGGGGTGCAGGAGGAGGTGAGGGCAGGGCTCTAACTGGGGGTGCGGGCTCTGGGGTGGGGGATGAGGGGTTCAGGGTGTGGGAGGGGTTCCAGGCTGGGGGAGGGAGTTGGGGTGCATAAGAGGGTGAGGGCTACAGCTGGGGGTGTGGGCTCTGGGGTGGGGCTGGGGATGAGGGGTTTGGGGTGCAGGAGGGAGCTCCAGGCTGGGGGGTGGGGCTGAGAGATTCGGAATGTGGGAGGGGGCTGCGGGTTGAGGCAGGGGTCTGGTGGGGGCTGCGGGGGTGAAGGCTCCGGCTGGGGGTATGGGCTCTGGGGTGGGGCCAGGGATGAGGGGTTTGGGGTGCAGGAGGGGTCTCTGGGTTTAGAGGGCAGCGACTTGGGACTCAGGGTTGGGGCACGGACTTACCTTGGGCGGCTCCCAGTCAGTGGCGCAGCGAGGCTAAGGCAGACTCCCTGCCTGTCCTGACACCATGCTGCGCCCCGGAAGCGGCCAGCAGGTCCGGCTCCTAGGCGAGGATGTGGGGGCCAGGAGGCTCCGCACACTGCCCGCCTCCGCCCCAAGCACACACCCCCTCCTAGCTCCCATTGGCTGTTCCCGGCCAATGGGAGTGCGGAGCCAGTGCTAACGGGGCGGGGGTAGCGTGCGGAGCCCCGTGGCCCCGCCACCTAGGAGCCGGACCTGCTGGTCACTTCTGGGGTGCAGCGCGGGGCCGGGACAGGTAGGGACTAGTCTTCCTTAGAGCCGCAGCACCACTGACCAGACTATTAACGGCCTGGTCGGCGGTGCTGACCGGAGCCCCCGGGGCCTCTTTTCGACTGGGATTTCTGGTCGAAAACCAGACCCCTGGTCACACAGAGTCAGTACAGATCATAAACTGTTTGGGGCTGGGACTATCTTCAGGGTGTGTTTGTACAGCACCTAGCGCAATGGGTCCCTGACCTCACTTGGGGCCTCTAGGTGCAACTGTCACACAAATGATAAAACAGAATAGGCCAAAGGTAGCAGGAACTCATGCTTCAGTGCAGAGGTCAGGAAGGAATTTTTCTCATAGAAAATTAGGGTTGGTAGAGACCTCAGGAGGTCATCTAGTCCAACCCCCTGCTCAAAGCAGGGCCAATCCTCAACTAAATCATCCCAGCCAGGGCTTTGTCAAGCCTGACCTTAAAAACCTCTAAGGATGGAGATTCCACCACCTCCCTAGGTGCTGGAATCTCACTTNTTTGTCAAGCCTGACCTTAAAAACCTCTAAGGAAGGAGATTCCACCACCTCCCTAGGTGCTGGAATCTCACTCATCTCAGTGAGTACTCCAGATTGTAAAGGGGCATTAGGGGGTGTCTTCTTCCTTTGAAGCAGTAGTGAGCAGATCGTCATCTGGTGTAAATTCTCCCAGCACCATAGGCAGGGTTCTGGACTGCAGGGGGGTGAGGGCACAAACCTTTTACCTTTGTGATCCGAAGTTGAAATCCTGCCTCTGCTCACAAGCGACAGTAAGTTTGAGCTGCTCATGCTATTGCCCTTGGGCACATCACAAAATTGCCACATGGTCAGAGGCAGAGGTGGAATAGCCAGGGGGTTGTGGATGAGGACTACAGAGCTACTTGTGTTAGGGAATCCAGGACTAAAGCAGCAGGGGGTGCTGCAGACCAGAATTATGGGTGTCGTCAGAGCTGTCCTGAGGGAGCAGCACAGAAATAGCAGCAGCACAGTGCAGGTCAGCATTAAGAAGCGTTGGCAGTGCTGGGTGGGGAGGGGCCAGTTCGGGACTCGGGGATATCAGCATTGCTGCATGAGATCTCATGACTAGACCATACCAGGGTGGTGCAGAACTGAGGGTCCCAGTACAGGACTGAGGTGCATTGGTCAAGGTCTGTAGCAGTGCACTTAGCAAATCTATTGAGGTTCCCCGGAATAGCGAGCGAATGTCCCTCATCTGACACAGTTCCTTAGCCCACCTGACGTGGTTCCCAGCTCTGGACCGTGTATGTGCTAACCCAGCTTGGTGAGAGTTTGATCATGAGCAATGTTAGCGAAACCGCTTGCAATACCCCTGTCTGCTTTCTGCTAGCATGGTCAGCGCTTAACATTGTGGTAGTTCCTAAAGCCCGAATGGCAGAGCACGCTGTGAGAACACCTACTGAAGCATTGCAGATGGGGGGGTGGGCCCGGGCCTGCCCACATCTAAAGGTCCCTCCCCTCAGCCTCAGGTGGGGAACCACCGGACCCAGGCATCGACTAAGCACGGGGGACGACTAATGAGAGTAGCCACTGCAATGCGTGGGGGACTGCATGATACTGGGACTGAAAATGGAAACTGAGAGAATGCAAATCTCCAGGTGGCTTCATATCTTGCCATCAGTGGGCTCTTGGCCAGCCTCAGTATGACAGGCATCTTACTCAGTGGCCATAAATCTCTTGGCCAGCAAATAATGTGACTGAGATGTACGTTAATTTAGCAGCCACTTTTGTAGCTCTGCTTAAAAGGATACAGAGTGGTCTAGTATTTAGAGCAGGGGATTCGGTGTTGGGACTACTGGGTTCTAATCCTGGTGTGGGGAAGTGTTTCCTAGCAGGTAGAGCAGGGAGGGGTGACTCCTGGGTCGTATTCCCAGCTCTGGGACGGGTATGTGACCTAGGGGTTAGTGCAAGAGAGTCATCGCTTGGTTGTATTGTGAGGCGGTGATGTTTGTGTCACAGCATCAGGTTGCGATAGTGTGAAAGACACAGGACAGTGATACCTTGTGAACATTACAGGAGAGCTAAAGCTGACCTATGGTGAGGGTTTATTAACGAATATCTGTGAAGAGTTTGAGATCAGTGGGTGAAAGGAGCTACATTGTGATAGGAAGAAAAATGCAACAAACCAGGACTTTTCCATTTCTGAATAATGAATCTCACGTTGATGCTCTTTAAAATATTCCCTGAATTTCTCCTAACTAAAGCTCTGCAGTATCTCTTGACTCGGTTCCAGTATAGCGCCCTCTCGGTTTTATGTATTTATTTAAAATACTATTCACTGATTGCCTTTCTCTAGTTTTAACAAACACCATTTTGTGTTCATGTAACATTTTTCATTCAAAGATCTCCAAGTGCCTTCCAAAGGGTGAGTAGCTATTATGGTTTCCCTCTGACAAGAGGGGAAACTGAGGCACCAGTAGGGTGACCAGATAGCAAGGGTGAAAAATTGGGACAGGGGGTGGGGAGTAATTGGCACCTATATAAGACCCAGCCCCAAATATCGGGACTGTCCCTATAAAATCGGGACATCTGGTCACCCTAGGCACCAGAGAGTTTGAGCTAATTTATTTTTAGGGTTGCTTCAGATTGCTCAGCCAAACTTGAGCCTGATTATCAGAGGCGTTACATTCCCGCAGCTCTCACTGTCTTGGGTGCGCTGCACTTCCTAATGCAGGCCGTGTTTTGTGTCAGGTTTGGCACAGAAAACTGAGGCATCCAGAGGCCATTCGTGGCTTGCCCAGATCACACATTAAATCCATGTTAGAGCTGGGACTAGAAACTGCATGTGCTCGAACCACTGCATTACACTGTCTCCTTCTCCTGCTGCATTAATAGCCTTTTGTTTGTCAATCCGCCTTCACAATCCATCATACGGCAATAGTAGTACAGAACAATAGCCACTGTACTTTTTCAATCACTTCCTGCAAAACCTGGGTGAGGTAACAGTAGCCTGTTGCCTTGCCCTGAATCAGACTTACACCACCCAGAATCTATTTCCTTTCTTCGCTGCTAAATGGGCGAATCCTGGGTCGGACACACAGACACAGACACACACACACAGACAAACACACACACACACACACACACACCTTGGTTCAAGAGCAATGAATCCCAGAATCCTAAATGAGCAGCAGAACTGCAGCGGGAAAGATTATCTAAATTAGTTCTCCCATTGGGAAAAAACCATTGAAGTGTGTCAATCTGCCTCCCCTTTGTAGTTTGGATCTCTAATCCAGGTAAATGCCAACCTAAAGGAGCTACTAGGGAGAAGGAACCACCAGGTATGTCCCTGACCATAGCCTGGATAATCCAGAGCTGTTTCCAGTATTTGCAGGCAGAATTAGCATATACTCTGTTGCTACTTTTTTTTCTTTTTTTTTTTAAAGCCCCTGTTGTCCTCTGTTCTTTCCCTCTGTCCCCACTGCAGTGACATGAGCCAAAATCCAAGTTGTACCAGTTAAAAGCTGCCAGGTTAAGCCCTAGACTGACTAATCCATGAGAATTCATGGAGCTGGGACTCTGCAAACCTGATTTAAAGGAACAGCAGCTTTATTTCCAAAATAAATACAGGCGCGTTGCCGAGAATTACTTGTGCTTAATTGGAGCACGAGTCATATTCCCAGGGAGCCTGCAGAAATCTGCTCTCATTCATTTATTTGTGTTACTCTTCATGATGAATGTTAAGAAACTGATGCAGAACATTAAAAGCAGAACAGTTTGGGGTTTTTTTTAAGGGAGGGAGCGTTGTCTAGTGATTGGAGCAGGAAGTCAGGACTCAAGGGTTCTTTTCTCAGGTCTGGTAGAAGAGCATGGTCTAATAGTTGGAGAAGGGACTGGAAGTCAAGACTCCTGTGGTCTGTTCCCAGATCTCGGAAGGGATTGTGGGTCTAGAGGTCGGAGCAGAGGACTGGGAATGAGAGCTCCTAAGTTCTTTTCTGCCACCAACTCACAGTGTGACGTCAGGTTAGCTCAGCATCCCAGTTTAGTCACTGCAAAATGGTATAATAGTGCCAATAGAGTTAATTAAAAAATGTCTCTAAAGCCCTTTAATCTCCTTGAATGGTGGAGGTGTGTTATAAATGCTACATCACTGGGGATGAAACTTTGCTTAGTCAGCATGCTGCATCCTCTCATTTGCCATTTCACATTTTCCTGATGCTGAAATCTTTCACCTAAATAGGTTAATTACATATTGGCTACATTATCACTGAAATGAATAGAGCAGGTTAAGGTTTTGGGAACTCTGATCACTATCAAGCTGATTAAATGAGTTTTCCAGTGTCCTACCGCGACAGGTGTACCAGGCCTTTTTTGCCCCATCACCGCCCTGACGCACTCCACCTAAAGGAAAAGCGTTGGCTGGGAAAGAGGGGCAATGAGTTAGACCTCAGAACGCTGCCACTCTGGTTCTGGTACCTGCAGAACCAACAAGACTTGGTCCTCCAGGGGCTAGAAGGGGAGTGGGAGGAGGTATTAGCCAATCAGGACCCACCAGGTGATATAAGAAGGCTTGCTTGCTTCTTTGTAGGGGCAGTGCTGGATGAAGCTGGGAGAGGAGAGGAGGTCCCCCTGGCCCTAACCCAGAACCCCAGGCCCTCAGAACCTAACCATCTAACTGCACCTTCAGCTGAAGGAGTACAATAAACTGGTTGTTTTGCCTTGAAGTTTAAGGGCTCAGGTGACCAATTTTGGGGGTTGAACTTTAATTGTTAAAGGATGAGCAAAGAGCTCACTGCACCAGACACCTTGCTCCAGGCACACTGTGACACCTGTCCTTTTAGTATTTGTTAGTTATATGCATAAGCACATTATTATTCCATAGATGCACATGGCACTTCACCAATAAAATGGTTTCCCTGCCTTGAAGACTTTACAATCAATTTTTTTGCATAGCAGCATAAGTATTATATTGAGAGAGAGAGAGAAAGAGGAGGGGGAGGACCTGATCCCAGCAGTGAGATTTACCAACCCGGCAGGTTCTGTTCCTCTTTCAGATGATGTGACATTAGGCAAATAACTTAACCTTTCTGCCTCCACTTCCTCATGTGTAATATGCAGACATACATTGCAGGGATGGTCTGAGGATGAATTAGTTAAATAAAGCACTTGGCAGGTGGAAAGTGCTATCTATGTACATGTGAAGCATTACCTCCCTTTAATAAAAAAGATCATTTAAAACCATATATGAATTGGACTCATGAAAGGAGTGCCTCGTATAACATAGTGCTAATACTGCTGGTAAAGCTCTTGCCAATGCACCACTACCCTGACCTAGGACTCTTCTAGATATCCCAGCCCTGAATCATGCTCTGCCAATGCCTCTCAGTCCTCAGCTGTTCCAGTCCTGGGCTCCTCCAAGCACCTCGGCTCTTACTGAAGCAATGGCTGCTAATCCAGTTTATTGCTGATAAATATATCTAACTGTAAAATGCACACAGGCTGTACAGCAGCTGCCCTGTGATAGATCTGTTCTGTTCAAGTTCTTACACTGTGCCCATCACCTTGGTCCTTGGTCACCTGATTGGTGCACTGTTTGGACAGATGTGCAATTTACCAGCCACGCGTTTGGACCCTGTACTGATCACAACTGTGGCTTTTGTTGTTTCAGGTGGATAAAGTTTGAAGAAAAGGTGGAAGAAGGAGGGGAGAGATGGAGCAAACCTCATGTGTCAACGTTATCTTTGCACAGCCTGTTTGAACTACGCACGTGTCTACAGACAGGGACGGTGCTCCTAGACTTGGACGGCTACTCCTTACCACAGATCATTGGTATTAACCTCTCAATGCAAACAGCGGTGGGGTTTTCTTGAAGTGGTTTCATTGGCGCGCTGAAGCCTTACCCAGAACTAGAGGAAAGTGTCACTCATCTCAGAGTAATTTGGTGGAAGGGAGGGTTAGTGGCATGTCAAATGGTGCACAGTGTAACCGACAATATCAAGTCTGATTCTCCACTTGTGTAGTCATTGACGTGTGTAAATAGTAAGATCGTGTAATGTAAATAAGACGACGATATGGGCCAGTGGCTATGGTGATGGACTGCAAATTTATTCTGTGTGAGAGGACGTTAGACCACTAGTGTAGGCCTAGGGAGAGCGGCGTTCAGTTCCCTGCTCTGCCGCAGACCTCCTGTGTGACCCTGGGCACTCAGTTAGGCCCAGATTTGTAATGATTCCAGACTCCTTGTTGTTTTAATGATATGTAGGTGTCACTGCACTCAGCATTGCAACCCCAAACTGATTTAGGAGCCCTTGTCTCACTTTCAAAAGGGATTAGGAGCCAATATGCCAATTATGTAGGCTCCTAAGTGCCTAAATCCCTTTTGAAAATGAGAGGCTCCTAAATCAATTAAGTATTGCAATGCTCAGCGCAGCAATGCCTGAATTCTGTTAAAAATCGGGGCCTTAGTCTCTCAGGGCCTCAGTTCCTCATCTGTAAAGTAGGGATAACAGTGCTGCTGTTGTGAGGATAAATACGTTAAAGTTTGTGAAGTGCATAAGCCCAGATCCTCAAAGGTACTGAGCTCTCCTGACTTTCATTGAAACCCATGGGAGTGAAGTCCCTAAACACCTTTGAGCATCTGGGGGCCAGATACGTAGCTAAAGTAGATTATTCACTGCAACTTTAAATCACTACCGCTCTGATATGTTTGCATTTGTCTTCCACTTTTCCGTGTTTACACCTTGACGCCTTTGCAGTCAGATGCAGTGAGGTTCTTTAATACATATCACTCCATTGTAATCCATCCAATATGAAGTTAGGCAATGAAGGGATGATGATGATGAGGTTGTTGCTAGATTAATTTCTGTTACCTGGTGGGTCTTATGCAGTGTAATTGTAGCCGTGTCAGTCCCAGGATATTAGATAGGATAGTACCTCACCCACCTTGTCTCTCTGGTGGGTCTTAGGCTTACAGCCCCCCCAAAAAAACCACATGCGTGTGTTGAGGAAGCTGTGACTAGTGGTTGGAGCTGGGACTCCTGGGTTCTGTTCTGAGACCTGCAGGTGTTAGTAAGGCTCTAGTTAATGTTTGCAAAGCATCCTGAGATTATATAAACCTGACAGGTGAGGAAAAGCTGACGAAAGCGGATGCAGTATTACATCAAAACTAACAGTGCCTTATGCTGGGTTTCGCTTTCCATTTTTATTGATAAATGTTCATTTCATTATGCTTTACATAATATAAGCCAGAAAGAATGCAACAGTTGTCGAGCAGGATACGTGGTATAGTTGAGAAATTAAGACAAAATTGATGTCTAATTTCTGTGCATCCATTAACTTATTTATTCTCCTTTGATTATATATAGTTACATACAAATGTCATTACATATAAATACACTAAAAGTTTTAAAAAACATGACCTGTGAGGAAAGGTTAAAAAAACTGGACATGTTTAGTCTTGAGAAAAGAAGATGGGGAGGGGGACCAGATAAATCTTCAAACATGTTACTGGCAGCTATAAAGAGGACAGTGATCATTTGTTCTCTATGTCCACTGAAGGTAGGACAAGAGGCAATGGGCTTAATCTGCAACAAGAGAGATTTACGTTAGACATTAGGAAAAACTTTCTAACTCTAGTTAAGCTCTGGAACAGGCTTCCAAGGGAGGTTGTGGAATCCCCATCACAGGAGTTTTTAAAAACAGGCTGAACAAACCCCTGTCAGGGATGATCTAGGTTTACTTGGTCCTGCCTCAGCGCAAGTGGCTGGACTTGATGACGTCTCAATCATTTCTGTGATTCTGTATACAGCAAGTGACTCATAAACGCAGCGGATTTGCTCTGCAAGATAATGAGAGAACGCACAATACATTTAGAACTCTACAGCTTCCTTTTTATTGTCCCTTTTCAGAGTATAACTACACGTTACACTTGAAAAGGCAGTGTAGTAGTCAGCCTTTAAGTAACAACCCACTGCATATGTTAAAACGTTGGCTCAAATTGTGCACTGTTACATGCTTAGTGTGGAGCTCGGTAGAGTTTTGCCATTCTTATTTATTCATCATCTCTCTGTTTGTTTGATTTATTATCTCTGGTGTGATGTACTTTTTAATTTAACTTTATGGGCCTTATTCTAATGTCACATAATAAGCAACTCCGTTGAAATCAATGGAATTTACGCTGGGGTAAAAAGAGAGGACAGCAGAATTAATTAACAGTATCAGAAGAGGTGACTCTCGGTACAAATAAAGGCTGATCTACCCACAAACCTGCACTGAAATAACGAAAGGAGAGAGTCCAAACTGATTTTTGTTATTTCTGTGCAAGTCTGTGTATAGATGAAAACCTAAGGCAGCTAAATCGGCATCACCAACCCATTCAGATTAGCTTAGCGTAGTAACTGCTTCGAAGGTGTAGACGTACTGCACGCTGGGATGGGTTTTTATCATACAAAAGCACCCTAGTGCCTTCTGTGAATCGCTACTGACCTCACTGATGCCCGGATATTGTGGTGAGAGCATACGGTTTGTTTTGAAAGTTTAGAGCCAGATCACGTAGCTTTGATTCTTCCCAATGGTGGGAGTTTTGCCTGCCCAAGAACTGCAGGAGTTGGCCCGTTAGGCAGAACGAGCTCGATTCTTCACTGCCCTGCTCCTTGTGCACCGCCATTGCCCACCTATGCAAAGTTAATGCAACACCCTGCTGTATCTGAATGGCTGCATTTTACACAGATATCACATGGGTGTAAATGATGACATACGGCACATGGCAAACGAGGATTGGGCACTACACCTTTAAGAAAAGGAAAGTAACGCGGCCCTGGTTCAACACTCCATTATACAGACAAAACCCCACGGGGAGCAAGGATATTAACTGTGATTTTTTTCTGAGTAAAGAATGAGCGTGAACTTTCCTGTGATGATCTGATCCCACCATATAGCCTCTACAGACCACGTAGAGTTTGTATGATGAGACTGCCGACAGTGGCATGAAGCCAATTTGCGACTGCTAGCAGCAAATATCTCCAATACCCGGTGATGGGACACTAGATGGGGAGGGCTCTGAGTTACTGCAGAGAATTATTTCCCAGGTGGCTGGCTGGTGGGTCTCGCCAACATGTCTAACTGAAGAAATTTTCCCCCAGGTCAGATTGGCAGAGACTCTGGGGGGGTTTCGCCTTCCTCTGCCGTATGAGGCACAGGTCACTTGCAGGTTTAAACTAGTGTAAATGGTGGATTCTCTGTAACTTGAAGTCTTTAAATTATGATTTGAGGACTTCAGCATAGGGGCCGACTTCCCCTCTGCCCGGTGGGTGCTCAACACCTCCCCTGTCCCCACCTCTTCCCGCCCTTGCACTGCCCTCGCCCCGCCACCATTCCACCCACTTCCCCCAAGTCCCTGCCCCTTCTTCGCCTCCTCCCCTGAGCGCGCCGCGTCCCCACTCCTCCTCCTAAGCGCCAACAAACCGCTGTTACGCGGGGGGGGGGGCGGGAAGCGCTAGGAGGGAGTGGGAGGAGCAGGGACGTGGTGCACTTGGGAGTGGGGGAGGAGGCGAGGTGGGGGCGGGAGGAGCTTGGCTGCTGGTGGGTGCGGAGCACTCACTAATTTTTCCTGTGGGTGCTCCAGCCCCGAAGCACCCACAGAGTTGGCGCCTATGGACTTTAGTAACTCAGCCAGAGGTGAGGAGTCTGTTACAGGAGTGGGTGGGTGAGGTTCTGTGGCCTGCGATGTGCAGGAGGTCAGATTAGATGATCATGATGGTCCCTCATGACCTTAAAGTCTGAGTCTTTGGCATGTGATGCAGTTCTAGAGTTTGCAAGGAGGGGGATTTTTTTTATTTTATTTTTTTTGCAACAGAACCTGCCATACCGCAGCCCAGCGAGTCATGCATGCGCTTCCAATGTCCTTCTTTCAGATGATGTTATTGAAAAGCAGATAGAGGATGGTCTGCTCAAGCCAGAGCTGAGAGAGAAAATAAGTTACGTGCTCCTGAGGAAACACCGCCACCAGACCAAGAAGCCGATCCACCGATCCTTGGCAGACATTGGCAAATCGGTCTCGTCCAACACAAGTGAGTTCACAAGATTCAGCTCACACATGGCTGTATCCCAACGTCCTTATTCCTTTTTTTTTAACCCAGGCTAAACTTGTGTTGCCGTCTACCTTCAGTCCTTACTCAGGCCCCTAAAATGCACTCCTTCTACAGAGGGCTAGCACCTGTCCTATGCTCCATTTACAGCCCATTCCAGCCCTGTGGCTCAAATCCGCCAATCTGCTCTGCCTGTATGAATACCTACGGGCTTCATTGGGACATAAGCAGCATGCAGGGCCATGCTGTTCCTCTACACTTCCCCTTGAACACAGACTTCGGGATTTCATCCAGTACGTTCTACAACTCTTATGCCGTATGTGAAACGTGTAGATAAAAACAAAGTTGGGGGTTCTTAGATTCGTAGAGCTTAAGGCCAGAAGGGACCGTGACATCATAATAGAGAGCGATGGATGGAACCCACAGGAGCCCAGAAGGTGGCACAGGGAATTGGTAAAGGAATGTAGAGTCTACGTAGCTGCGTGACTGGCCCCTTTATGAAGGAGCAGCACACAGTGCAACCTGTGAGTGATTACCTGCTACTCACTTGGGCTTAAGGGAAGGCACCTGGGCCTTAGAAAGAGGGAAACAGGGCGAGGAATGTGGGGGCAGAGCGAAGCTGCAGAGACTTGGGCGATGTCTACACTACACAGCTTTTAGTGACATGGCTGTGTCACCGCAGCCGTGCCGCTAAAAGTCACGCAGTGTAGCCGCTGTTTGTTGGCAAAAAAACTTCTATCCCCAGCGAGCGGCGTTTGCGTTGTCGGCAGGAGAGCGCTTCTGCCGACGATGCGCTGTTCACACTGGCACTTGTCGCAGCGAAACTTTTGTGTTTCACGGGGGGGGTTGGGGGAGTTGTTAACACCTCTGAAAGACAAGTTTTCTTGTTCAGTTGCCAGGGTAGACATAGCCTTAGAAGGCTCCTGCAGAGAGCAGAAAGCTGGGACTCTCCCCAGGATTGAATGTTGTGAATTGTATATACATAAATTACAGACAGCAGGGGAATGTTTAAAGGACTCAGGCCTGGTGGAATTTATCTAAGGAGCCTTGAGGAGAGTAAACTGAGGCAGGGCCTCTGCACAGCCTCGCTTGGCCAGAAGGGGGCGCTACAGGGCAGGCCCAGCCTTTTACAGCCTATAAAATCCAGGTTATCCATTCAAATCCTTCTGAGGTTGTTCGTAAACAAAAAACATTACTTGTCTGACATTGGTTTGTGTGAAGCAAGCTGGTGGTCTCCGTAGACGTCCCCATCACAGTAGCATCACCCTGTGGGGCTGTAAATGGCACCTTTGGTGACCGTTCCAGCAGAGAGGCCGAAGGCTGGACGGCGCATTGAAAACTGATCTCCATGTCAGGGCGAAGGCATCCTGGCAGGGGGCTGTGCTGGAAGCTTCCTCTGATGTGGTATGCCACTGGGTTGCTTGCTCTATAGAACGAACCCAGTCTGTTGTGTGATTGTTTCCTGTTTTTAGCCATTTTAAAGGGGGATTTCTGTTTCCAGTCTAGGATATTAACTTAGGTTCAAATGGGAGGCACTTTGGTGGAATCTTGGATGTAATGACCTTAAGTTGTCCACTCTCTAGACTAACCTAAAGTGCAAACGTAAGGTTTCACTGCCGCACATCAGATGTAATCTCCGGTAGCCTGCTCTCCCGGCATGCATACTTTCATTGACTTCAGCGAGGCATCCATGACTCTGGGGAGAGCAGTGTAGCAGAACGGAGATTCACCCAACACCTCCGAGCAGAACTTTGCTCATAATTTAGTGATTTCTAGCCTGGGTGTTTTTGGCTGTGGTTATTACTCCTCATCGATGTTTACACTGCGGGTCGTTTCCCATTTAGGAGTAATAAGTCGTTGGAATGAATATTGACAACATATAGGAAAATACAGGGGCAGATTGTTTACCCACAAAGGGAGTTCTGCTGTTCACTTCAGTGGGTGCTGAGTTGGGTCCATTATTAAATTGCAGGGAAGATTGTTATTGCTGCTGTTCTAGCTGCTATTCATCTTCTTGCTTCAAGCCTAGCAGCAATAAGTAGAGCTGGTCAAAAAAAATGTTGACAGAAGTTTTTCATTGAAAAATGCCATTTAATCTAAATTTTTCGTGAGAACACGTCGATTTCAACAACATTTTTTCAATGGGAAAAATGTCAAAATGAAGCTTTTTTTTTTTTTATGTCAAAAACATTTTGAATCAAAGTTCAGTTTTGTTTTGACTTTTATAGTCTAAAATAGAGATTTTAATATATTTACATATTGTGTGTAGAATATTATGTATATGTTATATTTAACATTTAATATAATGAAAAAGGCCAAATGTTTTGATACTAGCAATGTTTTTGATACTAGCAATTCTCATTTTGAGGACATTTCGGGGATTTTTCAGAATGTTGGAACTTCTTGTGGAACGCAGATTTCAGTTCCTGACCAGCTCTAGTGAGGAGTTCTTTGTCACAGGACAAGATCCCACCCTGGCAGCAGCATTGAATTAACACCGGGGAGTGCTGGATCTCCATAAACGCTTGCAATGCAGCTGTACCATAAACAGTGTCTGTATTGAAAACGGCCCCTTCTTAATCAAAAGATCTATTCTCTGGGTCTCATCCTGATCTCCTTTACACCAGTGTAAATCAGGAGTGGCTCCAGTGAAGTGAATGGATTACATCCACCGTGTAAGCAAGATCAGAATCAGGCCCTCTTGTGTTTATTCAGTATTCTGTCAGCTCTTTTTAGGCACGAAGATGTGTTTGTACTAATTTTTGCTCGTGAGTCCTGCAGATAGGGTGACCAGATGTCCCGATTTTATAGGGACAGTCCCGATTTTTTGGGTCTTTTTCTTATATAGGATCCTATTACCTCCCACCCCCGTCCCGATTTTTCACATTTGCTGTCTGGTCACCCTACCTGCAGAGCCAACACAGCTATGAGAGAGTGAGCTTCTACCTACTGCAACCCAAGTCCCCTGGTATATGTCAGAGTTCAGGGCAACTGCCCCTGTATTCCCGCTCAGTGGTCCAGTCAAGGGCACCCACTCTCAGGCCATCCCCTTTTCCCTGCCCCTCTTTGTCTCCCCCTCCCTCCCTTCTGACCAGGGTATCTCCCATCTGCACAGTACCCTGCCTTCACCATGTATTTCCCACCACTGGCAGGTTGCCCAAGGACATTGCTTGCTTGCTCTCCAGAGATGGTTAACAGGTGTAATTGCTACAAGGTACCACACAGCACTTCCTATGCAAGCTTGCTTCATTTTTAAGGTAAAAAGGATTACAGAGAAATGATATTAAAACAATCAAGGAATCTGCACGCTTGCTAATAAGCTTACCAAGCATCACCCGCACCCTCTCATGGAAGCTGGCAAGAGTCGTCCTTCAACCCCAACCCAAGGGGATTCCTTTGTGGTCACAAGTTCAGCACAGCTTCAGCTCAGAGCAAGCCTCAGGAGGCTCAGTCCTTTCGACCCTACCCTAGGGATTGGGGCCCTCCATGTGTCAGGGGTCCTGTCCATCCACTGGATCATGCAGAAGGCTATTTATCCAAACCCCTTTTTTCTCTCTTGGTCCCTGCTGGAGACTCCAGTTTGAATTAGTATAAGCCGGGGGTGGCTTCAAAGGGTTGATAACAGAGGAAGTTCATTAACATCCCTCCTTCCCTACTAGAGAAAGTACATACAGTGCCACAGTAACACACATTTTTAATACAGTGTGCCCCAAAGGTATTAGCCCTAATTCAATATGGTTTAATTTAATATAATGAAGTTTATCTTAATTCTAGAACGGTTCTTCAGGATATTATCAGTCTGTCACACACCATGCCAAGTTCTATCGCCTTGCTCAGTTTCTCTCCTCAACTATAACCATGGTATCTGAGCACAAAGGCCAGTTGTAAGTCGTAGAGCTTGTATTCACACTGTGTGATGCTCCTCCTTGTGCAGAGAGGGCCTGTGCACCAGTCGAATGCCACTTCAGGCCTCAAAATAGGGCTTAAATGGGACTAAGGTAGTGGCATAAGTCTTGTATTGGCCCTCTGCACAGGGATGAAATTCACCCACCAAGGAAAATATTAAAAATACCCTGGCAGAAGTAAGACTGTTCCTTCCTAATAGAAAAATTACTCTGCCTGGGCCAAAAGTGGGCTGCTGAATTCCTAGCCAAGCTTGCAGAATATCAATAGGTGTGTAAAATCTATCCAAGTTAAGCACTGGACAATTAATTTGCCACCCGAGTTTCAATACCTGAAAATGGCAAGCTGTATTCATTGATGGTCACACACACACATTTGCTGACAGCCTCATTATGTACATGTATGTGATCTAAATGCTCTCTCCTTCTCAGATCGCAGTCCTGTCCGGAGCCCAGCAGCAGGGGCCAGCTTCCACCGCTCCACCGAAGATCTTAGAATGAGACAGAACGCAAATTATGGACGTTTACGTAAGTTGAACAACAGCTACTTACTTGTTTAGCGAGGCAGCAAACAAACACCTGGTTGGGAGTCTGTACTCCTGAGTTCTAATCCTGGTTATTTGGCAAAGCACGTAATCTCTTTGTAAACAACTATTTCCTAGAGCAAGAAAGCGAGAATGGTCTACTTGAAAATCACTTTTCCATCTGCCAATGTTGCTCTAAGTAAACTCTAAAATTACTATGATTGAAAGAGATTAGAGAAAGATGGATGCCACTTTATCCCATGGTGATTGTAGTTACAGTGCACTTACATTGCAATTGCAGCATAGTTACGCTGTGGCTATGATTTTCAGTAACTTATTACAAGTAATTCAGATCACTGGAAGGGGAACTGCATTACAGACTCCCTTGTTGTTACATCTCTGGGTGTTCAGCTTATTACATCGCTTTTTGGAGCCCAGGTGTGTTTAGCTACATTTCAATTACACTGCAGTTATCCTCAGCCTTGTAGTTCTTCCATTTTTATGCATTGGTGGCAATTATAGGTATCAAAAAGCATAACTACAGTGTATTGCCAGGTAGCACTTATTGCAAAGTGTCATTTAAAAATTAAAGGTTTTTAAAATTACAAATCATCGCTTTGCAGCAAGCCCGGAGCAAGGGGCAGCACAAAGTTACGCTGCTTCAGGAACCACGTTCTGACTTAGAGTCACAGTCTGTGACAGCTGGGTAGTTGGCACAGACGACCTCCCCCTCTGTACCTTACAACTCCTTATCCTGCTACGTAGGGGTGTAGGGCAAGTGACAATCTCAACCTGAGATGAAAATGTTGGCGTTTTTCAGCCTGCTCAGATTACTCTAGTGGGTGTAATTCACATTGAAATTAAATTACACTGAGGCGAAGGGCTGGATTCACAAAGGCATTTGGGCATGGTGATGCTGAGCATCGCCAGGCTTAATTTTTAAGCACCTAGAAAATCACTGTGAATCACAAAGCCTGAGTTAGGCTCCCTGTACAGTCAAAGGGGAGAGGCAGGCACCTCAGAATGGGGTTCACAAAAGCCAACACGCTGGAGGCCAGGTGCCAGTTAAGTTAGCCAGTGGGAGATGCCAAGGATGCAAGAAGCCGGGGTGGGCAGGGGAAGGTGGATCATCAACAGCAGGGAGACTGGGGGTCTCATCTCCCAGGTGAGTGCTGTAGCCACCAGGCTACTGAGTCATTCTTGTCCTTGCGCTCTCTGGCCCAATTACTCTTAATTATGTATTCACAGTGGAACAGCTTTGACGGGAGAGACTGAGGCAGCCCCACATCAGAATATCCCATAGCTCAGTGGTTAGGGCACTCCCTTGAGAAGTGACCGGTCCCACTTCAAGTGGAGGGGGGACTTGAACCAGGGGTCTGCCACATCCCAAGTGAGCGGCCTCACCATTGGGCTAAGACGCAAGGGAAAGGCTCTCCTCCCCTGTTTTGTGTGAGCTCAATAGACCTGTTCAGGGCTCGCCTCCCAGATGGGGGCCCACAGGTGATTTAGGTGGAGGAACACCTCGTCCGCTGGTTTGTTCATCATGCTGAGGCTCAGGTGTCCGGATGCCTAGCATGAGGCTGCAGACCTCAGATACGCAAGCACCTGGGGAACTTTTCCTGCAAACATTTAGCTATCTACCGGGGTTGGTGGCAGCTGAACAGGGCTTTTGTGAATCCCGGGGGTGGGGGGATGATTGTGGGATTAAGGTGCCTAAAGTGGCAGTTCAGTGCCTAAATTCTTGTGTGAATCTAGCCCCAAATATTTATGTGATGGCCGGGGTGTTGGCCGACACACTGGGGATGGAATCAGGGACCTCCAGATAGAAAAGCGTGAACTGCTACAGGATCCCTTTCTGGTGTCTGTATCAACTCCTGTTCTCTGTGGATCACCGTAGAGGGGGACTTGATACACACATTCACCAGTGGGTTACACTTAGTCAGGAGAAAGCGTTGTTGAGAGGGGTGAGAAATGAATAAAAACAGAGTAAGGACTTTAGGATTTGGCCATCAATCTGCACCACAACCCTCAGGCAGATGAATACTACTGTTATGGATGATGGTGGAGTGACCCATGAGGTATAAAGCTTTAAAGAGAATCGCAAGACGATAGAACAAGAAAAAACAACCAAAATGCCTAGACTAACAAGTCATAATTATTTGTAACTGCTTCAGCACTGGTCTACATTTAAAATTTAGATCGACCTAGCTGTGTCGCTCTCGGGTGTGAAAAATTCACACCGCTGTGTGCATAGCTAAGTTGACCTAACCCCTGATTCTTCCATCAACCTAGGTACCACCACTCGAGAAGGTGGATTAACTACATAGATGGTAAAAACGCTTCTGTTGATGTCGGAAGCGTCTACACTACAGCTGTACTGCAGTAGACATGCCCTATTGCTCCCATTAGCAATCCCACCAGATTAAAAATGGCAGCTTCCAAATGAATTGGAGAATTTCGGCTGGAAGCTAGCGCCCAGCTCTAGAACTCGCTTAGCTCTGAGCTGGTTCGTCTAGTCTAACTAAGCTGTTCTGTTCAAGCAGTAGGATTTGAATTTTTTTTTTTTTTTAAATCATTTGGTTCCAAGATCCTAATAGGAAGTAATTAAAGGCAGCCTGTCAACTTTAAACATGCACTTGTTGTTACTGTAGCTTCTGTGTGCTTCATCTGAGATCAGGACAGCGTTGCGCTAGGTGCTGTATAGATACGTAATAAAAGACAATCCCTTCCCCAAAGAGCTTACAATCTAAATGCATGAGACTGACAAACAGTGGAAGAGAAGAATTATTATTGTCCAGATGGGGAATCAAAGGCACAAGGACACTAAGGGCCAGATTTAAAAAGAGAGTTAGCTGCCTATCTCCCTTTAAAGTTCTGGTCCTAAATTGGTGGGCCGTGGTCAGGCAAGACTCTGTAGGAAAACTGGGGACTGAACCTAGACCTCCTGAGTCAGGCCAGCTGTCTGAAAATGTTCTACAGGCTATTTTTACAAGTCACATTTAAAATTACTGTAACTAAAAGAAATTAGGGGAAGGGAATCATTTGGGTTTTTTTTTTCCAGATTGCTTACTTTGAATATTTGGCAGCACTGTGTTTCAGTTTGAGTCAATTTCATTATTCACCCTGTATTTTCTGGCAATTGGCTTCCCCTTTTGGGTTTTGAAGAGAAATATATTTTGAAAAATAGGAAATTGTAAAACCACAAAATCGAGGCAGAGGGACTCGGGGTGGATTGTTGATTAAATCGAAACCATGTCAAAAATGAGTTTATCTAGCCCTTGAAGAAGAGGGGGAAAAAAAGCTTTGAGTAACAGAATTAATCCCTTCGCCTCCTCTTATTGCTAGGCATTCGTGGCATATGATATCTTGATTTTTGCTGCATGTTTCCTGGAAATTGATAGCTTGGTTATACTTTGAGAGAAGTGGCTTGTCACCCCCAAAGGGGACTGTGTGCAAAGCTTTCATTAACCACCCACTGATTTTACATATATGAACTCTCCTGGAATTGCAGCTTCGCACAGACCTTGAGAAAGTCCTGATGGGAAAAGATGGAAGCTGGGGCAACGTGTCACAGGAAGAGGGTAAAGGGACCCAAAAAATGGAGCAAAATTCTGCCCCCCAGATCCATCCATGCCATACCCATTAACTCAGCGGGAGTTGTAAATGCAAATGTGATGGCAAAATTTGGCCCATGCAGTGTAAGAGATAAGTGTCAACACGTGGCCAGAATCTGATCCTAGTTACACTGGTATAAATCTAGTGAACTCCACCAGGGTAACTCTGTTCTGATCACATTTATGCCATGTTAAATCTAGAGTTAGTCACCAGATTTATCTTGTTGTAAATGGGACCAGAATCTGGCCTATTCTAGAAATGAACAGCGCTAGAGGCAACTCAGGACCCCATTCTCCTTTTCAGCAGCTTGTGAACCACACAGGTGAAGGGCACAATATGGGCCTGTGAAGCTGTACATAGAAGGTTTGTGGCCTCTAAATGTTTCTTACCGTGTCTTTCCCTTGTGCTTTCTTTAGGCCATGCGCAAAGCAGAAGCATGAATGACATTACAGATACTCCAAGCACAGATCAGGTAGTAAGTTCTAAAAGCCTTTTGTGGACCAAGGTTTTCTGTGTAACGTAATGACCGACGGCCTCTCATTACGAGGGGGGAGAAAAACAAATATCTGCTGTTATACTCTCATCCATAAACCGTAAATATGAGCGGCCTCAAAGCGGATTGTGTTCACGCAGGACAGGTGCAAATATACGTACTTCCTATGTTTAGCAGCATTCGGTGTCTAATTTTAATCAACAATCTGCATCCGTGATGCCCTGTCCCCAGCCAATCAGGACCAAGTTGTTACATACCAAGAGGTCGATACATTGGAATGTAAGACTCACAGAGCTGACCTAGTCCAGTATTCTATTCCCAACTAATACAAGATGCTTCAGAGGAAGCAGCAAAAAATCTTTGTGGTGAATGTTTACAGAGTAATCTGTCCCCAGAAGATGATTCTTCCTATCCCCCGTCACTTAGTGGTTGGTTTATGCCCTGAAGATGGTAAGTTCACATCCCTTATGGATTTTCACTCCTAATAGGATGTTCTCATCCCTACATAAATGTCTAATCCTTTTATTAATCCTACCAAACTCTTGAGCTCCGTGAGCCAAGCTGACACCCAATGAAAGTGAAAGGCAGCAAATTTAGAAGTGTTTAAAAGGAAATTCTTCTCTACACAATTTAGAATTACCCTGTGGAACTCGTTGCCACAATACATAATTGAGGCCAACAGCTTGGTAGAATTCTGAAGAGGATTAGACATTTATATGGATAACGAGGACTCCACAGTTACAGTAAATAGAATTTTTTTTAAAAACAATTATCTGAATCTTGCCAAGGAATTGTCTCAGGAATACCCTGCAACAATGAGTTCCGCAGGTTAATTTGTATACTGAATACACATTCCTGTGTTGCCATATTCATGTCATGGGTACAGTGAACAGTTTGGGGGTAACTTGAGTTTCCATATTTATTATTATTCATTTGTATTCATAGCACCTAAAGACTCTGATTGGGACCCCATTGTGCTAAGCACGGTACAAACAAATAATAAAAAAGATGGTCACTGCCTTGACGAGCGTAGAATTGAAGTATACAAGAGGCAGATACAATAAACAGATGGAGGGAAGACACAGAGCCAGTGTGATAAGCATCGATCGCACCAGCTGCAGAGCCATTTTAAAATGTTTAAACATTATTTAAAAATCAAAACCACTTCCCTGCTCTGTGCTTCAGTTTTAATATCACTGGCCTGTCTCCCTGGCGCTTAGTTAATATTTGTTGAAGCCCTTTGAGATCCTCAGATGAAACTTTGACTACAGTGTGTGCTGGGGTGAGGACAATGTGTCCTTCTGACTGATCCTCTGGGAATAGAAAGGAGTTGTATCCAGGACATGGATTGTACTGAGGGTTGATGTGTCAAAGGGCTTCTCTGCGTTCAACATAAGAGGCCCATGTGAGTCTCGTGTCGTTATTGATGGAGTGGAAATGCACAGACTTCTAATTAACGTATTTAATACATGTATTGATCTCTGGTAACTCAGATGACATCAACCCTGGAAATAATACCTGTTCCAGATTCAGGGCAGCAAGAAAAAGCAGGTTAGGGGTATGAAAACACAGCAGAAATACTTTTGTAGGGAGGACACTAGAGTCTTGGGATGAGGAGAAAAGCTCTTGAAAGCTTTGGGAGGAAATAGAGCAAGTAATATCTAAATAAAAGAGGAAGCAGGGTGTGGGTGGGAAGGATAGATAGGGTTGTAAAGAGGTGGGGTTGTTCGAGGAATATAATAGAGATGAAGACAAGGTGGCATATTTAGGAATATTACTAGTCTAGGGATGAAAAAGCAGGAGATCATGAGGAAATAAGAACTTAGTAGACGGTCATGTTTTTCCATACACAAAGAGCAACCCATCTGCCTGACTTTTTTTTGTTTGGATTAAGTGAAAGCAACAAACAAGAAAGAACAAAAATCATGTCTTCAGGTAAGAGCACAGTGTGTATGCCTCTTCTGTAATATTCTGCATCAGTATGACCGTGCTTCTGCAATGTGGTATGGAGTGCTATCAGGCTCTCTTTGCTTGTCACCACTGCTATGTTTAAATGCAGGTGAAATTCCCATTAATGTGGTGTGCAACGCACAAAAATGACTCTAACACAAAGGCAATCTGATGAAACATGGATACTGCTCTCACTTCTCTCTGTGTCCAGGTCTGGCTGGTATGTTCCAGTTTTGTTAATTAGAAATCTGTGCTGCTTCACCCAGTCAATAACCACCAAAGTGAAACTACCATGGGCTTTTTTTTTTTCTGCCCTTCCATCCATCACATTGAAATTCTTTAGCTTACTAAAGCTCAATTTGATCCTGAACATGACCTCAAAGCATCATCTTCCACATCGAGGTCATCAGGAAGGGACACGCTGTTCCTACCTCAGATTTGTCTGCACCCCTTCACAATTTCATTGACCCTGCACAGATCTGGGATTAAGCTCAAATAAGTCACAGGGACACTAGTGAAGGCTGAGACTCTGTTTCAGAGAGGGAGTATTTCTAGTGGTTGGAGCAAGATATTGACAGTCAGGACTCTTGGCTTCTATTCTCAATTGTAGAAAGGATAGTTGTTTGTTGGTTACAGTAGGTCACTAGGAGTCAGAACTGCTGTCTTCTTTTCCCAGTTATGGGAGAGATTATTGTCTAGTGGTTAGAGCAGAGCGCTAGGAATCAGGAATACTGGCTTCTATCCCTAGCTATGTGAAGGAGTGTTACGTAGAAGTGAAAATAGGCACTGACCATTGGGACTCCTGGGTTCTTTTCCTGACTTTGCCACTGATTCACTGTTTAGCTTTCGACAAATCACTTAATCCCTGGGTGCACAGTTCAGCCATCTGTCAAGTGGGTAAAATATTCCACGGGGTTGTTGTAAGATTTAATATTTGAGGTAGTGTTTTAAAATCCTCAGATAAAAGTTCCTGTATTAGTGCAACGTATTCTTACCTGTGGAATATGGCTACTCACCTGTCATTTATTCCTTTGCTTCACATCATCCTGAACTGCCATTTCCAGAAGTAGATAGATAGATAGATAGATAGATAGATATTGATCTTCTGAACAACAAAAATGCTGATCACTCCTTTTCTTTTTAATGGAGCAAATGGTACTGCTGGAACAAAAAGCTACAGACAAATATAGGCACAATAGTTTTAGATTAGAATCCCTTATCTGAGACCCTGATATAGGCACCTCCAGAAATGACAGCTCAGGATGACATGAAACAAAAGGCTAAATGACAAGTGATTAGCCACATTCCGCAGGTAAGAACACTACTTTTCACTAATACAGCAATTTTAAACTAAGGATTTCAAATACTACACACACATCATTGTAGTAACTCAACACTTCAGCAGGATGTTTGCCAATTGGTCCTAAAAATTAACTTAGGAGCCATACTCTTTGTGTGAAGTGTTGTGGGTTTTTTTTTTCCAAAATGTTATAATAATCTGTTTGTGGAATTTTTGAGTTACAAATTGTATTTACAAAAGTAAGTTTGTCAGTATAGGAGAGTGGAGTTCATAGAGTCGGGTTGTTCATACAGTCATGATATGCTATGACTTCATAGCAGCATTTATTATTCAGTGGAAATTCTATCATTGCTCTAATATTGAAGCCTGCTGTCGTCACAGCTATTATCGTTCTGTCATGTAAAGGAGCGCTGGAATTTTTCATTTCCTTGAACAGTGTGTTTAAGCACCTATATAATCAGAGATCAAATGGTTATAGATTATTACTGGATTTTCCTCCTTTCCCTGGTTTTTGAAAGATTGAATCCTGAGCTATTTAATCAGTCCAAATTTTCACTGGCTAGTGACCAGGGTTCTAGTCCTACCTCCGTGTGTGCTCATGCATATACAAGTGGGGGGGGATAGCTCAGTGGTTTGAGCTTTGGCCTGCTAAACCCAGGGTTGTGAGTTCAATCCTTGAGGGGGCCACTTAGGGATCTGGGGCAAAATTGGTCCTGCTAGTGAAGGCAGGGGGCTGGACTCGATGACCCTTCGGGGTCCCTTCCAGCTCTAGGAGATAGGTATATCTCCATATATTATAAGTGTATACTTTTGGTACAGCATAGAAATTGTTAATGGAAGCACACGATTTGATACAAAGTAGTGATTGGGACATGCTTCACCTGACATGGGGAGTGTGTGACACACCATGTCTGCTTGTTCAGGCTGGATCCACCGAGAAGATAAAAGCTTACTACTGCTACCAGCTGAAGGATTGAATATGGACTGCAGGATTTGGCTCACAATGTGTATTTTTAATGTGCTCTGATTCCATATTATGGCTTTAAAACTTTGGCATTTGATACTGAGAGTGGGGAGGAGCCGGTACTTAAATACTTGTGAGGCGCAGATATTTGCTCTTGACCAAGATGATGACCCGCTAAAGCATCCTGGAAAGCTGTTCATGAAGTTGGCATTGTTCGTTTTAAATCCATTCTAGGTTTATTTCCATTCCTGGCGTAGGATAAGAGAGCGTGCAGTTGACTTTAATCTAATATTCATTTTGGAGCTTGGAGCTAAACAACTGCTGTTAGGATGAGCTGCACCTTGAGAAAGTGTAGTTTGAACGTTTGTCATATGGGTGCCCTTCCAGATATATTTTATTTGATTGTCCTCTCAGACTTCTAGCTCTAGTCTTAAAATTCCCTCCTGCCCTGTAAGGTGTATTCCATTGTATTACACTGACTTCCTGTTCTGCCATAATTGCCAGAGAACTGGCAAGACTCAACATTGACATTGCAGCTCTTAGTGAGACCCGCCGGGCCGATGAGGGTCAATTACAAGAGGATGGAGGTGGCTACACCTTCTTTGGGAAAGGAAAGCCACCCGAAGAGAGACGCAGTCACGGGATTGGCTTTACCATCAAAAATAAGATTGCCAGTCAGCTTGTGGAGCTTCCCGTGGGGATCAACGAGCATCTCATGACTTTTTGGCTCAAGCTTAGCAACAGCCAATATGCCACAATCATCAGTGTACACGCCCCAGCACTCGATGATGAGGGCGACAATAAGGAGCAGTTTTATAGCACACTCGATGCAGTCCTCACAGCCACACCAAAGGCAGAACAAACTCATCCTCCTGGGAGATTTCAATGCCAGAGTCGGACGGGATTCCCAATGGAGAGGCACAATAGGCAAAGAAGGGGTGGGAAATGTAAACCCCAATGGTATTCTCCTCCTCAGGAAATGTGTGGAGCATGATTTGCTAATCACAAATGCCATCTTTAGGCAGAGTAACAAATTTAAGACCACCTGGAAACATCCTCAGACCAAACACTGGCACCTCCTTGACTGTTATAGTCAGAGCCCGAGACTACACCGACGTCCGTATAACACGAGCTATGAGAGGTACCAATCGCAGTTGGACAGACCATTGATTAGTAAGATCCGTCATGTACCTGCAGCTCGCTCCACCACATCACAAACACCCAAAGACTAAGCGAAAGCGGTACAATGTCAAAGCACTTCAAGACCAAGTCAGCTGCAGGACGTTCCAGCAACATCTGTCGGAGAAACTCTAACCTTCCTGACAACATCATTGACATTCAAGAGCACTAGAATCAATTTAAAAGCACCATTCACAATGCATGTGCTGAAACCATTGGGTATTCCATTCATCGGCACCAAGACTGATTTGACTAAAACAACAAGGAAATCCTAGCGTTAATTCAACAGAAAAGAAATGGATTTTGTAACTGTCAAAATGATTCCTCTAACCAATGAAAACATGAGGCCTATCACCTGCTTAAAGCCAAAGTCCAAAGAAGGCTACATGATAGCAAAAACAAGTGGTGGCAAGAGAAGGCCTGTGAGATCCAGGGTTTCGTAGACCAGGATGACCATAAGAAGCTTCTTTCAAGCAACAAAAGCTCTATATGGGCCAAGCTCCAAAGGCCCAACCCCTTTACGTTCTCAGGATGGCTCCACCCTCCTCAAGGACGATGCAGCCATTAAACAATGCTGGAAGGAGCACTTTGAGAGCTTACTAAACCGTGAATCCACAGGTCTCTGAAGACACCATTGAGTTTATTCCGCAATGCTCAGCAATGGAACACCTTGCTGATCCCCCATCTTCTGCCATCTCTCAGACAAAAAAATCGCAAGGCACCAGGCCCAGACGGCATCCCAGCTGAGGTTTTTATAGCTGGTGGAACAATGCTCCAGCACAAACTTTGCCAACTCCTCAACAAAATCTGGACCTGTGAAGAAATTGCGCCTGACTTTAAGAACGCCAACATTGTTACAAAATTCGAGAAAGGGAATAAATCTTTGTGCGGGAACTACAGAGGTATTGCTCTCCTCTCCATCGCAGGGAAGATTCTTGCCCGGATCCTACTAAACCGCTTCCTCCCCCTTGCCAAGGAACTCCTCCCCGGATCACAATGTGGCTTCAGGCCATCCCATGGCACAACCAACATGATTTTTGTGGCACGACAGATTCAGGAGAAGTGCAGAGAGCAACACCAGGAACTGTTCATGGCATTCATCGACGTAACCAAGGCCTTTTACTCTATCGATTGTGATGCTCTATGGAAGGTGCTGTGTAGGTTTGTCTGTCCACAGAAATTCATTTCCATCATCAGACTACTCCATGATGGGATGACTGCCACCATTTTGTGCAACGGCTCAGAGACCGAATCATTCACCATTCGCACCGGTGTCAAGCAGGGCTGTGTCATTGCCCCAACACTCTTCTCCATTTACCTTGCCATGACCCTGATTCTCATCTGTGACCGCCTTCCTGACAGAATCGGGATTGAGTATCGTATGGATGGCCATCTCCTCAATCTTCGACATCTCCAAACAAAATCTAAGATCACGAGAATTGGCATCACTGACCTTCAGTATGCAGACGACTGTGTCATTCTTGCACATACAGAGGCCAACCTGCAAAGCACCCTAAATCTTTTTGCGGATGCCTATCACAGCCTGGGTCTGTCTCTCTCAACACCGGGAAAACCAAGGTACTCTACTAGCCCTCACCTGCACAAACTACTCTTTGTACTCCACAAATCACCATCAGTGGAGAACTCCTGGAAAATGTGGATCATTTTCCATACCTTGGTAGCCACCTCTCCCAAACAGCCAGCATTGACACAGAAATTGAATACAGGATCTGCTGTCCAGCACATCTTTTGGAAGACTACTCAATGATAGGGATCTACAAACAGGTACCAAGATCTTAGTTTGCAAGGCAGTTGTCATCCCCACCCTTCCCTATGGGTGTGAGACCTGGGTAACCTACAGACGACATCTCAAGGGGCTGTAGTGGTTCCAGCAGCGCTGCCTCAGGAGGATTCTCAGGATCAGCTGGGAAGACCGACGCACTAACATCAGCGTTCTCTCTGCAGCCAACACCAGCAGTATAGAAGCGCAGGTCATGAAATACCAACTCTGCTGGGCTGGCCACTGTGTACGTATGCCTGACACTCGCCTCCCGAAGCAAGTACTCTTCTCTCAGTTAAGTAAGGGAAGAAGGGCTCGCAGAGGGCAGTGGAAGTGTTTCAAAGACATACTGAAAGTACCTCTTAAAGGGAGACATCAACCCAACAAACTGGGAGGACTCGGCGCGGAACAGAACACGGTGGTGCCACACCATACACCAAGCCACAGCTCACTTTGAGGAGAACAGACGTGCTCATGAGACAGAGAAGCGACAAAGGAGGAAAGAAAGGGCACAACACTGTAGCCAACAACGATGTCTCCTCCAAGATCCCACCTGCCACTTCTGTGGGAAAATCTGCAGGGCTCCTGAGCTACTTAAAAACTCACCAATGAACCCCCTTGGCAGACGACATCCTCGCATCGAGGGATAGCCGAAGACGACTAACTTCCTGTAATGAAAGCAGGTTGAGATTTAAAGCTCAAAGACTGTAGCTACCACTCTGTTCCAGTCATTCGATCCTTTGACTTTATGAATTAGAGACTGATTGGGGCACTACACAGAGAACAAACCATCGTTCTACTGAGGAGCTCAAATCACTTTGCAAACGGTGGTGAATTTACAGAGAACACTGTAAAATAGAAGAGTATTATTGTAATTTTCCAGCCAGGGAAATTGAGTCACATGGAGGTATTAAGTGATATGTCCAAGCTCACACAAATTGGTGTGAGTGCTGGTATTATTGAACCCTGATTTCCTGACTCCCTCTCCTGTGCTTTAACTATTGGACCATACTTCCTCTCCCAAACCGTTATTTAATGGAGGTACGTTGTAGGGTCACAGTTTACCATATTGAGCCATATCCTGAGCTCCCTACTCAGTTTTCATACCATCCTTACTCCAGCAAAACTTCCATTTACTTTANTGGCCAATGCCAGGTGCCCCAGAGGGAGTGAACCTAACAGGCAATGATCAAGTGATCTCTCTCCTGCCATCCATCTCCATCCTCTGACGAACAGAGGCTAGGGACACCATTCTTACCCATCCTGGCTAATAGCCATTTAATTCATACCATCTTTACTCCAGCAAAACTTCCATTTACTTTCNTCCCTTCCAGTCCTAGGATTCTATGAAAAAAATGCATGCATTAACAGTTAAGGTTGTGGCAGGACACAATCCATCCTCGCAAAACCTTGAAAACATGGAAATAAGAAGTAAAGGGGAAAAACTCATGCATTCCCTTCTGCCTTCGTATTGCCTGGGNTTGCACAACTTCTCTTAACAGACACACACAACTGATTAGCAAACAAAACGGGGTTGGTCTAAAGAATACTTAGTCCTGTCATGAGTGCAGGGGACTGGACTAGATGACCCCTCGAGGTCCCTTCCAGTCCTATGATTCTATGAAAAAAATGCATGCATTAACAGTTAAGGTTGTGGCAGGACACAATCCATCCTCGCAAAACCTTGAAAGCATGGAAATAAGAAGTAAAGGGGAAAGACTCATGCATTCCCTTCCGCCTTCGTATTGCCTGGAATGGTTTTGTATTCACTGCCCAAGACATTCATTTCCATCTCCAGCAAATACCAAAAAGCTGTGCATACGCTGGCTTCATCAAACTTGCACTCAAATGCAAAACCTTACCAGTGACGTCCTATTCTCTTATATCCAGCCCATCTGATGCTCTTTAACATTTTTATCAATGGCCTGGAAGAAAACACAAATTTGTCACTGATAAAGTTTGCAGATGACCCAAGAATTGGGGGCGTGGTAAATAATGAAAAGGACAGGTCACTGTTGCAGAGCAATCTGGCTCGCTTGGTAAACTGGGCACAAGCAAACAGTATGTTTTAATACAGCTAAATGTAAATCTATACATGGAGGAACACAGAATGCAGGCCATACTTAGAGGATGGGGGACTCCATCCTGGGAAGCAGCGACTCTGAAAAAGATTTGGGGGTCATGGTGGATAATTAGCTAACACGAGCTCCCAGTGTGATACTGTGACCAAAAGAGCTAATACAGTCCTGGGGTGCATAAACAGGGGAATCTCGAGTAGGAGCAGCGAGGTTATTTTCCCTCTATATAGGGCACTGATGTAACCACCACTGGAATATTGTGTCCAGTTCTGGTGTCCACAATTCAAGGATGTTGATAAATTGGGGAGGGGTCAGAAAAGAGCCACAAGAATGATTAAAGGATTAGAAAATTTGCCTTATAATGGTAGACTCAAAGAGCTCAATCTGTTTATTTTAGCAAAGAGAAGGTTAAGGGGTAACTTGATTACAGTCTATATATGTGTAATCTTCATGGAAAACAAATATTTAACAATGGGCTCTTCACTCTAGGAGAGAAACATCTAACATGATCCAATGGCTGGAAGTGGAAGCTAGACAAATTCAGATCAGAAATAAGGCGTGCATTTTTAACAGTGAGAGTAATTAACCACTGGAACAATTTACCAGGGGTCATGGTGAATTCTCATTAATGACAATTTTAAAATCAAGATGGATGTTTTTCTAAAAGCTCTGCTCTAGGGGTTATTGTCGGGCAGGTCTCTGGCCTGTGTTATACAGGAGGTCAGACTAGATGATCATAGTGGTACTTCCTGGCCTTGGAATCGATCAATCCGACCCACACATTTCCCAACATTTGGGAAGTCATTCTGCCGTAACATTGCTGAGGTCCTGCTGTTACTAGTTTGCAAGAAATGCAACTTCCCTATTCCACATATCTGCTTCCTGTGCATACAAGCCACTTCTGCTGGCTTTGCTGACACACACACGATTTTGTGGAGTTATTACAACCGGAAGGGAGAGAACTGGATTCTCTTCTGCCTCGTGCATTATCCACTGAATTTTTTCAGCCACATTCCGATGGGCAGAATCTCTGTTACTAGCGTCGATTGGGGGAAAGAACAACCTAGATGGATTTGCAGAATCCTTGCGACATTAGACAAACCATCCTTTGGCTTGTACCCTGACTGAATTTGAGCTGGCGGCTAGCAAGAGAGGATCAGTATAGAACCCCACAATGCTATTTTTACAGCTCCGTCCTGCCCCTATTTAAGTCAATAGGAATTCCTCAGTGGCGTGTTCTTACTTAGAGTGTAGGGATGGTTAAAAATCCACATGTTCCTGTGTTGGAGTAGGAGCTAGGCTGCTTTCAATCCGATCCACGCATCACTTTGCCTTTTTTTGCTCACATCAAATTAAAGCACAGACCTGTGAGCCAGGAGATCTGGGTTTTCTTCCCATCTCTGCCCCACATTTTCCCTGGGTGAATCCCTTCACTTCTCTGTGCTGTGGTTTTCCCATCTGTACGCAGGCGGTGCACATGCCTACCTCACAGGGTCAGGGTGAAGATCAATGAGTTAATGCTTTGGGCACTGGAGAAATGCCAGGTACTGTTGTTATTTACTGGCTATACTCCTGTTGGTACAGGAGCAATGGGCTCGAGGCGGGGAAGGTGCCTCATCAAGGAAATCCTGCTCTTTTATCCCCCCTGCACAGTGGAGAACCTTAGACGCAAAACTCCCTCTTGGAGGAGCCCTGTGTGTGCTGCCGTCCAGCAAAAAGGAAGCCATGTCACGTTACAATGTCAGCACTCTGCATGCGCTGAAAGCCAAACTTGCCTGTTGTAGCCTGGAACAAAGAGAGCAATCAGACGGATGCAATCAGAACTACTCATGGCTCTGTAGTTCTCAAACATTTTAGTATGGCGGCCCTCCCAACTGCAACGCCATTCAGGTTTGGCCTGCGACAGCGGGGTGGCCGGGCCAAACCTGAGTAGGTTGCAACATCCGGAGCAGGGCACTAGGCCCAGCCCTGCTGGTTGAGGCAGGCTTGCTCTCCAACACCCAGTCCTGCGGGCTTCCCATCTGCACCGGGCCGGGAGAAGTGTTTGTTTACCTAGGCCGGGTGCCAGTGATAAATTAATCCAGCCCTGGATGTGGTGACCCATCTGGAACCTTCCCATGACCACGCTATGGAAAACTCTGTCGCAGTCCCTTATTGCTGAGTGCTTAAAGAGATTCCCTTTGAGCTGAGCTGGGGGGAGGGATCTGTGGGTCATGGACACATGGATGTGGAGCTATGTTCTACCCCCTGTGGCACAGTGACAACCTTGAAGTTCTGGGTGGCCGTGGCTTTGTTATGACAGTGTTGTCGACCTGAAACAGGAATTAATTCAGGGAAGTCCTCTGGCTTGTGTTATACAGGCGGTCAGATTAGATGATCACGGCAGTCCCTTCTAGCCATGCGATCTATGTGCGATGCAGCTGGAAGAGAAGGTCCCGCAGAGCTGGGTCGCAACCTTTGTGGTTTAGTCTGATTGAAATGGGAGTAGAGACTTTCTGTGGTGAACAGAAGCTTTTACACTTGCTCAGTAATGCATCCAGAGGGCTTCAGGATTGCAGCCTGGGTACCAGAATCGCGCCCTTTCCAGGGTGCTGAGTGGAACTTAGATAAATTAATGGAAGCAGAGTGTGTGGACTGTTTAGGAAAAGAACTTACCTTGGGAAATATTCCTTAGGGCTCTCCACAGTCAGAATTTACCAGTGGATGCTCTTAGTTTAGAGCTGCTGTAATGAAAGCAAATTCCCTGATAAGAAAATCCAAACATTACAATCAAACGTCGGTGCATCGAGGGTTAACACTAAGATATGCAAACCATTTCGTTCCAAAGAATGTTGGTTTTTAATCAGCCTATTAGACCCACTACAAAGGGACTCTTAACGTTTTTCATGAAGCTTAGTGGTCGCCGTTAACTCCTGCTTTTGCTTATTCCAAGCTGTATCGGAGGAGTGGCTTTATTATTGTTTTATTTTTTTTTTCCATTTGGATTTAAAGATTAGAATGGGGGGAGCTTGCCGCCCAGCTCACATGCCTCTCCTCATGCTGGCATATAGATTATAATAACATCCTGCCTGGGTTCATATTGAACCCTTTTATGCTAATAATGAAAGGGCTGCAGGGGACAAGAGACCCAAGGATCAATCTATGAAATGAGGCCACCGCCTACCATTATTTGCTCCCTTTCCAAAGAAGAGATGTGGGGGAATGAACTACAAAATGGAAGCTCAAGCTACTTATTACGATGAATCCTCCTTCCTTGTTACATGTGGGGAGCCGGCGGGGGCTGCTGGAAGGGAAAGAGGCTCCAAGACATGCTCTTTCGTCATACTTGAGTGTGGGTTTTTTGTGGGTCCAATTTGGAGGTGGTGTGTTTTGTTATGTGTTTATTTAGGCCTTTATTCAGGACAGCACTTAAGCATGTGCTGAACTTGCTTCAATGTGCTCAAGTCCGATTTTGAAGCATCTCAGATTTAAGCACTCAAAGTTTAGCGCATGCTTATGGGCTGTTCCCAGCGAGGATGGACTTCAATGTTGCCCACTCTGACCATTTTATCATGAGTTTCATAATATCTAGTGTGTTTCTTGAAGCCCCAGCTCCTGGAGTCATGGGGATGCACGAGAATCTCAGCTTTCAGCAAGAGTCGGCACCACCGTAAGTATGTCTCCACTGCAGTCCAGCGGTGTTTTGGGCATATGTAGATCAAAGCTTGCTGGGGCATTCCTACCTGAGCTGCAATCAGTCAATCCTGATTGCAGTGGAGACATACCTTGTCATGGTGCTGCATGGGATGTAAAACTTGCCAAGGAGGATTAAGTTACAGAAAACTAAGGCCACTTTACTCCTGATTGAGAAGCATCCACACCAAGGTGGGTTTAAAATGCTTTAACTCATGTGCATTGACTTCACACTTTTGATTTGCCTTAACTTAGTAACTCATACCCAAGTGCTACTATATGCTTAGAGGAAAGGAGAAACTCCAGTTTCACAGCAGGAGCTCAGCAGTTTTTAGCATCCTGAATGTCAAGCAGAAATAGCAACAGAGAGTCCTGTGGCACCTTTAAGACTAACAGATGTATTGGAGCATAAGCTTTCGTGGGTGAATACCCACTTCGTCAGACGTCAGAAATAGGTTGTCATGGTGTTATTTTAAAAAAAAAAAAAAAAAAAAAGTAAAGGAAGATCTGACCCATCATTGAACTTTCTTTTTCCCCCAACAGCTAAAAAATAAATTCATAAAGAAGCTCCCCAAAGACGCGGAAGCCTCCAATGTCCTGGTGGGAGAGGTGGACTTCCTGGAGAAGCCATTCGTGGCATTCGTGAGGCTCATACAGTCCACCATGCTGGGCGGGGTGACGGAAGTTCCCGTCCCCACTAGGTGCGCAGCTGTTTAAACAAACAAAATGTGCTTTTGCAAGAACTGAAGAAAGGTATTGGTGGTTCAGAACTGGGGCTTCAGCTGTAAACTCTCATGTAAACCTGATGCGGTATAGCACACCTTACCTTCCAGATTAGGTGTGACAATATTTTCTTCCCCTGTCTCTGGACAGCTACAGATTCCTAAGGGGTCTAATTAGAGCTGTGTGAATAACAGACTTTTGGATTCGCTGGCCATTTTGAAAAATCAAGATTAAAAAAAATTGTTGCGGGTCAACTCGAAATGAACCATGTTTAAAAAGATTTCGGCAAACCAGAAAGTAAAAAGTAAAATAAAATAGTTTTGGGTCAAACATAATGTTTCATTTGACCTGAAACAAAACATTTTATTTTGATTGCTAGTGTTTTTCAAACTATTTCAACGTTTGAAATAAAATTGGAGGAAATTTCAAAGCAAACAGTCATTTCAAATGGAGAGAAGAATTTTCAGTATTTTGGTGGGTATATTTACGAATTTTGGAGGAATGGGGGTTCCCCAGACAAACAATTCAACAAAACTGACATGAATTTGCAAAATGTTTGTGTCGCCAAATCTGCATTTTTCGACAAAGAAAAGTTTCGGCCAAAACACTTTGCCCACCTCTAGCAGTATAGCATGTTACCTTCCATGTTAGCTGAGACAACATTTTCTTCCCTTGTCTCAGGAGGCTACAGATTCCTAAGGTCAAATGCATTGTTCAAATGGCTCATGTAACTTTCACTAATGATAGTGGGCCAATCAGGTCCTACATGAACTGGAGAGAGACTAGAGCTTTTATTAACCTATATTTTCTTGCAGCGTTTGGTGGATAATTTGGGAATCAGGACTCCTGGGTTCAGTTCCCAGCTCTTCCACTAAATGGTGTATGAATCCCCTTTCCTGCTCTGTGCCTTAGTTTCTCCATGTGTAGAATGGGTATAATGATACTGACCTTCAGTGCTTTGATATTTACAAATGAAAAGGGCACAGTGGATGAAAGGGGTCTGCGCAAAGCATATGCACCACGTAAATGCTGCTTACACTCTTTAACTAGTGTGCTGCAGATTTCTGGATCTGCTTTGCTCATAGAATATTCTGCAGGTCCCTTGGTCCACCCCCGCTCACCTCCATACGTCAATGCCCAGAAAGATGGCCAGGAGCGGGCAAACTATGGCCACATCTGGCCCTTCAGACATTTTAATCCAGCCCTCGAACTCCAGCTGGGGAGCGGAGTCCGGGGCTTGCCCCGCTCCGTGCATGCCGGGTCTCCGCGCGGCTCCCAGAAGCAGCAGCATGTCCCCCCTCCACCTCCTACGCGTGGGGGCAGCCAGAGGGCTCCACACACGGCCCCTGCAGCTCCCATTGGCTGGCAACTGTGGCCAATGGGAGCTGCAGGGGTGGCACCTGCGGATGGGGAAGACACAGAGCCTCCCGGCTCCGTTTCTGCCTAGGAGCCGGAGGGAGAATATGCCGCTGCTTCCGGGAGCTGCTTGAGGTAAATGCCCCCAGAGCCTGCACTCCTGACCCGCTCCTGTGCCCCTGCCCCAACCCTGATCCCCCTCCCATCCTCCGAACCCCTCAGTCACAGCCCGGAGCACCCTTCTGCACCCTAAACCCCTCATCCCCAGCCCCACCCCAGAACCCACACCCCCAGCCGAAGCCTTCACCCCCTCCTACACCCCAACCCCCAATTTTTTGAGCATGCATGGCCCGCCATACAATTTCCATACCCAGATATGGCCCTCTGGCCAAAAAGTTTGCCCACCACTGTTATAGGGCGTTTGGAAAAGTAATGCTTGGCACTTGGGTTCTAGAGGAACCCACATAAAATCACATGTTTATATTAGTATATTTGATATAATTTTTAGTATTTTTGTAGATATTATTCTAAATATTTAAGTACTTTAATCAGTTTCTTTTTAAATTTTAACCCAGGGGCCTGTTTGGTGGAGCCAGAGAGGAAGCATTGCCCACTGGTTAGGCACTAGCTTAGAACTTGAGTGACCTGGATTCAGTTCCCTGCTCTATCCACTATTTCCTGTGTGACCTTGGGCACATCACTTGGCTTACCCATCTGTAAAGTGGGGATAACAACACTTCCCTCCCTCTCAGTGGTGGTGTGAGGATAAATCAATTAAAGGTTGTAAGGCTCAGAGATTAGAGTAACGGGGGGCCAGATAAGGAGGAACTAAGATAATAACTGTAGCACAAGATCTGGTCTCCTTATGGTATTTTCACCATTCAGGAACTGACAGACCATTAGAAGAGCAGACCACATTTTGGGGGTCCAGAAGTGCCTCCTTGAGACTTTTTAAAAAATATTTCCAAAAGCCACGAATGAAACCAAGGCAGATATTTAGCCCCATGGGCATCCCTGCCGTGAACTCGTAGACATCACTAGGATCTGGCTTGCGTTGCCAGGACTTGCCGGGGCTATGTACAGCAGCAGTAGTAGAATGCTTTGGGGCGAGGTAAATATGCCCAATGGCCTGTGATGGGATGTTAGATGGGCTGGGATCTGAGTTACTACAGAGAATTCTTTCCTGGGTGCTGGCTGGTGAGTCTTGCCCACATGCTCGGGGTTCAGCTGATCGCCATATTTGGGGTCGGGAAGGAATTTTCCTCCAGGGCAGATTGGCAGAGGCCCTGGAGGTTTTTCGCCTTCCTCTGCAGCGTGGGGCACGGGTCACTTGCTGGAGGCTTCTCTGCACCTTGAGGTCTTTAAACCACGATTTGAGGACTTCAATAACTCGGGCATAGGTTAGGGGTTTGTTACAGGAGTGGGTGGGTGAGATTCTGTGGCCTGCGTTGTGCAGGAGGTCAGACTAGATGATCATAATGGTCCCTTCTGACCTTAAAGTCTATGAGTCTATGAG